>CM019068.1:144486773-144694637 GCA_009667805.1 Leptobrachium leishanense | reverse complement strand
AGCCAAAGCCCTCCTCCTCAGTCAACGTCCTCCTCAGCCAACGCTACCTGCAACTGGACACGCTGAGCTCGTCCTGTACAGCGAAGTAGTTAAATCCCCCAGCACTATTTGTAACGTGTGATATGTGTATCATATGATGTGTGATAAGTATGTGACCTGTATAGTAAAAGCACAGCAGTTTAAAATGGCTCTGCAGAACAAGAGCAAAGCTGTTTTAGTGGTGCAATCCAGGTGCAGTATCCTGCTGGTTTGCCTGGTAACTGCTCCACACCTGGCCCAGAGTCCCACAACAACCCCATTGACAGACTGGTTCTAAAAGTGTCACTTGTGTAAGGGGCAAAAATGCTTTTTTAATTTTGCCCATCATAAATGCACTTTAACATGAACTGGATTTTCCTATCTTTCATCTGGCCTGTGTTGCAGCTGTTCAGGAGCATGTAACATTGGTCCAGGATGTAGGTGGACAGACTGGAGGACAGGGTGTTGGAAGCAGAGATGTTTTGTGACAGAGACTGCTACTTCATGTAGGAGGAAGAGCTGCACAGAGTCAGGACAGCTTCACCTTGCACTCGTGGGGAAAAGTCCATTGCAAGTTTGCAAACTAGCTTACTCACTGTAAACAGACTAGGACCTGGGGTTCCCACCCGTCCGGTTTTCACCCGAACTGTCCATTTTCAAGTCATGTGTCCAGGTTTCAGATCACCTGTTGAAGCAAAGGGTTAACATTTGCTTCTACAGATTGAGCTGGGTCTGCACATACGAGTTGTCACATACCATGTACTGCACTTTGTTCCATTGTCTTTGACTAAGTTACTTATGTCTACATGGTAAAATAGTAACCACAAGGCAAACCAAAGGTTTTGTATCTGTGATATATTTACCTAGCCACTTCAAACTGTTTTTTCACCAGTTTCTAAACGTATATTCTGCATGGTGACACTATGCCTTATATGCATATATCCAGCTGTTCTGTAATGTTTACATTGCTGTGCATGACTGTGCAAAAGGGTCCTAACTATCCTATATAACCCTCAGTAAAACTTGGGTGTGGTAGAAGAGCACACTGACTACCTTGCTGTGTGTTTCATTTCTTCATCCGTGGGCTATTCTCTGCTGCAGCGTAACTTGACGTCTCCTCTTCTGAAGCTGATAAATACCAGGCTAGATCAGGGATCTAGATGAGAAGCGGATTTATCCTAACAATTAGGGGCTCGTCCGGGATGGCTGCCTAAGAGTGGTGAGTATGTCCGTTTGTCTTGTCTGACAGCGTACTTTACTGTCCGCTTTGGTGGTAGCCATACTCATTTGTTTTGGGAAAATAATCTGAACCTGGTATGTCTTATACAGCCGGATGTCCTGGGGACATAGACAGAATAGACAATATTAGGACTATTGTGCTAATAATACAGCCAAGGAAGAGGAGAATCAAGTATTTTTGTACCATCTTTCCTCTGTCTATATATTTGTTTGTGTGATCTTTTGGTGGGGTCTGAGTGGTAAGGAACTGACTCTAGTCACTGTTACATTATCAAGTTTGTATTTGATTGTATTGCTGAATTGAGAATTCACTGTTGAAACGAATTATGGGAAAAACATCATCCAAATTCCCTGGTCCTTTAGTGGGAGAAAATTGTAAAGAATATGTTTGTAGAGTCAGTGACACAGAATCATACTATGTGGTCCCATGGATTGATCACCTAGCGCGATGGACCGAGGTGATGGGGAGTTGTAGTCCATTTCCACGCAATGGTGGGAATGACACGTTCCACATGGATATGATAAAAGGTCTGTGCCTTCTTGATACAGACGCTTGGCCCTATTTCCCGCCAGACCCACAATGGGATAAGGATTATATAAAAAAAGGCAGAATAAATTGGTTACAATTTGCCCCAGGGTAGTTCCCCAAAGGAATAAAGACAGATACTTTAAAATCACATGTTGCTAAAGGTAACAAACCCGAGAATGCCACCCGTCAAGCAAACAAACATAAAATCGAACAGACTATAAAAAGAATGTTACCTAAAGCCCCTATTTATAAAACTCCTATGAAACAGGGTCCCCCACCCCCGTACCCACTGCCAACGTCCCTATATCCTTCACTGACCATCGAAGATCTAGAAATCCTGGCATCCACACATGCACTAAGGTCACATAAACTGGAAAACAAAAGTCCACATAAAATGGAATTTCTGGAATCAACCACGACAGGTAGTCAGACGCCACACATTCCCAGTCACTGTGTCCCTAGTCCAAAGCAATAACTGTATACCCATGTCCCAGGTAGCCCATACTGGTCCGAACCCGAACTGTCGACAACAACCAAAACAACCATACCAGAAAGACAACAATTCCCCTCTGTCGACAAGACGCTGAATTTAGATAATATAGACATAAGAGCAGACACAGAGGACAATGATTACGACACAAAGGGCACAACGAGTGAGACACAAACAGTGAAAAGAACAACTGGCAGAGTAACTACACAACCAGAAAGACTAGGGATAGAGGTCAAACAGTATCCTTTCCTAACAATCGGAAACGAATTGATAAAAAAAACAATGGAAATTGAAGATATAGACAGAGTAGTCAAACGTTGCCCTAAACCCACGATAGCCCCAGCCGGCACCATTGCCTACTTAAAAAAAGCTTGTAAAGGGAGAAACTACACACAGGAGGATATGCGCCTCATTATTGACGGCATTGTCGGTTCCAATGCTGTCTGGGACTGGACGAATATCCCTGGTATAGATACACTTCAAACCACCACCACTAGTGCCGCTGACTATATTTTAAATAGATCAGAAGGACAAGCTCTTATGTGGGAACAGTTATCCACATATATGATTAAACTTTTCCAGCCCCGTGCTTCCCTCCCCCTCGCCATCGCATGTAAACAAAACCAGACTGAATCAGTCCTAGAATTCTGGAACAGGTTCAGTGATGCATGGGAACATGATGCAGGGCTGTCCAAGAAAAGGGATATGCACACCCTTCTCATATCCACTTTTATCAATAATTTAAAACCACACATGATCTGCCACCTCCACTCCCACAGGTCCCCTCTGCCACCCTCTGCCGCTTCCTCCCAACCACTGAGGAGGAAGTCAATTCCTTATTGTCCTCCTCACATCTCACCACGTGCCCGCTCGACCCCATTCCCTCACATCTAATTCCTCCCCTCTCCTCCTCCCTCACCCCTGCTCTCACACACATCTTCAACCTATCTCTCTCCACTGGCTCCTTTCCATCCGCCTTCAAACACGCGCTAGTTACCCCTTTACTAAAGAAACCATCCCTAGACACCAACTCTCCATCCAACTACCGCCCTGTATCCCTGCTTCCCTTCACATCAAAGCTCTTAGAAAAACTAGTCTTCAACCGCCTCTCCCTCTTCCTGTCCTCCAATTCCCTACTTGACCCCCTGCAATCTGGCTTCCGTCCGCTACACTCAACTGAAACTGCCACCAAAGTCACCAAAAACCTCCTAACTGCTAAAAAACACGGCCACTATTCTATTCTCATCCTGCTTGACCTCTCGGCTGCTTTTGACACTGTTGACCACCCCCTCCTTCTACAGACCCTCAACTCTCTGGGTCTCGGTGACACTGCACTTGCTTGGGTTGACTCCTATTTATCCAACAGGTCCTTCTGTGTGTCCTTTGCTGGTAACTCCTCCTCTTCATTGCCTCTATCTGTTGGTGTACCTCAAGGCTCTGTCCTTGGTCCTCTGCTCTTTTCCATCTACACCTCCTCCCTGGGCAAAATCATCAACAGCTTTGGCTTTAATTACCACCTCTACGCTGATGACACTCAGATCTACCTCTCTACCCCTGATCTCTCTCCCCCTGTCCTTTCAAAAGTCAGTGACTGTTTATCTGGCATCTCCTCCTGGATGGCCTCCCACCACCTAAATATCAACATGTCAAAGACTGAGCTCCTACTTATTCCTCCCTCTAATGCCTCCCCACCTCCTGACTTCTCTATCACGGTGGAGGGTATCACCATCTCCCCATCAAACCAAGTTCGCTGTCTTGGAGTTACACTGGACTCTGCTCTTTCCTTCATCCCCCACATCAAGTCTCTTTCCTCCTCCTGCCGATACCAACTGCGTAATATTTCCAGAATTCGGCCATTTCTTACCGCTGTCACCACAAAACAACTCATACACGCCCTGGTAATCTCCCGACTCGACTATTGCAACAATCTCTTATCTGGCCTCCCTCTGTCCCGCCTCTCCCCCCTACAATCCATCCTGAACGCCTCCGCCAGGCTAATTCACCTCACCCGCCGCTCTGTCTCTGCTGCTCCCCTCTGCGAGTCCCTTCACTGGCTCCCCATCCACTGCAGAATTAAGTTCAAAATCCTTATCCTTACCTACAAAACCCTCACTAACTCAGCGCCCCACTACCTGTCCTCACTAATCACCAAATACACCCCAGCCCGCTCCCTAAGGTCAAACAGTGACCTGCGCCTAGCTTCTCCCCGCATCACCTCTTCCCATGATAGACTTCAGGATTTCTCACGCGCAGCCCCCACTCTCTGGAACGCTCTCCCTCGTGCTGTCAGACTTTCCCCTAACTTCTCTTCCTTCAAACGCTCCCTGAAAACATTCCTATTTAGGGAAGCCTACCACCCAACTCACTGACGCAACCATCAATCACTCTCACCTTACAGTCCTCTCCTCCTGTTTCCAACCCCAACCCTCCTAGATTGTGAGTTCCTACGGGAATAGGGCCCTCATCTCCTCCTGTACTGTTTGTCAAATGTTGTTCAATGTATTGTAACCCTGTCTGTACTGTGCTTATTGTACAGCGCTGCGGAATATGCTGGCGCTTTATAAATAAATAATAATAATAATAATATAATGATCACCCCAGTGAAACAGATGATGCCTGAATGGGCATCGTGTGATTTACCACAATTCCAAGACCGCATCGCCCAAAGCGAAGCTGCGGGCTGCTTTGATATACCTCAACCTAAATCCACCTCCCCTGCCCAAACGCAACTGTACCAGGGACGCGGTCGCAGCTGCGGCCGAGGATTTAGGGGTGGGTACAGAGGGGGTAGGGGGGTGGACAAGTACCCAACCCAGGTCCAAACAAAGCAACCCAACCCTACACCAGACACGTTGTACACGCCACACAAACCTCAACCTTGCTTTAATTGTGGTGCGCTGGATCATTGGGCCAGGGAGTGCCCATGGCCCCGTAAACCGCGACAATCAGAATTGCAATCAAACATCGCACACCAGTCTCCAAACGCCCAATATCAGTCACAAGATCAGGGTCCACAATTTCCCTTGGAATGGGATTCCCAAAGGCGTGCATGAAGCTGCCCGAGGGATCTTGTCCCTATTTTTCCAGAGATCACAACCACATGCAATGACGAACCTTTCATTCTGATGAGTATAGAAGGCACCCACTGGCCATTCCTTGTTGAAACTGGCGCCACTCGCAGTACATTATTTGCCACTGCATACAAAGGACCTCTGGAGAAATCAGAACCCTCTTTGGGAATAAATGGGATTCTCACTAAATCATACCTCACACAACCTTTAAAAATATGTGACCATAACAATAGGATAATGCTAAACCATAAATTCACAATTATCCCAGATTGTCCAGTTAATCTGTTAGGCATGGATCTTATTCATGCTTTACAGATTACTATAAAAACTTTGCCAGGAGGGGGTATGCATGTCACATCCCCCCAATTGGACATCAAACCAAACATGATAGACTCACAACTTAGATATTTCTACTTGACACACGAGAAAGATTTCCATGAACCTGAGTTTCCGACCACTGTTTGGGCCACATCTGATTATGATGTGGGTTGGATCTCTTGTACCCCATACAAGGCACGCATCAAACCAGGAGCAATTCCCGTGTATCACAAACAATACCCAATCTCCAAAGAGAAAGAGAAGGGGATCGCCCCCTCATTGACTCCTTTATACACCAACAGATTATCGAACCTATAATCTCACCATACACCACCCCCATCAACCCCATTAAAAAACCTGATGGAACATACAGATTCATCCAAGACCTTAGAGCTATCAACAGTCTCACAACGCCCATTGCACCTGTAGTTCTTGATGTCCCGTCAATGTTGTCTTCTGTCCCTTGTGAGGCTAGCCATTTCACAGTGATTGATTTAAAGAACGCTTTTTTTCTGTCCCTGTGGACAAAGAGACTAGGCTACTTTTTGCATTCACTTTTTGGGGTCGCCAGTTTACCTGGGCCCGTATGCCTCAGGGGTTTGTGGATAGTCCGATTGTGCACACCATTGCCCTCCAAACCACGCTCCGAGCCTGAACTGCCCTCTGTGGTTCTCTCCTGTTACAGTATGTGGATGATCTCCTCCTCTGTAGCAAGTCTATGGATGCCAGCCGTACAGATGGTGTCAGTCTGTTGAAATGGTTGCACAAATGTGGGCACAAAGTGTCTAAAAAGAAATTACAATGGTGTCAAGAAACTGTACAATATCTAGGATTTGTGTTGAGGCAGGGGGAACGAAGGGTCAGTCAGAAGAGAGCTGCAGCTCTAGTGGGTCTGGTCCGCCCACACACACAGAAGGATTTGCTCACCTTCCTCAGCATGATTGGTTACTGCTGACAATGGATTCCTGACTGTTCCCACTATGACAACATTCTGAGACAAGCCACTACGGGCGAATCTCCAGATATACTCAAATGGTCAGATAAGATGATTCATGCATATGCTACTCTTAAATGCGCTATGGTCACCAGCCCAGGGCTTGGCATCCCAGACTACGGCAAGCTGTTCCATTTGTATGCCAGGGACAATTGTAAAACCATGGCGGGAGTCCTAGCTCAGGGTCACGGTGGAGGCCTTCGCCCCGTTGCTTTTTTTTCCAAAGTAGTCCCAACGCAGGTCCAAGGCATGCCTGCTTGTCTACGTGCACTGGCTGCATGCGCTATGATTGTTGAAATGGCTACACCCTTTACTCTGGGACATGAGACAATATTGCACACCACACATAATGTTGCCACTCTGTTGAAAACACTCCACACCCAACATATGTCAGCCCAGAGGCTCAGTGGATATGAGGTCATTCTGATGTCCAGCCCCACCCTCCAGATCCAGTACTCATCCCCGCTGTGGGTCCCGCTCCCATTTTAAATGCCCTCCTGGGTCTTAAGAGGTACCAGGATGAGGTCCCCCCAGCTCATGACTGTGCGTCCACCATAAATGAAGATACGTCTCCCCGTCCAGACATGCTGTCCACCCCCACCCCTGATTCCTCTGTGGTCTTTGTGGACAGCTCCTGCAGCTGCCCCAATGACTCCACATACCTGGCTGGTTATGCTATTGTGTCACTCCCGGATTCCGTCCTGGAAGCCAAACCAATACCCTACCAATCCACGCAGGCCGCCAAACTCATTGCCCTCACCCGGGCCTGCCACCTATTTGCAGGAAAACGGGTTACCATTTACACTGACTCTAAATATGCGTACGGGGTGGTGCATGATCATGGGATCATTTGGGCGAGATGTGGCTTTGTAGCCGCTGACGGTAAATCAATTTCCCATTCAACCCTCGTTAAATCTCTGCTCTCAACACTCCTCCTCCCATCAGCGGTAGCCATAATACACTGCAGGGCACACACTCTAGGCACTGACACTATCAACATTGGTAATGCATTTGCCGACAGACAAGCGAAGATAGCTGCTGCCCAGTCACCTGCCACTGTTGTCATGCCCATGCTCTCCCAACCCCTGCCAGATGCTACCTTCCTACTTTCCACCCTACAGGCTTACGCTACGCCAGACGAGATAGATAACTGGTCTATACCCATAAAGACACTTGATCCTATTTCAGGTCTGTACATGAAATCAGGTAGGGTCTGCATCCCCCAGGCTAGTGCCCCACTATACATAGCCCAATTTCATGGAGTAGGACATATAGGATGTAAACAGACTCTGACTGAACTTAACAAATGCTTTTACGTTACTGACCTCAACTCTTTAGTTAAACTTTACGTGGGCCGTTGCCTGACCTGCCTCCATAATAACCCCAACACATCCGTTCTCCTTTCTGAGGCTCACCTCAACTATCCTACCACCCCTTTCACACACCTTCAAATGGATTTCACCCACATTCCTAAAACAGGCAAACGCCAAGAATACGCCCTGGTTATTGTAGATATGTTTTCCAGATGGCCGGAGGTGTTCGCCACCACTCATGAGGATGCCCGCACAGTAGTGCACATCCTTATTGAGGAAATAATTCCCAGATGGGGTTTTCCCTTGAACATAACACTGATAATGGTCCTGCCTTCACTGCCCTCATGTGTCAACAACTTGAAAAAACAGTACGGGTGGATTGGAAGCTACACCTGCCATACAATCCAACTAGCTCTGACATAGTCGAATGTACAAATAGGACCTTCAAGGACAAGATAAGGAAGGCCACAGCAGGCACATTTCAAAACTGGAAAAGTGTGCTGCCAGCTATTCTAACTGAAATGCGAATGACACCGTCTAATTCGACAGGTTTCTCCCCTTTTGAGATCCTCATGGGTAGGCCTTTCCCCCACCCTTGGGCACAGGCCCCCTGGTGATTGAGAAAGGTGACCTCGACCAGCTGACGGACTCTTATGTTCGTCACATAGTGAATGCTATTGATACCATTGAGAGATCTGTTGCTCGTACTCTTCCTTTGTCTCCACAGAGCCCTATTCACCCTTTTAAGGTTGGTGACGTGGTCCTGGTTAAACATCTACAGAAGGGTCAGAAACCCCAACTCTTCCCTTTCTCTGAGCCCACCTGTGTTGTCGCCATCACCCAGACCGCTGTTCTGACGGAAGCAGAGCCAACTTGGTTCCATGCATCAGGTGTGAAGAGGGTTGTCCAAAAACCCACCCAAAGCAAGAACAGGACCCCCCGGGTGTCCCAACCAGAGACTACTCCTGGAAGTGGCCAGGTGGTCACTCAACATATAGAGACTCCGCAAGATGTTCCTGAGGAACAGGCCCACGTTATCCCTACCCATCTGCTCAACCTACTCCTGTCTTGAATATGAAGGACACAGTCTCACACCACAAATGAACATGCTTATGTATATTGGGGGTGTGGGGATTGATTTTGGGTTCCAGAGCCTTCTTCTATGCTGTGTCCCCCTATTTTTCAGATAATGGTGCCCCACCCACAACCTCCACCCCGTGGCTCAATCATACGTATACATATGCCCCTAGATACAAACGCGCCATAGGCACAACAGCAGCAAATATTGGTGCATGGGTTACGTGGACTTTATCTCAAGCTATTCTACATTATGACTCCTCCATTGTCTCGGTCGTAACCTATGTGATTGACCCCTATGATATATTATGGTTTTGCCCTAAATCACTCCAGGAATCTGGAGTCATCCTTACCACCTACGAAAGCACATTTGAGACAACAGGGGTCGGTGAAGCATGTATTTGTGTAACCTCTGATTACTGGGGTAAATATTTGTGTAAATGGTGGGGGCAGCTGCATGGAACACAGGGAAGGATTGGGGCTACTCACCTGATAAAGCATATTTAAGTAAGAATCAGCATGGGATACCTCTGAAGCATAAATTAAACATTGGTGCGCTCCTCTCGCTTACCATCCAGAACCCCCTTACCTGGTGATCAAGGCTTATATCTGCTATGTTGGTGCTTTGGAACACAGTAGGTTCTTTTTGGTGTGGCCAGTTTAAACTTCAGGATGCCATTTTCAGACCACCTGTTAACCCCCTGCTGCCCACTCCTAAGCTCCCTAATAATACTGTTGCTATTACAGATCCCACGTATGAAGATACAGTAGGCATAGAACTAGGATATAATGATATGAATTTTTGTCTAGAATGGATGCGCTACAGTACTCAACAGTACAACCGATCCAACTGCTATGTCTGTGCTAATGCCCGTCCCCATCTCGGTACTGTCCCCCTGATAATTCCACTTGCTGATGATGCCTGCATTCTAAGCTTGTTTCAGAGCACAATATCCAAAGACACAAAGTGCCTGGCATTACAACACCGCTTTTCCCTAGTCACTGAACCCCCCAAAACCATGCCCCGCATTTCCACCTACCCTCGCAATTACACCTGTTATGTCATGCGTACTTCAAACGGCAAAGATTTCAGAAAACCTTTCCTCAAACTACTGTGGCACCTACCGTGATAATGTCACCACATACCTGATTAATCACCGTCAGTCCCTAGCGGATGTGTTCTGGCTCTGTGCAGACATGAAAATTCGCCGGAAGCTCCCACTCACCTGGAAAGGGGAATGCTCCCTCGCCAAGGTCCTCATGCCACTCCATATTATGCCAGATACCCCTACCTCCCCACCTGACCCTCCCCTAAAACCCCTGACACAGCCCACTTCTTTGTCACAGGTGCGCTCTCCCACCCCTTTTTCCACGTCTCCACTCAGATAGGCATTGCAGTTTTGGCCATTCTTATTCTTTGGGCCACCACTGTTTACTGCATACTTCCCGCTCTGAGGCAACTTGCCCTAAAGTGTATTGCCCTGCCCGAGCCTGAACATCCGTGCCTATCTGCCCCGTTATCGCAGCGGAACATATCAACCTAGGTTGGGGGGAGATCATGTTATGATCTAAGAGGGGATTGAAGGAAAGGGTTAACATTTGCTTCTACAGATTGAGCTGTGTCTGCACATACGAGTTGTCACATACCATGTACTGCACTTTGTTCCCTATTCTTTGACTAAGTTACTTATGTCTACATGGTGTAGTAACCACAAGGCTAACCACAGGTTTTGTATCTGTGATATATTTACCTAGCCACTTCAAACCGTTTTTTCACCAGTTTTAAACGTATATTCTGCATGGTGACACTATGCCTTATATGTACAGTATATGTCCAGCTGTTCTGTAATGTTTACATTGCTGTGCATGACTGTGCAAAAGGGTCCTAACCATCCTATATAACCCTCAGTAAAACTTGGGTGTGGTAGAAGAGCCCACTGACTACCTTGCTGTGTGTTTCATTTCTTCATCCGTGGGCTATTCTCCACCTCAGCGTAACTTGACGTCTCCTCTTCTGAAGCTGATAAATACCAGGCTAGATCAGGGATCTAGATGAGAAGCGGATTTACCCTAACACCTGTCACCCAGACACATGACTCGGACCCACGTGCCTTCTGCATCCCTGTAAACATACCGCATATCTTCGGCTATTACAGAAGCTGCAGCAGAGGTTTGCCATCTGCTGCCCCTTGTTGAAGGTGCTGTTCACTCCATAGGCGTCTCTACAGGGGGCAAGGGGGGCAATTGCCCCCCTAGGTTATTCCTTGCCCCTCATGTGCCTCCCACCAAAAATCAGCATCCAGCTTCCCCCACATATTCGGACCATTGTCTCTCCGTCCCTGTGCATTGCATATGGAAGATCTAGAAGTAATTGGAAAGGGCAGATTCTGGCCTTTCCAATGATACCCAACATAACCATATTCAATGTAAAGGAAAGTCATAACAACGTAAATAAAAACGTGCACATAGAGATATATGTTTTCAAAGGGTTGAAAAGGCTCAGCATATATTACATTGTGTAATACTTTTGTTTTTGCCTTGGTTTAGTTGTGTTTTAAGGGTTAATGGGCAGGCTTCATCCCTCACAATATACATTTTATATTTTTCCTTGATGTATGGCATTTTAGAGGTTAATACTGTAGGTAGCTACATGCCACACTGTTATATGCCCCTGGTCCGGGTACTGCCCTGGGGGACAGGAAACAATGAATGGAATTATTATTTTAAATCCCTTTTAACCCTTTCACTGCTGAGTGCTGAGCCATGTCACCGTTGTGCGATGAGCTACTTTTTAACATTTCGGATCATGTTTCAAATAAACGGGATTTGTAGCCACGGTGAATGTTTCATCACCAACTAATGGGAATTGTATGACCAACACACAGGACAGGGTATACCTGAAATAGGCCAGACGGTATGCAAGGACGCATCATAACAAGGCCTTGTCATTATCATTCATTCATTGGATGTTCTATGTAAAACCCACACATTTTACTTTTGTATCTTTTTCCAAACAGCGTTTCAGTAACGGTCGACCTTTTCGCAAACATCGCAGACATTGGAAATTTGGCAGATTTTCAAAAGGCCGATGTTCAATGGGAACTCATGTTCGACTCGAACCGGCAGCCCATCCCTATCTGTAAGTACGTAAGCATTTTAAATGTAATGATATTCCTATGCTTGTAATATCTGTTATCATTGTGAGTTGGTGGATTTGTGCAAATCTGTGTTTGTAGCTTTCTCCTCTCACTGTCCAGTGTCCAAGACTGTAGGTGCCTCTGAGTGTCAAGCTCACCATAACACTACTGTCACCTGCATACTTACACAAGCACGCTCAGGCAACACATTCACTCACAAATAACTGATGAAGCCAACAACAAGGTTTGATGACTAGACTATTTTTCTTTTATTTTCAATGGCACCATAAAATATTGCTTAACGAATAAAAAGAAGATTATCAAAAAAAACAATGATTATGAAAATAAAACTACAACTCCCACCTCAGCCTCTACACCTCCGGTCGGATCCTCCACCTCTCCCTCTGGCTCAATGCTGCTCCCAGCTGCACGGGGCTCCACACCTTTTCCAGGAAAGACATTAGTGCTGCAAATTTATAAGGGTGTGAACTCTTGGCCCCTGAGCTGGACAGTCCGACTTGCAAATTCCGCACGTGACGTACATAGTTGTCACATACAGTCCTCCACTTTGTCATGATGTCTTGTACTAGAAAGCAAAAAGAATGACATAAGGAATGTTAATAGTATGTGATCATAACCAAGAACATCTAATTTTTCTTACAGGTATCTTGCAAGTGGCTGCAGTCTGCAAACTCTTCACTTAAATTTTGGGATTGAACGAACAACAGTGGGCAGGGGCGGATCCAGACACAGGTTTCTGGGGGCATTCTACCAGTTTTGGCCAGGAGCTGGTGTTGGGTTCACAGTGCCAGGCGGATATATTTTCCCCCAACTCACATGTATATATATATGTATGTGTTGTCTCCCAGCTCTCACCTCCTCTGCTGGCTACCAGGCCCGAGGCTCTGCTGGCGTTCTTCTCCCTACAAGGCAAGCGGACGCTGGCATGCAACTTTGCCGCTCGCAGGGAAACACCTGACCAGTCGCGCAGCCACGTTCTCGTGAGATCGCGTGCTGTTCAGGTGGTTACCATCCTAGGGGAGCGGCCATGCTGGATGCCAGCGGCCGCTCGCCTCGTGGCGAGCAGAGGACGCTGAGCCCGGCGACTGCGATCTTCTCGGGAAGGGGGGGCCTTTACCCCGTTGCCCCCCTGGATCCGCCCCTGGCAAGGTGGTGCAACACATGTGTCAAACATTTATTTTATGTGTCAAACAAATATTTGGGACACCCTGAATGAGAAATGTATCCATTCACCGATTGAAAATATATGAGCCGATATAGTGGAGGGTCTATCGATTCAGAGATTCCTTTGCAAAATGATTTCTGTACTGCCTGCGTTCACGTGCCATGGCAGCTTGGGAGAAATTCAAATGTAAAATATGTTCTCACTGTTTGTACATTCATACAGAGCATATTGTTGCTAAATACATGTACTTTTTTGTATATAGTCATTGTAAGTTAATTTATTTTACACTTCTGTTAGGGTCAGACGAACGCATTCTGTGCGGACTGTGCATTCGTGCACAACGGATGTACTTTCTGACTGACGACAAGGTACTGGCCAAACAGTCCATTCTTGTGACTGACGTTTTGGCGACTGATGTAGTAGGGAAAATAAATTAACATTTTGTCCGTCACAAATGCTGGACGCATAAATGCAGTCTGCCTGACTATGTGCCATCACTCACACACAAAGCTACGTGAAAGTTGCGGACGTGACCCACTCTGCACGTCCGTTCTAGTGGTTTTACATTCTTTCCTAACTTGCGTCTGTTTGCTGCCTCAAATAAATAAATTTTTTAACAGATACATACGTTTCCGCTTCTTTTCTGGGTCCGTCAAGGTCTGGTAGTCAGGGTACATTGCGATGCACACCGCCAGCCATGCTGCCGCCTTCTCAGTCTTGCGCCTGGGTGCGATGTGTTTTCTGTCCCAAATCACTGGGTGTTGCTCCACACTGGTGATCAGAAGCTGGGCATTAGGGATGAGCTGTTCGGTTCGATCTGTTCGGTGTTCGATTCGAACATCGCCTGTTTGGCTGTTTGTCGAACTCCGAACATTTCCGCGTGTTCGCCGCATGTTCGCCCACAATGCACCACAATGCACTTTTCCACTGGCCTGAAGCTTGTAATTGGCTACAGCCTTGCACCTGACCACAGGTCAGGTGCAAGACAGGTGCAAGACTATGCCAATCACGGCTCAGAGTCCTGATTGGGCAAATTTTGCCCAATCATGGGCTCACAGAGCTAAGTCCTCAGAGCAGCACACTATATAAGGTGTCCCTCGCAGCCCCAGCACGTGTTTTTTTGAGAGGAGATTGTTCTGTGTGTGTGTCTTCTCAGTGACAGCAGCTATTGGGGGGTCTCACTTCTAGCAGATATCTGGGAATTGTAATCTGTGTCTTGTCACTGTTGCCAGCTATCAGGGGGTCCTATCAAGGGGTCACAGACCAGTAGCAGATTTCTGCGACTTTTAATCTGTGTCTTGTCACTGGCTGCCAGCTATCAGGGTGTCTCACTGAGTTATACCAGAGTTCTGGAAATCTTTAATCTAGATAACACAGTTGAATCAGAGTTCTGCATATCTCCAATTTTTATAACAGAGTTGAATCAGAGTTCTGTATATCTTTAATCTATATATCACTCACCATGTCAGAAAGACCAAAAAGGACAGGCAGACGCTCCCAGACACAGATAAGAAGGCAAGCAGCCTCTGTGTCGGGAAGCTGTGCCTCTGGTCGTCGTGGACATGGTGCATCCACTGCAGGGGCACGCTTGTCCTTTCTAGCTGGTGCTGGCCGTCTTAAGCAGCAGCAACATACAGAGGATTTGGTAGATTGAGTCCTCTGCCAGCCAGGCTTCTAGTGGTTTACAGTCCACCTCAGCTGCCAAAGCATCTAATGCAGCCTCCATGTCCACAGCTACTCCTGCCGTAGCCTCACCAACATACACGGAGGAGTCAGCTGAATTGTTTGACTACAATGACAGTGACATGCTGCTTGAGGATGCGCAGCAACTACAGTGCTCTGATTCAATCTCTGAGGTTGTGGAAGGGAGTACAATCAACCTAGAGAAAGGGGGTGCCAGTGACACACAAATAACTGGTCCTCATGTTGCCCCAGTAGCTGCAGCATACTGCCAAGTTGTCTCCAGTGATGAGGAGATAGGGGGTGATGACGATGAGGTCACTGACACCACCTGGGTGCCTGATCGAACAGAGGATTCAAGTGAGGAGGAGGAGGCACAACAAACACGAGGCACAACGTCCTCTATGAGAAACCGTAGCCAGTCCAAGGCATCAAAAGTCACAGCTGCTCAGGTGCAGAGCGCTGTTGTCTCAAAGCACATGTACAGGAAGTCTGCTGTCTGGAAGTTCTTTAACAAATGTGCAGAAGACCGCACCATTGCTATTTGTAATCTATGTCAGATGAGGATCAAGCGTGGGTAAGACATCCCACGCTTGGGTACCACGTGCTTGAGGTGACATATGACCACCTGCCACGCATCCCATTGGCACAACACTTTGCATAGGTCCTCCTCCTCATCATCTGTCTCTACCCCCACTATATGTCCTGCCATGTCATTGCCTACAACCTCCACTGACAGGGATAATGCTACAGTAATGGGTGTACCAGGTCCTTCCTCAGAATGTGACAGCATCCCATCAGCTGAAGATTTACGCAGTCAGATTACATTGCCCCAGCTGCTGCAGCGTAAGAAAAAAATATAGTCCCAACCATTCCCAAGCACAGCGTCTAAATGCCAGCTTAGCAAAATTACTCGCATTACAGCTGCTGCCTTTCCAGCTGGTGGACTCCGTGAATTTGCTGAATGTGCTGTACCACAGTAGCAGGTTCCAAAACGCCATTTCTTTTCATGGAAGGCCATTCCAGCACTATACTAGCACGTGGAAGACAATGTTATGGAGTCATTGGGAAAGGCAGTCAGCAGCAAGGTGCACATGACTTTAGACACGTGGTCCAGCAAGCATGGACAGGGCCGTTACATTTCCTTCACGGCACACTGGGTAACTCTGCAGCTGGGTGGGATCCAGGACGGGGCTCTATGCTGGAGCTTGTTCATCCACCACGCCTCCAGAAAGCTGCTTGTATGAGGTCTGTCTGCTCCACCACCTCTTCCTCCTCCTTCTCTGTCTCTGGCGAAGTGGCAGTTAAACCGACGCGTGGCAGGGGCTACGCAATGGCTCAAGCAAAAAGATGCCATACTGTGCTTGAGCTGGTTTATTTAGGGGACAGGAGCCACACCGGGCCAGAAATTCTGTCAGCTCTGCAGGGGCAGGCGCAGAGATGGTTAACACCAAGCCAGCTCACAGCTGGGAATAGTCATCTGTGATAATGGCAGCAACCTTCTCTCCGCCCTACGCCAGGGTAAGTTGACGCATGTACCATGCCTAGCACACGTCCTAAATCTGGTGGTACAGCATTTCCTAACCAGGTACCCAGGGCTGGCAGAGCTTCTCAGCCAGGCCAGAAAAGTCTGCAGTCACTTCAGACGGTCATTCCCAGCAAGTGTTCGTCTGGCAGAAATTCAAAGAGAATTCCACCTTCCCACAAACTGATCTGTGACATACCCACCAGGTGGAACTCGACATTAGCAATGCTGTAGCGTCTGCACAAGCAGCAGAAGGCCATCAATGAGTACCTGTGTGAGTATGGCACAAGGACAGGTTCAGGTCAACTTAGTTCCCCCCCTGCAGTGGCTGATGATCAAGGATGCATGCACTGTATT
This sequence comes from Leptobrachium leishanense, assembly GCA_009667805.1. NCBI lineage: Eukaryota > Metazoa > Chordata > Amphibia > Anura > Megophryidae > Leptobrachium > Leptobrachium leishanense. The sequence continues at coordinate 144,677,703 of CM019068.1, read as the reverse complement.
GTCACCATTTGAGGAGGCAACAAGGATGGTGAGCAGGGACAGTGCATGCATCAGTGACACAATTCCTTTAGTGTTCCTGCTGGAGCGTACTCTGCGGTGAATTATAGATGTGGCACTAGAGGCAGAGCAGCAGGAGGAAGAGGAGGCCTTCCCTAGCTCTCAAGGCCCCAGTTTTTACGCAGACAGCATCCCTGCGGGTCCTCAGATCAGACAGGAGGAGGATGAGGAGGAGGAATATTTAAGTAGTGGGGGCATTGAAGGTGGGAATTCCTCAAGGGAGGGTTTTGTGTGCCCAGAAACCCAAGGACTAGTACGTGGCTAGGAGGAGGAAGTCCACGATGGGGTCATCCTCATTGACCAGGAAGACTCGGAAGCTAATGCCACCTCCAACCTATGCTGCATGGGCTCCCTTATCCTGCAAAGCCTGCCAAAGGACCCCAGGATTCGTGCTATCAAGGAGAGGGATCATTACTGGTTGGCAAGCCTTCTTGATCCACAATACAAGGGTAAAGTTGCAGAGCTCATCCTGCCCGCACAGAGGGAGGACAGGATGAAACAACTTGAGTACGCTCTAAAGCGACACTTGTGGAACACCTTTTCAGGCACTGGTAGGTTACCAAGTGATTACACAGGTGCTTCTGAGGCTGCGGATGATCAGAGGAAGAGCTGTGAAGGCCGGGGCTGTCTTGACTGATGCCTTTTTAAATTTTTTTAGTCCACGATGCCCAGGGACATCAAATGGAGGCACCCATTGCCAGCGTCTTCACCATATGGTGCAGGACTACCTAGGGGCAAGGGCAGACCTGGATACCTTTACAGCAGATGATCCACTGGCTTACTGGGTGTTGAGATTGGATCACTGGCCAGAACTTAGCCAATATGCTATGCAGCTACTAGGTTGCCCTTCATCCAGCGTGCTTTCTGAAAGGACGTTAGTGCCGCTGGAGGTTTTGTCACAGAAAAAAGAGTGCATCTGTCCACCGACTCTGTAGACCGGCTGACATTTATAAAAATGAATCAGTCCTGGATCAGCAGCTATCAATCCCCTGATGCTGACGTAACTGAATAGATCGGTGATCTCTTCTGCATTACCAAAACCTCCACCCCTGCACTCTTCCACAATACCTCAGAGGGGTTACGTTGTGAAGGCACTAGCTGGCACCAAAGGCCTAATATTTGGGTGCACTGCCACTGACTCATATCATTTTAATATTGGACCGCAAGGTCCACCGCTGCACTCTTCCACAATACCACAGAGGGGTTATGGTGTGAAGGCACTTGCTGCCACCAAAGGCACAATATTTGGGTGCACTGCCACTGACGCCTATACCAGATTCATATCATTTTAATAATTGACCGCAGAGTCCAACCCTGCACTCTTCCACAATACCACAGAGGGGTTACTTACAGTGTGACGGCATTGACACTAAAGGCCCAATTTGAAAGCACCTATTGTTACTTTCATCCAAAGCCTGCATAAGTTTCACCATAATTTAGCCAAAAAAAATCACTAAACGTGTTCTGCGTGTCCTAAAACGTCTCTTCTTTTCATACAGGCTGCCGCCCAAAGCAGTTGTTTATAAATAGATTAAAGGAAAACCATTTACCGTCATTTGAAATGTCATTTTATTGTTTTTAAATGTTTCTATACATCCTACAAATCCGCCACTTCACGGGCAGGTTATGGGGACCTCCTAGGCACGATATTTGAAGGAATTTTTCGTTTTTATTCTTAACCTTTTTTTCATGGAAAACTCACTGTTCCTTTAAAAACGTTTTCTTTTTACTTTTTGTTCCTTTTTCCTGTCCCCAGGGCACTACCCGGACCCCATACACCTTTTATGGCAAATATCTTGCATATATGCCCTCTTGGAGGGCACTCTAAAATTCGAACGTTCGAGTCCCATTGACTTGCATTGAGTTCAAATCGTGTTCGCGTTCGAACCCGAACTTTTGAAATTGTTCGAGTTTGAATGTGAACCGAACACGGGGGTGTTCGGCTCATCACTACTTGGCAACCATGATGCCTACAGACAGCTCACACCTCTGCAGCAACGCTCGACGCTGGTGCGCAGCTGAAATTATGTTTTTTCCCGCCTTTCCTGGCTGGCGCCTGTCAATATATTGCGCAAAACGATTTCAGCGTTTTTTTTCCCTAGCTCCATCAAAAATCACCATCACTTCCTTGTCTTTCGTCAAAACGTTTGTTTTTGTGCGCAGTCCGCACAAAATATGCGGTCGTCTGACGGACTTGCGTTACAAAATGACATTGCGGTCACAGATTTGTGCGCGCAAACACACTTTGCGAGCATTTTTGCGCGTCGCGTTTATGAACGTTATTTTTTGACGGATGAAAAAATGCGTGAGGTTTGTAATACCCTGTTAATTTTCACGCGTTAACGCATTTTGCTGTGCGCAAAAGCAAATGTGCTGCGCGAGCGAAATTGCGCAAAGAATGTAATAGGGCCCATAATGTATGTGCTACAAAAAAAAATGCCGCCCAAGCCCAACACTAGAGTGTTCGGGTCTGGCTTGAAGAAAAGGTGGCAACCCTACTAGGACCCCCTTCAGCTAAAAGACTTGTCCCCCTAGTGGTCAAATCCTGAATAGGGCGAGGAACTAGAGTAATTGTTGGTCTCTACGTTACAGCGGAAACATCTAGGGGGGTAAGAATATAGTTACCTGCACAGCACTTTCACTTGAAAACAGCTGGCTACCGGAGGTGCAGATTAGAAGGCAGTTACCTGCCACTGGACCACCAGGGAATCAACAGATTACAGGGTCCCAAGGACTCTGGAGGGCCCTGCCGGGCACACTGCCCAAGGGAAGCTAACTGCTGCCACTGGGTGTAGCAGGGTCCGCCCCCATAAGATGCAGACCCCTGACATCTGTATCCCCTGAGTAAGTCAAAGAGCACCAGAGGGAGACTGGGTGAAGCCTTGAGGAACCAGCTGAACGGCTGCTGAAGAACCTGGCCAATCGGCTACTGCTAGCCCTGACCAATCGGCTGCTGCTAGCTCTTGTCACGTTCCATGCTGGCATACCTGTCTTCCTGCCCTCTGTATTTGTATATTGTGTTTTTTCCCTTGTGTTTCTGTTGCTGCCAATTCCTGGGTGGCCTCCCAGGGGTTAATTGGTGTTCTGTGTGCTGCTCACCTGTTTACCCTTGCCTTGATTCCCCTGACTATATTAGAGCAATGTACCTATAGGACATTGCTGGGTCATTTTTCCTTTGCCTGGTCTCCTTGCGTCCTGTGTCCTGAGAGCTCCTTGCTGTGTTCCTGATATCCTCCGTTTGTTCATCCTTGTTCAGTTTTTGCCTCTAATATTTCTGTTCCAGTTTATGTCAGTTCCTTCTGTGTATTTAGTTCTGTCTATTGCTGTATTTTGTTTTGCTGTTTATGTTCCATTCAGATTCCCCGGTTACTGATTTTGGCTTGGCTGACTTCCCTTCTGGTTCTGATTCCTGTATCCTATATGACGTACTTTCTCTGGTTATGACCTTTGGCTTTCCTCTATGTGACTCCTCTATATTATATTCCTTGTCTGTACCGTTTCCAAGAAACCCTGTCATCTGCATACAACAAAAGACTCTGTACGGCTTCAAGGTAATACTTTCCTTTAGATTAGATCCGGCTATCCTAAAGACCAGCCTTTCAGTGCAGGGTAATCTTTGGTATTGCCGTACAGAGGTCTTTAGTTAACCCTGTGTTGCTTTCACCTGCCCTTGCAGTTTACAGTGCATCTCTGCATATAGGGGCTTCTCTCAGGAACCTTGACCTCACCTTCCTGCGAGTTATATTCATAGGGATATATATATACAGACCGACCACTTCCAAGGATCGGAGGGCAAGTATAGGGTGGTGCGTGCCTGGTGGTACTGCCACCGTGACATAATGACCCAGCCGTTACATAAGCCCGCAGAGATGTGTACCGTGTTGGAAACCTTATTGCACATGTTTGAGGAATGGTATGGTTTACCGCAAATTCAATAGAAGTCTGAGGAGAAATTCTGATCAGACACATCAGAATATGATCCATCAGACTCCGAACATGACTCCCCCCCAAAAAAGGGACATTTTGAAAAGAAGGGAGTTTTTTTTTAGACCAGGGCACCCTGATAGGAACATCCCAAACGAGAGGGGCTGTACAAACCCTACTCGGAGAGGAGGGAGGGGCAAACAAGCGATACAGAGATAGACATGAAGATTGTTAACTTATCCTATTTTCCCTTGACTAAACACCACCAGACCCTTCTTAGCAAAAGTTTGTCCTTTGTCCCCTCACCCCCCACTCAACAAGTTTCAATGGGCTAAGGACATCAGTTTCTGTGCTAGGAAGTTGGCCTTACATAAGTTTCATCAGAAAAAAAGCAAATCAGATTAATTTAACTGAACAAGAATATAATGTTCCTGAAGATATGGTGTCACTATTGGAAGAAAATGAATCTACTCTTTCTTCTATCAATAGATGCTCCTTGAAGAGCACTTTCACCCCCACTATTAGAGAATATCATCACATTGAAACGTTTGTCAATGTGGTGACTGGTGCCATTGAAGCGATCCATCCATCTGACTCCCCCCCCCCACACACACACTCACACCTCATCAGAACACCAACATGTCAAATTCAGATAAACAAGCTTCAAGAGATTTGGCTGTAAATAATAATCTCACCATTAAACCCGCAGATAAAGGAGTTAATGTGGTGGTGATGGACCACGAGTATTTTAGAAGATCGCACCACATACCAACGACTACCCAGTAATCCCTTGACTATATTCTCTGAAGAATTGCAAGCTTTGCTCCAGAGAGGCCGAGACTTGGGTGTGATCAGTGAAAAAGCAAGGAAAGCACTATTACTAACAGCACTAGTAACAGCGACTTTTTACTGTCTGTTCAAGATCCACAAAAACAGCACAAACCCTCCTGGTAGAGCATTACAATATCCTATTGTTTATATTTAGGTTTCAGAACATGATATAAACTTGACCCCTTCCATCCTGAATAGTTTCTACCGACTGAAAAATAAATTTATACAGGCGTATAATGTCGTTGCCATTTTTTAAGTTCACAATTATGGATGATACAACTGAGAGAGAAAACTCATTGTGACGTGTGTCACTTTGGACTTGGGGTACATGGGCCTGGAAATGTATTTGGGAGGTGCAGGCCTCATGTTCTATATTATTTCCCTGCCCTCTCTTATGTCGAAATCACCCTTTGCCTGTAGGGGGTGCAGGGTGTGTGTGTGTAATCTGTGCTATGTATGAAAAACTTTATTGTCGATCGTTATGATCCATGTGTCCTAATCTAATTATGTCCCACATGCCGTGAAGCAGAAGGAGCAGTAACATCAGAAACCCGCACAACATTTTCTAGGGGAGGTTTTGTATTTGTAAATAACCCATGTTTGATCGCATAAATATCTGTGCCTGTCCCCAATAAAACCAGTTCCATTTTGACCCTGAAAATCTCCAGATCTACAGCCTTGTCTTATTTCTGGGGGATGCTAGCAAGGCTCTCTACGTGTCCCGGTACTTAAACTTCGTCTAACGTACTGGAGGAAGGCACAAGAGTTTGTTGGGAGAACACGGAAGTCCGGCAAGGAAGTGGTATTGACAGATGTGACCCAGTCGGGGAAATGAGATCTGTTACACTCATTAACCCTAACCTGTGTATTTCCTTTACTTAAAGGGACACTCTACACATCCTGATCACTTTAGTTTCTTAAAGTGGTCAGACTGCATGGTGCAACCCTTCCCTGTCTCCCATCTCTTTCCAGTCCCATTTGCTCCATATTCTTGTGTAAAGCATAGCGGTTTCCTTTGCCTGAAAACAGCAGCCAGTGACCAGTCGGAGACCAATGATGTCTACACTTTCTCTCCCCATGTACCCCTTGTGTCTCCGTCTCTCTCGCTTTAAATGGACACTCTACACACCCTGAACACTTCAGCTTTTTGAAGTGGTCAGTTTGCATTGAGTGCACCCCCTCTTCCTGTCCTTCCTTTCCTGTCCCATTTTTCTGAAATCACTGTGTGAAGCAGAGGAGTTTCCGTCACCCACACAAGTGTCACCAGGAAGGCGGGATTTGAATATCCTGCCCTCCGGTCACCAAATCGGTCACTTATGATATCAGCACGCTCTACATGCTGACATCATCATAGTAATAAGCATTGTGGGAGACAGGAGCCAAATGTTGTTGAGCACAAATGCACAAAACCAACCCATCTGCCATTCTGCGCAGGCGCTAGGGAAATTGTATACGATAGTGCGTCATTCCGAGTGATGTGCAATCTACGCCGTGTACACAACGTACATATGCAAATTGCGTAAAAACCTGCAGGGACTTCTGTGTTTCTGTAGCCCTGAGTTGAAGGGAAGGAGCTACACACCGAAGGGTAAAATGTCAGTATTTTGACCCAAATTTTATAGAGATTAGGGCTCAATCTCAGCACATCAGCCTGTCAGGTACTGTACCGGGATGGTACAGAAATTGCAGGATTCTGAGCCCGGGATGCGGTGATGCCAAAACAGGGGTCTGCAGTGAGAGGTGAAGTTGCTGCAAAAAAACAAATAAAAGTGAAGCAGGGGGAAATCAGGAAACATAATACCGGAGGGTGTGGAAACACACAGGTTTGGTTCAGTAACAGGTTTTGGTTTCAGGAAACCACAAGAGAGCCACAACATAGGTTCTCTCTTGCTGAGAGCGGATAACTAATGCTGAAGCAGGGAAACACAGCGCTGGAAACAGAACTGACATGAAGTGCAGGGTTGGAAGGGTGCTGCCCTGCAAGGATCAGGAGCCTGACACAGCATTTAAGGGCAAGGGGTATATGTTACATTTAGTGTACCTTTGAAGGCACAGCACCGCTTACATACACTGTAACTAGATTACTTCTGCATTACAAATAAAAACACATTATAAAACACACGCTGCTGGTTTTTCTCTTTGCTTGAAATAATCGCATGTAAAAAGGAAGAATAACATTTGTTTTTTATCACCAATTTCCATTTTGTGGATTTTTCCCATGATGCTACATTTATCAAAATCTTATGGTGACTTCTACTTTGTGGCTGTGCTTTATCTTATACTGTATTTAACAGTTAATGAGGTGGAGGAGGGAGTGTTTAGATAAGGCAGTGGGGGGGGGGTGTATTGTGTACTCCGGCTACCTGAGATAAGATCCAGGATGCACGAACTGGTGTCAGGCGCTGGCAATTATTTACTCCAACTCCGGTCGGGGATATCCAGCCCACTTTTCACGTCCTCCGAGGGTTAAGTGATGAAGGGATGGGAGGATAAACAGGAAAATATATTGTGCAGGCTGTAATACAACAGTAAGGATAAGCACAACGAAAGAAAGGTACTCACACTTTGAGGTGCCAATTATATCAAATAGGCACCAAACCGCTCACAGATCGGTGGATTTAAAGGTCAGGGGCACCGATTCCCCTATCAGCAATCCAAGGGGCAGATGTCACGAACCTTGGAGATGTCTTTCCAGGATACCGGATGGATTGAATCACCAGGATTCAGTCGAGTTGAGATAATCCATCAAAGGTTTAATAAATAAATATAAAAACACCTCAAACGCGTTTCGCTATGAGTAGCTTCATCAGTGGGTGTAATGTGCATGGTATACCAAACCACTATATATAGCTGTATTGCCACAGTCAAACCCCGTAGTGCAACTTCCTGGGTAATTGACACAATTAGTATAATTAGGTATAGACAAAATTAAAGCGAGTAAAAGCGCAGTGCAATAAAAAAACAGCATGTATCCATACAAAAAGACATCTTAATGGTAAAATATAACTTAACAGAACACAAGAGTATAAAAACTAGTGTGCTGATACGAATAAAAGGATATTGTATGTAAATGAAGGAAGGGGATATGTTAATGACAGAAAAAACCTATAATCATCGTGAAGAGAAGCACAAAAATATCAGAGGTCCCAAAGCTTCTAACCTTGAATGTAGAAGCTGAAGTAATATCTATAAGACAGGGGGACTTACAGTAATAAAATACAAAGACTATCCAGATGGTAAAACTGTCAGTGTAGCCTAACAGTTAACACGGCCTGAGGTCCTCAGGATGAACGTGAGAAATGAATGATCTACAATGGATAACTTTGAGGATGCATCGATCGAGGGGCACCTGGACAGTGTAAATATCACCGGAGAACAGAAATTAACCCCGTTGCTAAGAACAAATTCTATGAAGAGGGTAAAGCAACATAAAATATAAAAGATAATAAAGCAGCTGAGGCGATCGGAAACAATCTGTAACTCCTCGTTAAAGATAAAGAGTGGGAGTAAATGTTGTGATGTCCACTGGATGGTGCTAATCACAATAGCCTATAATCCGAATATGGAGACATATAGGAGGGTGTCAACTCGGAAGTGTGGTGATAGAAATGGTGTACACATATAGAATCAAGATGTTCCAATGAAAGGGTAAAAAATCTGAAGAATATAAAATATAAAATAAATGTATACGGTAGAACCAATAAAACCAGAATAAGTATAAAGAAATATCGGTGCCCCTGACCTTTAAATCCACCGATCTGTGAGCGGTTTGGTGCCTATTTGATATAATTGGCACCTCAAAGTGTGAGTACCTTTCTTTCGTTGTGCTTATCCTTACTGTTGTATTACAGCCTGCACAATATATTTTCCTGTTTATCTTCCCATTCCTTCATCACTTAACCCTCGGAGGACCTGAAAAGTGGGCTGGATATCCCCGACCGGAGTTGGAGTAAATAATTGCCAGCGCCTGACACCAGTTCGTGCATCCTCTATCTTCTACTTCAGCGTACTTGGGGATTTGACGCTGTTCCTGGTTCGTCCGGCTGCTGCACCCTCTCCCCGGCCAATATTAATTAGAACAGACATTTCCCACCATCCATCTATTATTATTATTATTTATTTTTCTCTTTTTTCCTTGCTCGTTTTGGAGTATAAGACTGTTTGCTCTATCATTGCACCTTCATTGGACTAATCTACTACTTCTCTGTATATACAGGGTTTCATTTGAGACAAGTTGGTTGTTTTTATGAGTTTTTGTGTTCTTCATTTATTTTTTCTTATTTTTTGGACTTACTTTATCAATTTTTTACCTTTTGCACTTTATTTTGTTTATTTATTCTATCATTTATGCTGTTCAGCATCTAAAGTTCAGCACTCTATGGCACTTTAGCATGAATCAACGTTCTTTTGTCTTTTATCCAAGTTATAAATTTATTTTTTGTAGCACTTTAATAACGTTGCTTTAGTGCTTCATTTTCCAGTACTTTAATAGCTAATTATAGCTCCTTAATTAGGCAGTCCAGCACTTTAATTGGTGATCTTTAACACTTTATTGATTAATTGATGATCCTATTCAGACCCCACAACCAATTTTGAGTTTATTACGAGCTCTACCCACACTGTAGTCACATACTACCTTTATTGAGATGTGTATTTAATTTTCATTAGTGCCGTGCCTTTTTGTGCTACACATCTGATTTATTCAGAGTAATTCCACTTTCATTGTATTGATACACCACATGTAGAGCATCCCCCTCATATATCATTATTACCCGTATATCTTGATTAGGTCCTGCATATACACAGTCTATTTTTTTGAGTATCGTTGTTCCCTATCTTGATAAATAGAGCCATCTAGTGGCGCCACACAGATACTGCACTCCTCTATACCAGAGATAAGAGCTGGCTGCTGAATGCGATAAAATAGGGAGTTTAAAAGACTTCTAATCTACCTCCTGGTGGTGTCCTTTGAAGACATCCCACACAATACAATGATGTGAGTCGGTGACTGACCCAGTCACTCCATTCTATGGCCAAAGCCACACAGTGAGGAGCAAATGATGGAAAGATACTGGGGGGCAGTTTACAACACAGAATATCACACAAAGGATGCACCCAGTGACACATATAGAGTAAAATATCACACAATGGATGCACCTAGTGACACATATAGAGGAAAATATCACACAATGGATGCACCTAGTGACACATATAGAGGAAAATATCACACAATGGATGCACCTAGTGACACATATAGAGGAAAATATCACACAATGGATGCACCTAGTGACACATATAGAGGAAAATATCACACAATGGATGCACCTAGTGACACATATAGAGGAAAAATTCACACAATGGATGCATAGTGACACATATAGAGGAAAATCACACAATGGATGCACCTAGTGACCATATAGAGGAAAATATACACAATGGATGCACCTAGTGACACATATAGAGAAAATATCACACAATGGATGCACCTAGTGACACATATAGAGAAAATATCACACAATGGATGCACCTAGTGACACATAGAGAAAAATATTTTCTTAACTAAACACACAAGAGAAAAGCAAATCACATGTAAGATATCGGCAACATCAAATAAACACAATAAGGGCATGTCATTTTTTGGTGGTAGTGTCCCCTTTATGTGTTTGACCTTGTTTAATCTCAGAATTATACACATCTCTGTATAGCAATTTTTTTTTTTTATGTATAGTTGCCTTGTAATAAAAAATGATATCAGAGAGTTCTGCTTTAATGTATTTATGTCAGATTTATCAGGAAACGCTGTCACTGCTGTCACATGTCATTAAACATAAATCTATTTCCTACATTTTTTGTGCATCTATTAAAGTGGAACAAAGATGATATACATTTGGATTTTCTTGTTATTGTCTGAAATAAAATACAGCTTATTTCTGATTGATCTTGTTTTTCGTGGCCTACAAAGCATTTCCTATGGCCTGTAATACCTGAACGCTCCCACTCTGAGCTGGGAGGTTCTCCTACAGATGCTCCTATTCTCATGGACAGGGTCTGTTTGCGATTAGCCGTATCGACACAGCTTCTGCTCGGTACCAAGTGTATGTGAATGTTGCATTTTGTCACCGTAGCCATAGGGCCGGATTTACTATTAGTCAAATAGGCACTTGCCTACAGGCGCTCATCGCAGGGGGCGTCTTGCTCTGGAAAATTAGATTTTTTTTCCCCAGTTTTATATTATTTATTTTATACAGCAAGGTGCCGCCTTTGTTGGGCACTGTTCTCCGTAAAAGTATATATAATGTAAAAAAAAAATGTAAGAATTAAATTTTTATTGGTAGAATTATTTTCTCTTTTAGTTTTGGAGTGCAAGGCACCCGAACCCCTGTGCTGAATCACTTTCTCTAAACTAAAACCTGTAAAAATAAATGTAAAACCAAACGAACATAAATTTTAAATATTTATAATCTAAAAATACAATTTAGAAAAAAATGAATAAATAAAATTTTTCAAAATTATAAATGTGTAATGTGCCTCCAGGGAACTGTAAGAAAGTAGCTCTCTTATTTTTTTTTTCTCTGGGGGAGGGGCGCTCTATATTTCTGTGTTTACAGGCTCCTGCTGAGATATAAATCCAGCCCTGAGTAGAGTGACTTTCCAGAACCTCAGCAGCAGTTATGACCTGATGTAAATTATGTTGGATGCTGACTTTTTCCATAAAATCCCGTGTTTTCTCTTTTTGCAGACATCAAAACAATGACCCTTTTTAACCCCTTCAGTCCCGAGATCAAGATAACTTGAGTCTTCATCAGGTGTCCGGTATCGAGTTATCTCAATCTGCAGCTGACGGGGCTAAAGCAAATCAAATTATTTTTATGCAAACTATTTCAGTTGCATTTAGGCTCCAGAAAACGAGCCTAAGGTTTCAGCATCCTGGGCGTGATGCCCCTATTCTCATGGACAGCGTCTGTTTGCGATGAGCCGTATCGACACAGCTTCTGCCCGGTACCAAGTGTAGGTGAATGTTGCATTTTGTCACCGTAGCCATAGGGCTATTAGTCAAATTATTATTATTTACTATTAGTCAAATAGGCACTTGCCTACAGGCGCTCATCGCAGGGGGTGACACGTGGGCGTGTCAAAACTGGTAAAATTCCACCAGGAAAGTGTCTAATAGACCTTCTCAGCTAATAATACACAGAGCCACGAACTGCAGTTCTACCTGCAGTAACTGCATTTGGCCAGTAGATGGCGGCATCTGCCTCCCAATTGGTTATTACAGTAAGGAATAGACTGGGAATATTCCCAAATATTTGATACTGGATAATTAATTAAAAATGATTTTCTAAAAAGCCACTGGTTCCGGACACTTGGCTTTTTGGAAAATCCTTTGGTAGTGAAGGAATTAATGTCAGTATCTTAAAATCCCATTCAAGCTCAAGAAATTATTGCCGGAAATGAACCATATATTCTCCAGAAGAAATAGATTCATAAAACGATCCAAAAGCTCTTCCTATCTATAATATCCCAGATAGTGATAAAGAAAAAAGAATTAGAGAATATCTTGAAAAATGTCAACTACCTAAACGTAACGAGGAACAACTTAATGTCTTAAACGCCCCATTCTCAATAAATGAGGTCAGAGAATCTATTAATAAACTACAACAAAGCCCCAGCTCCAGACGGCTTCTCTGACCCATTTCATGAAGTAGTTAAGAATATAATCGATGTCTGTCTTACGGAAGTATTTAATGCAATGATCCAAATAATGGGTAAATTCCCACAAGAATTACTACAGGCTAATATAATCCCTTTATTAAAACCCAACAAAGAGCCGGATGAAAAAGGGAGATTATCCACCTATATCTCTTATTAATGGCGACACAAACATAGATTCAGATATCCTGACATCAAGACTTAAACTAATTCTCCCGAGTCGAATAGAAAAGGATCAGGTGTGTTTTGTTATTAAAAGATCCTCTCGTAATCATATACGCAGACTAATTCATATATTAGATCTGGCCCATAGACAAAGCTTTCCTCTTTTAATACTCACCATAGACACTGAGAAAGCTTTCTATATCGTTAACTGGAGATTTCTGCCTCTTTCTCTGGAAACGTTTGGATTCACCGGATGGTATTTAAGCGCTGTATTAGCACTATATACCTGTCCTACTGCTAGAATCACTGGTCCAGGGATCATCTCCTCATGCTTCAAGATACTCAGTTCCTCCCATTATCAAAGCCCTATTGTGTTTCCATGAAAGATTTTTAAGCTGGTTTAGCTATAGCCTTGTTAGATCCAGCTCTTTCAGCTAATTGTATAAAATGATTGTGTTATGACAGGCCTCAAAATCTCCACTCGCCTGCTCTCATTTGGCGAGTGGAAATTACATGAGGGCGAGTGAAAATGCAGGGCAGGATAGGGGTTAGGTGGGGCGACTAGTGGCGAGTAACTCTTAAGGCTTGGCTTGTAGCTTGGGACTTGAAATTTTGAGCCCTGTGTTCTGAGTTTATCCTGTGTCTGACTAAATAACACATATTACTAGTTAAGTATTTCATCCTCTATATAATATGTAACCCTTTCGCTGCTGAGCCATTTCACCCCCGTGTTGAGCTCATTTTTACCGCTTTTGCTCATCATGTTTAAACGCGATTCGAAGTCACATTTTACTATATGACCCAGACATATTATATATTGTTCTTTCCGTCAGACTCGGCAGATTCATAATATATCATTATTATATGTATACATCATGTCCTGCCTGTATATATTATAACAAAAAATGCCATAAAATTGGAATTTTTAATAATCTACAGCGTGTAGTGTTTTTTTCACATTTTATCGTCAGAGGCTTTGCAGTTATATTTACTATGGGGTGCGCTTGTTAAAAAAATTAGAAATGCGGACTTGTTAAATTTTTTTGGGGGGAATTACGTGATTTTTAGCAAATGCACCCTATAGAAAAAAATCATAAGTGCAGCATCATTGTTCACATTATAATTGAAATGTGAACAATATTGCTGCATTAATAAAAATAACACAAAAAAATCAAGTTATTATTTTAATTTTATTATTTTTTGCTTACTTTTAACATGGTCATGTTTGTATCATTCGAAAGGCAATGCTCTGGTCTTTCAAACGATACCTTCCATGGCCCTCTTGCTGCCACCATTCGGGAGATATGGGGGTTCAAAGAATCCTCCTATCTCCACCAGGGGATTTCATTAGGAAATCCCCGGGCAGCTAGGGGTTCCCGGCTAACTGACGTCATGTCGCCATGCCCGATGACGTCAGGTGATGAGGTGGGACCCAGAGGTGGAGCCGCCATCCAAGATGACGGCCCCCACCGGGGCTAGGTCATGATATTGGGGCCAGATCGCGGCCCGGTGCCTCAGGGGTTAAAGCCAGGCACCGCTTAAAAGGAGAGACTTTCCCCTTTTAAGAGGTGCCTGGCTTGTCCTGCTAGGACCTCCCAATCGTGAGGGAAGGATCCCCCTCCCTTTCAGGCGATCTCCCGGCTTTGCCGGGGGGTCGCCTGAAAACGACTTCATTGTGCATGGCACGATGATGTCATTTACGATGGGAGGCCTATAAAAGCAGTGATTGACTTCCCTGAAGTCAGAACGCCACGGGACCCCAGAGAGAGGTGAGTATCTCTCCCAGGGCTCCTGCTAGTGGGTGGCGTGTGGGGAACGTATTCCACATATAGCGGGAGTCAATGAGGACATTCCCAACACGTCACCCACAACGAAGGGGGTGGGGTACCCCGTTCATTCCAGTATGCGATCAAAATAGAGCTATGTATCTGCACCCCTATCTTTGAATGCTCTCTAGGGGGAGACTGCTCCTTGTTAATATCAATACTCTAAGTCAGTGGTTCCCAACTCCGGTCCTTAAGTACCTCTAGCAGGCCAGATTTATTTATTTAATTTTTTTTAAACAAGGGTTTTTATTGAGAGGGTTAAAAATGCAAATACTGTTCAGCAAGCGAACATCTACATCAGTGTCATACAGTAAACCATACTGATGGCTTATTAATATGTACTGTAACTTCTCTGGGTTTGTGCGAAACAGGCCAGGAAACAGGGAGAGTTGGGGGTAAGGGGAGTGTCAGGACTAGCCTCTGAGCTGGTTGATACGCAATATATGTGGTCCTTGGGACATCTCTAGCAGGCCAGATTTTAAGGAAAATGCAGACTGAATCCTGCAGTCACTGAGCAGCAAATCATATACATGTGCTGTGCTCCGGGGGGTACCTAGGGGGGGTGGGGGTCAGCCCGCACCGGGTGGCACCACCCCCTAGGGTGACACTAAAAAAAAGAAAAAAACTTTTTTTACTTTTGCAAAGTATTTTACCAGGAAGGAAACATTGACATTTTACTAAATCTGGGTAGGCAAGGCCTAGGTTGGCACTTTCCAGGGGGCAGCAAAAAACCTCAGTACTAAAGGGGTTACTCACAGAGCACCGAAATGACGCCAACATTTTGGTGTTCTGTTGTTCCCTGCACTTTTGGAAAACAAATTTCTCCACCCTGCAGTGAATTCACCATTCACTGCAGCGTCCCCAAAGTGCAGGGAGTCGGCCGCTGAATGCTGCCACTGCAAACCCGTGGCCTGCTGTTTTCAAAAAAACTACTGGACGAAAATGTCTGGAATTTACATATCAGATCCTATGAATGATAATAAAAAGTTCTGTTACAGAAAAAAGAAAAACCACTATTAAAAAAAACTAGGGGAAAAATGAAAAAAAAAGGTACTAAAAAAAAATCAATAAATAAAGACTTTTTACTGCACATTAAAATAATAAATGGTTTATTAGATATTGCATAAAAACGGGAATATTTTTAACATTGAAACCTATGGGGTTCGCCTGAATAAACCTGCTGATTGAAACCACCGAATATCAGGGCATTTCACTGACATTTCTCTGCTGTTTGATGTTCTCTGAATAGATTAACCATTACTTTTCTATGGGGATTTGCACTGCCTCCGAGCAGCACCGTACTTGCTGGCAGTTCGCCAAAATTTGTGTGTGAGCATATCACAGAGCAGTGGTGTACTTAGGGGAGTGGCGTGGGGCGGGTCGCCCCAGGTACCAGTGATTATTGGAGTGTTATTAGGGGGTACTAGGAGGTGCTACTGTCACTGTGTGTCAGCTTTGAGCTGTGTTCTCAAACAACGAGCAGTGGAGCAGGGAGTTTGCATTAGGAATAAAATAGAATAGAATAAAAATCCCCCTCTCCTCCCTCCATAGCTCCTCCCCTGCCCCGCAGCAGCTCTAGGAGAGGGGAGGGGGATGTGATTTGTGTGCAGAGAGAGAAGATGACAGTAAACGGAAGGTAAAGGGGGGATATCAGCAGAAAATGAAGCCCTGTCTGCTTACTGCTGTTTAAAGTGGAGCTTTCCTTAACCAGCACTGCAGTGATCAGAAATTTGTCATTGAGCTGCCTGGCTCTTGGTGAGGTCTTGCATAGAGGGGGCCAGGCTGCATTCACTGCATCACTAGTGAATAGGCAGCCCAGGGTAAACAGGGACGGGGAAGAGCGAGTCTTAAAAATACTGGAAAAGTAATGAAAAATACCATAGCAGCATCTTATACCTGCAAAACACACACCCATTCTCTGCTCAGCAACTCCAATCCACAAAACCAGCCACCCAGCAGACACACATACACACACAAACACAACTCCCATCTTACAAAACCAGCCACCCAGCACACACACAACTCCCATTACACAAAACCAGCCACCCACACACACACAACTCCATCACACAAAACCAGCCACACACAACTCCCAACACAGAAAACCAGCCACCCATACAACTCACACAAAACCAACCAACCCACAACCCCATCACACAACACCAGCCACCCACACACACAACTCCCATCACACAAACCCAGCTACCCACACACACAACTCCCAACACACAAAACCAGCCACCCACACACACAACTCCCATCACACAAAACCAGCCACCCACACACAACTCCCATCACAGAAAACCAGCCACCCATACAACTCCTATCACACAAAACCAACCCACAACCCCCTTACACAACACCAGCCACCAACACACAACCCAGCCACCTTCACACAACTCGTATCACACAAAACAAGCCACCCCAACAAACACACAACTCCCATCAACAAAACCAGCAACATGTGTACTTTTGTTCATAGCATGAGGATGGATATGGTGAGTTTGCAAAATCACTTAAAAATAACAATTATTCAAAAAAAATCTACACTCGACTCTTATTGCACAGCACAGAGGACACATGATCCACCATCGGCAGATTCATAATATATCATTATTATATGTATACGTCATGTCCTGCCAGAATGCTATAACTAAAACTATTTTTGAAAACATTAAAAAAGTGCATGTAATTTATTTAAATTTTTTTACATTTTAACCACTTGGCTGCTAAGGTCGTGCTCAGCATGCCCTGCCAAGTGCTTCCCCTGTGCTATGGATGGACACGAAGGAGGCATCAGTCGGCCGGGATTCCGGCCGATTGCTGTGTCCCCCCGGTGCAGGCTGACATCTTGGATGTCAGCCAGGCACTCCGGGACCCCAGCGGGACCAATAGATGTCATCACGCTGGTGCAATGACATCTATTTCAGGTGCCCCCCTGCGAGTGTGGAGGAGGTGCTTGAAAGGGAGGGGGGAGGTCTTCTCTCCCTCCCGATCGCCGGGGGCCAGCAGTTAAAGTGAGGCCCGTTTGGAAGGGCACAGCCTGCCCTTCCAAACGGTACCTGGCTTTAACCCCTTGGGGGCCATATCACGATTCGGCGCCGAAAAACGCCGGACCGTGATCCTCTCCCGGAGCTGGCCGACATCTTGGATGTCAGCCAAGCTTCCGAGAACTCCCCCTGACGACTGGCATCCACGTGCATAGCGTGATGACGTCAGTCCTGGAGTTAACCCCTAGCTGCCACCAATGGTGGAGATAGGGGGTTCATTGGATCCCCTTATCTCCCGCTCATTGGCAGCTAGGGGTTATTGTTTGGTATCGTTTGATCAGCCAGAGCATGGCCTTTCAAATGATAACAAACATGACCATGTAAAAAGTAGTAAAAAAATAAATAAAAATAAAAAATGCTTGCATGTTAAAATGTAAAAAAAAACACTTTACACGTTGTAAATTATTGAAAATTCTAATTTTATTTCATTTTTTGCTATAATATACAGACAGGACATGACGTATACATATAATAATGATATATTATGAATCTGGTGAGTCTGCCGGAAAGAACGATATATAATATGTCTGGGTCATATAATAAAATGTGGCTTCAAATCGCGTTTAAATATGATGAGCGAAGCTGGTAAAAATGAGCTCAGCACACAGGCGTGAAATGTGTCAGCAGCGAAAGGGTTAAAGTTGGGGGGGTGCCAAATATAGGCTCCTCCCCTGGTGCCAAATGTTCTAGGTACGTCCCTGGCTGTGCTTTAGATGTCTGTCAAACCTGGCCTGTTAGGGCTACTTGAGGACCCGGGTTGGGAACCACTGCTCTAGGTTATTCAAGCTAAAGCCACATTGAATTGCAATATTTTCAATGCTATAAGCTGCAGCGTGCATAAAAGCATGTCTCATGGATCAATCATATAATGACCTTCAAGTAGTCACAATAACCACACATGCCACAAATATGATGATAGAAAGAGTGCATGTTAAAGCAGCAAGCAGAAAGGTGCAAATGGCGCTAAACACCACAGATACCTCACCTTGTTTTTAATGTTTCTTGCTATTAATACTTCTAATCTAATAAATAGATCTGATCTAATAAATCTTTATATATTGTTGTCACGGAAAGAAAAGAGCTAGCAACATAAGCTACCTTACCGTGACGTGCGGAAGGAGAGCGTACAAGGGGATACAGCTCCAAGCCTCTGGACTTCCTAACTCTACCCGCTCAAAGGGCCCCAAGTTATGCCAACCTAACCCCCTCACACCGTACCCACCCTTCCGAATGTATACACTGTCACCACGAAAGTAATAGGGCACTAGGGCAATTATTTTCCCCTTCATTACTGGCTAAGTTCACAGCCTCCCCAGCAGCCTCACGGGCGGCCTGTAAACGGGTCACCACGGTTACACTGGGTTTCTTTCTGGGCTCCACACCATTCACACCTAAGGGGACAGTAGGCAGGGCTCCACCTTCCTCTGCCCCGCTCCCAGAGATCACATTAACACAGGAGCTGGACACAGGCGCGGTATTGCCCTTTCCACTTCCCTCACACTTAGGCAAAACAGAGGACATTTCTGCTTCACCTCGCAGCCTGCTTTCGCGCAGGGCTGGCATCGGACACAGTCTAGAATCATAGTCTTCAATGCATTTCCTCCCCCATGCCAGCATAGCTGGTTCAGGCATAACAGTCCCAGGGTTGCCTTCCCCGCTCCCAGAAGCAATATAGGGTCCCAAAGTTTCACACAGTACCTCAGATTGTACGGGGTTGTCCATTAACACATTCGAGTCACAGGAGTCATCCTCTGGGGCATACCGACATACCAGCCGGCCCAAGTCGTTCCCCAGCAGCACGTTCACGGGAATATCCTCAGAAACCCCAACCTCCTGCAACCCCTTACCAACACCCCAATCTAGGTACACCCATGCCATGGGCACCGTGGAGCGAACCCCACCAACTCCTTTGATGGCCATCATCTTTCTGGGAATAATATCCTCCAGACTGACTATTTCAGGTGCACTAGGGTACATGATGCACCAGTATCCGGAGACCGATAGTCACATGGTCACCCACAGTAACACTCTGCAGGTTGTCGCTACCTTGATCCACTGATCCAGACACACAAAGGACAAGCGTTGGACTTCCTGAGGCTTTTCCACCTCCTGCCCGCTGCGGCTGCTTCTTGGTGGGATAAGTGGCACTCAGGTGTCCCAAACGATTACATCGAAAGCACCTGCAGGTATCTCCTTGGCTTGATGCGGCCGCTGCTCCTTGGCTGGTGGACGATGTAGTCATCGGTTTCCCTGCTGACTTGACAACCGGTGTAGGTGTAGTTCCTTCTTTGCAGGCGGTAGTTCCAGCTGGTCTAGGCACGCTTCGTGCTGGAGGCGCTCTGTTGTTCACATAGTCACTGGCCAGATCCGCTGCACCTTTAGGCTTTCTGTCCAGAATCCACTCTCTGGCCTCAGGACTCCTGGTTTGCAGGAACTGCTCCAGAATCATTAGGTCCTCCAGGACCTCGTAGATGGTGACTTGCAGGCCCCCAGTCCATTGCCAGAATGTGGTTGTCACGACCCTGGCCTAGCATATGTGCAGAAGTGTGGGTGTAAGCCCAAGATGCAGTAGTTATAGCAGAAGGCAGGATACAAGGTAACAGGGTTTATTTGTGAATACGAATAAACAGACAACAGACTAGGAATATAAACAATGGATACAGATAACATAGAAATCAGGCTGAGGTACAATGGGAGCAGGCAAAAGAGTAGTCAGGATATGCAAGGGTCCGGTACACAGGTAATAGCACTATAACAGAGGTATACAGGGGGGACAAGGAGGATACCGGTATTAAATGTCCAGGAATAGCAGAGGGTGTGCAGGAATGTCTATGGATGAAGAGCAGGAGGGGTTCCAGGCAAGGATCTATGGAAGGCAGGTCTGCACTAGCTAAGCTAGGAACTTCAATGAGGAAGCGTGGGATAAGGGGCGTAGCATCCTCTTAAGCAGGACTCATCAGGCTGGATCAACTGCAGGTGAGGTTTCAGGTCCAGATTGCAGATCAGAGT
Organism: Leptobrachium leishanense; assembly: GCA_009667805.1. Lineage (NCBI taxonomy): Eukaryota > Metazoa > Chordata > Amphibia > Anura > Megophryidae > Leptobrachium > Leptobrachium leishanense. The sequence continues at coordinate 144,657,131 of CM019068.1, read as the reverse complement.
CCAGGAATGAGTATTATTCAGCATGAAGTCCTGGAATCTGCATATATCATGCAGAACATGGTGATAAAGGAAAACAAAGGGGGCGCCAGAGGGTCTGGGGGTTCGGATCCTGACATTACCCCCTTACAAGGTGCAACCTCCAGGTGCCCCAGATGTCGCCGAAGACTGGCAGGTATAATGTTCAGGGTCCAAAGTCACACAGGTGCATGACAGGTCAAATAAGCATTACACCACTGGAGGGCGGAATAACTGTCATGACGACCAGGGGTTCCTTTGGGGCATAGAGTCTGTGGGACCGACTGGCACAGGTCAGTAGCCGGACGCAACACGTCGTTGGTAGTGGCAGTAGCGGCACAGCACTCTGGCACTCGGCTGGCACCTACTGCTGGGCTCTGCATTGACAGCGACACCGTGGCGGGGCTCGGCGGGGCAGTGCCCTTGGTGGGGCTCGGCAGGGCAGTGCCCTTGGCGGGGCTCGGCGGGGCAGTGCCCTTGGCGGGGCTCGGTGGGGCAGCACCCTTGGCTAGGCTCGGCGGGGCAGCACCCTTGGCTAGGCTCAGCAGGGCAGCACTCTTGGCACGGCTCGGTGGGGCATCGCCCCTAGCAAGGCTCGGTGGGGCAGCGCCCATGGCAAGGACCGGCTGGGCAGCTCCTTTAGCGAGGCTCAGTGGGGCAGCGCCCCTGGCAAGGCTCAGTGGGGCAGCACCCTTGGTGAGGACCGGCTGGGCAGTGCCTTTAGCGAGGCTCGGTGGGGCAGCGCCCTTGGCAAGGCTTGATGGGGCAGCACCCTTGGCAAGGCTCGATGGGGCTTGGATCTTGGTACAGCACGGCTCTGTGGCGACCTGGGTACAGCACGGCTCTGCGGCGACCTGGGTACAGCATGGCTCTGTGGCGACCTGGGTACAGCACGGCTCTGCTGCGACCTGGGTACAGCACGGCTCTGCGGCGACCTGGGTACAGCATGGCTCTGCGGCGACCTGGGTATCATCCTTCTGCTGGGCAGTGAGTGGCTTGGCTTTACGGCGGTGGCAATGGCCCCGTGGCGGAGACAGTTCTGAGGATCCTGCAGGATGCAGGGCAGCGGACTCTGGAGATCCTGTGGGATGCAGGGCAGCGGACTCTGGAGATCCTGCGGGATGCAGGCCAGCGGACTCTGGAGATCCTGCGGGATGCAGGCCAGCGACCTCTGACGTTTCAGCGACGTGCAGGGCAGCGACCTCTGACGGTTCAGCGACGTGCAGGGCAGCGACCTCTGAAGGTTCTGCGACATGCAGGGCAGCGACCTCTGATGGTTCAGCGACGTGCAGGGCAGTGACCTCTGACAGTTCAGCGACGTGCATGGCAGCGACCTCTGACGGTTCTGAGATGTGCAGGGCAATGACCTCTGATGGTTCTGCGATGTGCAGGGCAGTGGACATGGAGGAGTCCTTACGCTGCAGGGCAGTGGACAAAGAGGAGTCCTTACACTGCAGGGCAGTGGACACGGATTCTGCGGCCTGGCATGGCTTGGTCAAGGAGGTCTGGAACATGGAGGAGGTCTTCTGCAGGCGTTCTTGGCAGATCACTCGTTTGTGCAGGGGAGAACCGCAATAAAAGCACAATCCCTGAGTTTTTCTCCATACCTTCTCCTCCAGGGTTAGGGGTCCTCTGAAACCTTTCATTGGCATAGGGGTTTGCTCTGCCATCAAGGTGCTCTTGGAATTCTGCAGCATGACGGAGAGCACCAAATGTAGACATCCATAGTTTCAGGAATAGAGAAATAAAAGCAGAAAGGGAAAGGAAAAAACTGTTTTTGCACCTGTATGTCTGTGATTTGGCACTGAGTACTGTCTTTGGAAAACTACACAAAAAAATGTAATTTTTTAGTACCACGATTTACCCTCCAGGCAATCACTAGCACTAAAACTCTAGATATCCCACCAGCTGCCAGCCAGTCTGTCACGGAAAGAAAAGAGCTAGCTACATAAGCTACCTTACCGTGACGTGTGGATAAGGGGATACAGCTCCAAGCCTCTGGGCTTACTAACTCTACCCGCTCAAAGGGCCCCAAGTTATGCCAACCTAACCCCCTTACACCGTACCCACCCTTCCGAATGTATACACTGCCACCACGAAAGTAATAGGTCACTCTCGAAACAACCCCAATCCAGGAGCCCAACCATATACAGCTAATATATATATATATTGTAGAGGATCAGTCTCAATATAGAGGAAAACTCGCAGTCGCTTCAGAAATTGCTAGCTTTAATTTCAGACAGCAATCCAATCACAAAATAGAAACAAAAAGGTTGCAGGCATCCAGCCAAAATCAGTTCATAGAAACAAATAAAAGTCCGCTCCACTGAGCCTTACTTGGGTATTTAGAGACAGTCCTCCAAGCTGAGATGTTTCCTCCAAGGAAACAGTGAAGGTTCATCCATGGAATCCTGTCCCACTGACATGCTTTTCTCCCAACACAGGAGTTGCTGCATTCAACACACCGTCTCTCCATGCACTGAGACACACACACTACTAGGTGCAGCTGCACATTAAAAGAATCCCTGTCCGGCTGCCCTTTGTCCCCACTACTGTTCGCTCTCTGCATAGAACCCCTTCTGTCCACAATTAGGCATAATCCAGACATCTCCGGTATTACGGTCGGGGTGAACGAATATAAGGTAGCAGTGTACGCAGACGATCTTTTCCTTACCCTGAGCCGCCCTATGCGCTCCCTCCCATACCTTTTTGATCTATTGGACACTTTTGCCTCCCTCTCTGGCTTTAAAATTAACAAGCGTAAATCCACGGCTTTATCAATTAATCTACCTGCCTCGTCCTCTGACCTTCTAGCCCTTAACTTCTCCCTTCCTATTTCCTCCTCTCCGCTGACATATCTAGGCCTGAAACTGTCCCCACACCTGGACCAACTCTATGACCTCAACTACACCCCTGTGCTCACACAAATCAAACACGATATTGACTCTTGGCAGGAGATGTCCATATCCTGGCTGGGGAGACTGAACTCGATTAAAATGAATGTTTTACCACGCCTGCTCTACCTGTTTCAGTCCCTGCCCATTCCCGTCCCCCCAAACGCCCTGAAAGATATGCAGCAACGTATTGACAAATTTGTGTGGTCGGGTAGACGACCCCGCATTGAACGGCGTCTTATGTACATCCCGAAAACATCGGGAGGTCTGGCCCTACCGAACCTTAAATTATATTTGAGTGCTGCCCTGCTGACTCAGATTGCCGAATGGCATCTTCCGATTGCTCAGAAACGCTGGGTTGATATTGAAAATGATATGATGCTTCCTGATCTGCTCCCATTCTTCATGTGGCTTCCAAAATCAGCGAGAAAAGACCGCATTTACGCTGCCCTTTGGTTTCTCATTCCCTCCACACCTGGGACACATTGTCCAGAAAATTTTCGCTCACTGCCGAGATCTCCCCACTCCTCCTTTGTATCGTAACCCATGTTCCTCCCCGGTATGACACCGCAAGATTTTAATGTCTATGATCAGGGGGACATCTCCCGTATTGCGGACCTGATGGTGGATGGACACCTTCGAACATATGCGGATATAGCCACTAAACTGCCACTTACATCCAGAGACTTCTTCCGCTACCTCCAGCTTTCAAGTTTCGTCTCGCAACATAACATCAAACAGGCAGCCAATCTGACACCCACCTGGCTTGAAAAGATTTGCCTTCGTGGTACGACCTTAAAGGTGCGATTTCTTCCATATATCAATCGCTGGTCCTACACGGCCACCCTGGTCATTTCCCATATATGCTCAAATGGCAAGCGGACATTGGAGAGGAGCTTGACGAAGAGGACTGGTCCGAGATTTGGAGAGCCAACTTTAAATCGTCGGGCTGCATTACCCACATGGAACAAAGTGTTAAGACTCATATTCCGCTGGTACCTTACCCCGGTGCGCCTACATCACATGCATGCTATCCTGAATGGACTATGCTGGAGAGGCTGTGGTCAACTCGGGACATATTACACCAATGGTGGTTGTGCCCTAAACTTCGCCCGTACTGGGCCACCACTGGCGGATTGGCTACATCAGGCCCTTGACAGACCGGTGGAGATCAACCATGGACATTCCTACTGTCCCGTCCGTGGAAGGGTTACTGCGATGCGAGAACAAACTTATTGCTCGAGTCACCTTAATCGCTCGCAGAGCCTTGGCAAGGCACTGGAACCAACCAACGCTTCCTTCCTATCCGGAACTGAGTGGAATGTTCACAGAGCAAGGATGATGGAGCAACTGACGGCTCAGATTCACGACACGCCACACCTTTACCTGAAGATCTGGGCTGCGTGGATTAGATGCCCAGCGCTGCCATAGGGGTCGGGATTGTGGGATGGATTCCTTCCCGCGGAGGCTGATACTTTCCTATACCCTTACCCCCCCTCTTTTCCCTTTCGCTCTTCTTTTTCCCTTGTTTATATTCTTTATTTTTCTTGTTTTTCTTTTATTTTTGTTTTGCTTTTTTATTTTTTTCATATCGCTCTCAGTATAATGCACCTCTGTTTCATCTGATTTATGCATCGTATTGATTGTAATGTCATATTGTAAAACTTAATAAAATACTGAATTTCAAAAAAAAAAAAAGAATCCCTGTCCCACCCAGCGCTAATTAAACTCCTGGTAACACCAGCTCCAGAATTTGTTTTACCCATACAAGTTAAAGAGCTATTGGTCTTTATACTAGCAGTACCTTAGATGATGAATGTAAGCATTCGTGGAGGAATGTATCTGCCATCTATCACTTTTCCTGCCACCCTGACAGGTTCTCTTGGCACTCTGTTACAATATATATATATATATATACACACACACACACCAAATGCTAAATATTACAATAGCTATACCTAAGCGATTGCATTCGCGAAGCATGAATTTATCTAGAGCAAGACAGTATTGGTTTTAAAGTTTTAATGGAAAAGAATACAATCTTTACACAGTGCCAGTATCACTTTAAAAACAAGACATACGAAATATATGAAAAACGTGCAAATACAGTTCTTGAAATAAAATGGGACTTTTACATAGAAAATCTAATTAGAGTAGATACTTCCAAGGGTATTTCCAGATTTCAGATGTCCCAGAAGGGTTCTTAGATGTTCACTCAACCCAGCGTTTTGGAAAAATACCCAGTGTACAGGACGTGCTGGTTCCTTGTCCAACATCCCCAACCAACCCCCAACCATTTGGTTCAGGTCTCAAGTTTCCATTCAGCTCCAGAGAGCAGATCAGATAAGAGGGTTGGAAAAAAACCAGTGGCCTTTTGCTTTGCAAACTCCATTGCAAAAGACCAGAGAAAAAAAAAACACCAATTCTGCATTTAAAATCTTACACACTGCTTTGCAAAAAATGATGCCGGTTTGTGACACTTATATATACCTCCACAGGTTGTTTACTAGTATTAGACAAGATCTTTATTTTGTGTTTAGATTTACTTCTGAGGATCAGTCCCTTATTCGTGGTGGTATCCACATACAATGTGGGTCACCATTCTGGTTGGTTAGCTAGGGTGACTCTCACATATGTTACAACCTTGCAATAAGTCCATTTGTGAAATTTCATCCCTGCTAGACCTTCCATATTCAGCCACGAAGTGGAAGATCTTGTAAGGTCAGAGCGGGGTGTCGGTACTCAATTGATCGGATGTGGTCACTTTCGCTGCTGCTCATCCTGGGGCTGCGTTGCAAGCAGGTTCTGCAGTTCTGGCTGTCAGCCCACGGCGTGTACAGGGATGACTTTGAGGAGCGCAGCTGGCTCTCGGACACAGCACTCCCGCGTTCTGGACTCAGACCGAGGTGCAGGTGGCCCTTGGTAGCGGCTCCCGATGGTCTAGTAGCGCCAGCTATCAGATATCTCCCCCACGTGGGGAGTGTGATGGCAGAGTTACCGGCCATGGTCCCGACGTGGGAAGGCAGGCCCAGCATGGTGCCTGTGGCTCAGCGACTGTGCCTCGCTCCACCTCTGTTTGGTAAGTATCCCTGCAGGGATTAGATGAGGGGGCACTGACCACGGCCAGGGGGCTGTGACTTCGGGCTGTGTATCCAGGGTTTGCCTTGAATCTGGACCGCTGACCTTCCCTTTGGGGAGGGGCTATCTGGGCGGACTGTTTGATATATTTACATGGCTCATTTAGACTCGGGTGCTCAGTTGTTGTCTACCTTCCCTAGTGACAAGGGCTTGTTGTCAATGGTCTACTTTCAAGTGGAGTTTAAAAACAGGAATTCAAATAACAGAACCTGTTGACAGCGATCCAGGTGGAAATCTTCTGTGGATGACGAGATCCTGAGCCTTCCTATACATCTTTGGGATGAGTAATTTATGATATGCGCTGATTTTTCATTTATCCTGTGAGTGCGTTTCTACAGGGGGCGTGTCATGATACAATATTGTTTTTACATATAACGCTATGATCCTTCTATCTTATATTGTCCTGTTTTAGATCTCGATACATTTTCTATTTTACTTCCCTAGTGACACTAGTATTTTTCTGATTAACTTGCATGTTAAAAAATAAAAGGAAAAAAAGGGGAATGAGGGTAAAGGAGTGCAATATGTACAGGGACAGTTGCATAGGCTCTGAAGTGAAAATCTGCTTCATGCTGCATTGGAAGGTACTAAAGGCAGTAATGGGTATGATTTCTGAAAAAAACGGAATATGTTTCAAGATCTAGGCATAGCCTGGGTGGACCAATAAATGTACCGCAATCTGTGTTGCTGATATTGGCCCCAGGCAGAATAAATTATGTCCTCAAAGGAGTGTATGGATTCGACCTCGGTGAACCAGTCATTGAGGAGGGGAGTCGGAGGATGGCCCCAGTATTTCGGGATAACCAGTTTGGCAGCATTAAGGAGCCTAATGATCAAAGATTTTCTATACATCACCATGCTACAGGTGGTGTGATGTATTAAATAAAAATCAGGAGTGAAGTCTTGAGGGACATCCATGAGGTGGCAGACTACGTCATGGATCTGGCACCAGTACGATTCTAGAGCTAGGCATGACCGCCTCATATGCAAATCATCTCCATCTGGGGCCTGACAGCTCCAATAGGAGCCATCCCTATCAGGGGTCCCATACCACTGGGAGAGAACCTTGTACACTGATTCTTGGGCCCTCATGGAAATTGAACAACAGTGTGTCAATTTGCATATTTTATCCCATTTCACCTCCTCCAAAGGGAATCCCAAATCCTCCTCCCAACTAGTAAAGAAAGAAGGCCTCTCCAATGTATCAATTTGTAACATACTATAAAGGGCTGAAATCGCTTGGGACAGCAATGCATGTCTCCTCCAGATAGTCTCAAATGCCGACAGGGGCCTACTATAGCGCTTGAGAGGTGCCAAGCTGCGGAGGTAGGAGATCAACTGATAGAAATTAAAGTGCATTAAGAAAGAGTTCGGGTTGGAGACTGAAATGCTGCACAGAGCACGGGCCTCCGTGTTAGCCAGAAGATGTTCGGGGAGAAACGCGACTCGCCTTTCCTGGGAATCATACTGCGTAAGGCAATGGGAGTACACTAGGAGTTGGTCCAGGGGCATCGGGGGAAGGTAACGCACTAGAGCACTCAAGGCAGTGGTGTGGCGAGGGGGGCACTTGCCCCTGGGAGCCTGTCTGGGGGGGCACCATAAGCAGGTGCAAACAGGGACCCCATCCTGCAAGTTTTCTTTATAAGAGGCTCCAGCTGCAGTCAGCATAGGGAGATCCCTGCTGCGGAGGGAAGCCACGACCCGCACAACACTCTGCGGGGGGGGGGGCGGGACTTCAGAGGTGTGTGTCTACAGAAGAGGAAGGATACAGAGCTGCGAGAACAGAGCCTGGCCTCCTGACAACTGCTGCTGGGCCGGAGAGCCAGGAACTTCAATCAGTGGCAGCTCAGCAAGTTTGCCCAGAGATTCCATCTGATCAAGGAGAAGGTGAGACCACCCTATAACCCCCTCTGCAAACTTGCTCCTCGCTGCTGCATCTAATAGGAGATAAGACCCCCCCTCCTGCTTACACACACATCATAAGTCTGTGCAAGGACCTGTAATATGTGAGGGGGGAAGGGGGGTCTCCTGTATCCAGAAACCGACAGACCCTGCTGTGAAGGAGAAAATCCTGTATACACTTTTATTTTATATTTTTTATTTTTTGTGAAAGGATTTTACCAGGAAGGATACATTGAGATTTCTCTAGTTTTCAAGTATGTCCTGGGTGGCGAGTATGTATTTTTAACCCCTGCAAGGCCAGGAATCCACCATAATACTGTGTGCGTAACCATCCCTTCTGCGACCCTGAGAAATGGCCCTTTGTGATTTTTGTGAGCGTGGTGCATAAAATATTTATATACAGTTGTGCTCATAAGTTTACATATCCTGGCAGAATTTATGATTTATTGGCCATTATTCAGAGAATATGAATAACACAAAAACATTTCTTTCTGTCATGGTTAATGTTTGGATGAAGCCATTTATTATCAATCAAGTGTATTTACTCTTTTTAAATTATAATGACATCAGAAACAACCCAAATGACCCTGATCAAAAGTTTACATACCCTGGTGATTTTGGCCTCATAATAACATGCACACACGTTGACACAAGTTGAATGGCTTTTAAAAGTGATATTTTACATACACACCACGCTTTATTGCTGTGGATTCTATGTTACGTTTATACGCAATGCATATTACTATGGTTTTATTGCTGTGGATGCTGTGATACGCTCATACACACTGCACATTACCGTAATTTTTATTGTTGTGGAGCTCTGTGATACGCTCATACACACCGCACTGTGAGTTGTATTACTGTGGAGCTCTGTGATACGCTCATACACACCGCACATCAGTGTATGTAACAGGGATACAAATACACAATAAACTCGTGAAGGGAGAATACTTTATGGCTGAGCTCCTCAGTATTGGGTGATGTTTCACACAGTTTGAATACTTGCAACTGTAACTGTGTTTGAGACAAACCTCTTCCTGCACACAAAGAACTACTAGAATGGAGTTCAAAACACAGAAGACAATTCCCAACATTAAAGCGTCTCCAGCTCAGGTCACTGTACCTGTTCTCTTACTGCAGAAGACAATATAATAGTCACAGAGTTAGGCTTTAGTGTTTGGAACTCTACTAGAGTCATTCCTGTGGAGGATTGGTTTGCACAGACAGGAAGTTCCCTGGGAGAGAAGCCTGTGTTTATAGCAGAGAGCTCAGTGCTGAAAGGAGGATCCAGGCGCAGGTCAGAGCTGGCTTTATGTGTCTTAATATACAAATATTAGGGGGAATTTGGGTCTAATTTTGGGGTTAATAAACATCAATAAGGAAGATCCATAAGATTCCTCCTGCAGAGCAAAGACATTGTAAAGCTGCTCTGTCTCTTGTGTTTATAACTCTGGTTCTGTCTGCAACTCTGTATAGATATATTATTTATAAATATAGAAAGTGCTCAGGATCCACTAATTCCCCGTATCCTCATATAGAGCTCAGGATCTGCTTATGTCGGCTATTGAATATGGAGATGTAGTGTATGCTGCTGCCACGCAAACACACCATAAACATATTACATTGTAAAACTCATTCTGCCGCTTTGTGCTACAATGTAACTACATGACCCACCATTGTGACATGTTAAAAGAGCTAAACTGGTCGTCGTTGGAATCTAGACGCACCCTTTACCTTTCCAACCTGGTGTTTAGGAGCTTTTCTGGGAAGCTGCCACCCTACCTGAATAGGCTGCTTCCCTCAGCAGCTCCCTCCTCCTATAACCTCCGATCCAGGACCAGCACCTTACTTGCAATACCACAATACAAAAAGAAAGTGTCTCGATCCTCATTTTCCTACAGCGCGCCGCAGTTCTGGAATAACCTCTCAGACATCATCAAATCTTTGCCCAGTCTTAGGTCACTCGAGCTCCCCATAATGACTATTTCCTACATATTTATTTTCTGTGTAAATCTGTGTTTTGTGTTCTATTTTTTTTTTTTCTTTCAATATCTTGCATGTTATTAGCATTGTATTTCTGTAACGACTGTAACATTTTAATGTTCTTGAACCCAGGACATACTTGAAAACGAGAGAAATCTCAATGTATCCTTCCTGGTAAAACACTTTATAAATAAAATAAATATATATATATAATGAAAGTCCGTGTTCTCCGCACTCAAGCTATGGATAAATCCTCAATAGTAGCCATGGTGCAAATCCTTAGAGATATAGTATATAGCAGCCAGGTAAGGAGCACTCACGGACTTGTAGAAAAAAATAAAACAACAATTTATTGGTATGCCATTAAAAAAACGACGTTTCGTTCCACCCAGGGGCCTTTATCAAGGATAAAAACAGTAATGGCAACCTGTACTTTTATATCTTTAAGGTGTAGGTACTCCCCAACCATGTACCGCACTGCCTATGATCGCGTCAACCCGAAGTGACCTGTCAATCCCGGCTCTGCGCGTGTTGATGACGTAACTGCGTCTAGTACACGTCTCATGTTGTGCTTACCATAGCGATGCGGTGTCACAAAGAGACAGTAATACTACGGGATGATCTACAAAGACGGGCACATGGTCATGTCACATTAAAATAAACTAAACTTGTATAAGTCGATAGAGCTGGTATCTTAATGCAGTAGCGGTGTACACTGTATGTGATGATAATGAGTGAAAAATATGCAAAGTAGTGTGTAGAGTGCTAATGTAAAATAGGAATGATGGAATGTGATGATGTATAACTGTGAACACATGATTGGAGGTGTGGTTGAAATGAAAAACGCGGTGTGTGTAATCGTGCTGACTATAAAAATGTGTGACATAGTGGTCGTGAACAAAAAAAGTGAGATGTGATAATGAGTGTGAAAATGTGTACTGTTTTTGTGATGTGTACAGCATACTTGACTAAAGGTCAATGAAATATTATTTAGTGACTGTACAGAAATGACGTATATGAAATATATTGAGTCCACAAGGAGCTAATGTCTTTAAGGTGTTGATCCAGAATGTCTCACGTTGAAGTAGTAGCTGTGAACGATCCCCTCCTCTATTGAGGGGTGGTACGTGATCGATAGCTATAAACCTGAGAGAAGAAAGGATGTCGTTGGGCCAGAAAATGCTTAGCCACCGGTTTATCGGTGCGACCATTCCGGTATGCCGTATTGATGGCCGATCTATGTCCTCTAATGCGATCACGAAGTTAAATCAGTTTTACCCACATATGACAGGCCACAGGGCCAGGTTATTAAGTAAATCACATATTCAGTGAGGCAGGTGCAAATCCTTAGAGTATGGGAAAATGCTCTGGCCGGGGTCTGTTGGTGTTTGGTTCTCCACCATTGCTTCTTTGGGTGGAAGAACTGGCCCTCTCCAGGCGACGCAGTTCCAGTTCATACTGCCTTTCTCTCTCTTTCCGTAGCCTAGAAGTGTGTCTTCTCAGTCAGTGACAGCAGCAATTTGAGGGGCTCACTTGTTGCAGATATCTGGGAATTGGTGGTGGAAAGTGTGTCTTCTCAGTAGGGTTGCCACCTTTGCTCAAAGCCAAACCCGAACAATCCGCGCACTGTGTGGCAAAATACTCACTCCCAGGTATACACTGTCACACAGACACTCACACACCTAATACATATACACGTCCTTCCCTTTCACATCCCATTTCAACCACATTCTGCTCACAAATCAACCCTTTTCATCCAAAATTTCCTCACATTTACTGTACGCACGCACGCAAGCAAGCAGAGAGGAAAAAAGAGACAGACAGACAGAAAGAAAGGGAGAGGAGACAGAGAGAGGGCAAGAGAGAGGATGAAGGGGGCAGTGAGAAGGGGGGGTGGAAGAGGAGAGAGGAAGGGGGGAAATGTTTACATATTAAAAAGGACACATTAATAAGGGGCTTTGAGCCCTGCATTTTATCATTTAAAAAGGCAGCCATTCATGTGTAAACAGCTAGAGCCTCCCTTTACAAGCTCTATACCTGTATAGCAACAGAGGAGCTGCTGCTGGGATGGAGGGGGTGGGACCACCACGGAGGGGAGAGACTCACTTGAACGCTGCACAGCCAGGTAGAAGAGGAGGGGGGGGACTGGCCCACATACATCTACACTCACCGGCTCCAGCAGAGCAGCAACAGCAGGAGTGATTAATCAATGGGCAGCACAATCCTTTCCTGCTGCGCAGCTGCCGCTAGGTCCAGAGGATCCGGCAACCACATGGGAGACAGTCATGTGTCAGAGCCGAGTCATGTGTCCGGGTGGCAGGGAATCTGAAACCCGTACACATGACTCGAAACCCGGACAGTACGGGTCAAAACCGTATGGGTGGGAACCCTACTTCTCAGTCATTGACGGTCAGCTATCAGGGGGTGTCACATTCTTCCATAAAATTTCTGTGAATTGTAATCCGTGTCTTCTCAGTCACTGACAGTCAGCTATCAGGGGGTGTCACATACTTCCATAAAATTTCTGTGAATTGTAATCTGTGTCTTGTCACTTATTCTCACTGATTTATAGGAGATCCTGGGAATTGTAATTTGTGTCTTGCCACTGCCACCCATCAGGGGGTATCAGATTTATAGGAGGTTTCTGGGAATTGTAATCTGTGTCTTGTCACTGGCTGCCAGCTTTCAGGGTGTCTCGTCTTTAATCTTTATACCAGAGTTGAATCAGAGTTCTGTATATATTTAATCTATATATAACTCACCATGTCTGAAAGAACAAAAAGGACAGGCAGATGCTCCCAGACACAGATAAGAGGGCAAGCCGCCTCTGTGTTGGGAGGCTGTGCCTCTGGTTATCGTGGATGTGGTGCATCCTCTGCAGGGGCACGCTTGTCCTTTCTAACTGGTGCTGGCCGTCTTAAGCAGCAGCAACATACAGAGGATTTGGTGGATTGGCTAACCAGGCCATCCTCATCCTCCAAGTCCTCTGCCAGCCAGGCTTGTAGTGGTTTACAGTACACCTCAGCTGCCAAAGCATCTAATGCAGCCTCCATGTCCACAGCTACTCCTGCCGTAGCCTCACTATCACACACGGAGGAGTCAGCTGAATTGTTTGACTACAATGACAGTGACATGCTGCTTGAGGATGCGCAGCAACTACAGTGCTATGATTCCATCTCTGAGGTTGAGGAAGGGAGTATAATCAACCTAAAGGAAGGGGGTGCCAGTGACACACAAATAACTGGCACTCATGTTGCCCCAGCAGCTGCAGCATACTGCCAAGTAGGCTCCAGTGACGAGGAGATAGGGGGTGATGACAATGATGATGAGGTCACTGACTCCACCTGGGTGCCTGATCGAACGGAGGAGGAACAAACAAACACGAGGCACAACGTCCTCTATGACCAACCATAGCCAGTCCAAGACATCAGATGTCAGAGCTGCTCAGGTGCAGAGTGCTGTTATCTCAAAGCACACATGCAGGAACTCTGCTGTCTGGGAGTTCTTTAAGAAATGTGCAGCAGACCGCACCATTGCTATTTGCAATCTATGTCAGATGAAGATCAAGCGTGGGAAAGACACCGGACGCTTGGGTACCACGTGCTTGGCAACATATGACCAACTGCCACGCATCCCGTTGGCGCAAAACTTTGCGTAGGTCCTCCTCACCTGTCTCTACCCCCACTATATGTCCTGCCATGTCATTGACTCCAACCTCCACTGACCGGGATGATGCTACAGTAATGGATGTACCAGTTCCTTCCTCACAATGTGACACTGACAGCATCCCATCAGCTGAAAATTTACGCAGTCAGATTACGTTGCCCCAGCTGCTGCAGCGTAAGAAAAAATATAGTCCCAACCCTTCCCAGGCACAGCGTCTAAATGCCAGCTTAGCAAAATTACTCGCATTGCAGCTGCTGCCTTTCCAGCTGGTGGACTCTGCTTCCTTCCGTGAATTTGCTGAATGTGCTGTACCACAGTGGCAGGTTCCAAAATGCCATTTCTTTTCACGGCCATTCCAGTACTATACCAGCACGTGGAACACAATGTTATGGAGTCATTGGGAAAGGCAGTCAGCAGCAAGGTGCAATGACTTTAGACACGTGGTCCAGAAAGCATGGACAGGGCCGTTACATTTCCTTCACGGCACACTGGCTAACTCTGATTGCAGCTGGGAGGGAACACGAGACGGGGCTCTGTGCTGGAGCTTGTTCATCCACCATGCCTCCAGAAAGCTGCTTGTATGAGGTCTGTCTGCTCCACCACCACCTCTCCCTCTCCCTCTTCCTCCTCCTTCTGAGTCTCTGGCGAAGTGGCAGTTAAACCAACACGTGACAGGGGCTACGCAATGGCTCAAGCAAAAAGATGCCATACTGTGCTTGAGCTGGTTTGTTTAGGGGACTGGAGCCACCCCGGGCCAGAAATTCTGTCAGCTCTGCAGGGGCAGGGGCAGAGATGGTTAACACCATGCCAGCTTGAGCTGGGAATGGTCGTCTGTGATAATGGCAGCAACATTTTCTCCGCCCTACGCCAGGGTAAGTTGACGCATGTACCATGCCTAGCACATGTCCTAAATATGGTGGTACAGTGTTTTCTAACCAGGTACCCAGGGCTGGCAGAGCTTCTCAGCCAGGCCAGAAAAGTCTGCAGCCACTTCAGACGGTCATTCCCAGCAAGTGTTCGCCTGGCAGAAATTCAAAGAGACTTCCTCCTTCCCACAAACCGTCTGATCTGTGACATGCCCACCAGGTGGAACTCGACATTAGCAATGCTGCAGCGCCTGCACAAGCAGCAGAGGGCCATCAATGAGTACCTGTGTGAGTATGGCACAAGGACAGGTTCAGGTCAACTTGTTTCCCCCCCCCACAGTGGCTGATGATCAAGGATGCATGCACTGTACTCTCACCATCTGAGGAGGCAACGAGGATGGTGAGCAGGGACAGTGCATGCATCAGTGACACAATTCCTTTAGTGTTCCTGCTGGAGCGCACTCTGCGGGGAATTATAGATGTGGCACTAGAGACAGAGCAGCGAGAGGAAGAGGAGGCCTTCCCTAGCTCTCCTGGCCCCAGTCTTTCCTCTGACAGTATTCCTGCGGGTCCTCCCGATGAGGAGGAATATTTAAGTAGTGGGGGCATTGAAGGTGGGGATTCCTCAAGGGAGGGTTTTGTGTGCCCAGAAACCCAAGGACTAGTACGTGGCTGGGAGGAGGAAGTGCAGATGGGGGTCATCCTCATTGACCAGGAAGACTCGGAAGCTAATGCCACCTCCAACCTTCGCTGCATGGGCTCCCTTATCCTGCAAAGCCTGGTAAAGGACCCCAGGATTCGTGCTATCAAGGAGAGGGATCATTACTGGTTGGCAAGCCTTCTTGATCCACGATACAAGAGTAAAGTTGCAGAGCTCATGCTGCCCTCACAGAGAGAGGACAGGATGAAAAAACTTGGACGCTCTAAAGTGACACTTGTGTAACACCTTTCCAGGCACTGGCAGGTTACCAAGTGATGACACAGGTGCTTCTGAGGCTGCGGTTGATCAGAGGAAGAGCGGTGAAAGGGGCCGCTTGACTGATGCCTTTTCCAATTTTTTTAGTCCACGATGCCCAGGGACGTCAAATGTAGGCATCCATTGCCAGTGTCTTCACCATATGGTGCAGGACTACCTAGGGGCAAGGGAAGACGTGGATACCTTTCCAGCAGACGATCCACTGGCTTACTGGGTGTTGAGATTGGATCACTGGCCAGAAATTAGCAAATATGCTATGCAGCTACTAGGTTGCCCTTCATCCAGCGTGCTTTCTGAAAGGACGTTCAGTGCCGCTGGAGGTTTTGCCGCTGTTGGACAGACAAAAGAGTGCGTCTGTCCACCGACACTGTAGACCGGCTGACATTTATAAAAATGAATCAGCAGCTATCAATCCCCTGATGCTGACGTAACAGAATAGATTGGGGATCTCTTCTGCATTCACAAAACCTCCACCACTGCACTCTTCCACAATACCATAAGGGGGGTTACGGTGTGAAGGCACTTGCTGCCACCAAAGGCACAATATTTGGGTGCACTGCCACTGACACCTATATTACCAGATTTATATCATTTTAATATTGGACCGCAGGGTCCAACCCTGCACTCTTCCACAATACCACAAAAGGGTTACGGTGTAACGGCACTGTTGCCGACACTAAAGGCCCAATTTTAAAGCCCCTATTGTTACTTTCATCCAAAGCCTGCATAAGTTTCACCATAATTTAGCCAAAAAATCACTAAACTTGTTCTGCGTGTCCTAAAATGTCTCCTCTTTTCATACAGACTGCCGCCCCAAGCAGTTGTTTATGAATAGATTAAAGAAAAAACGTTTACCGTCATTTGAAATGTCATTTTTTTGTTTTTAAATGTTTGTATACATCCGAAAAATCCACCACTTCACGGGCAGGTTATGGGGACTGTCATGGAGCTGACGTAGCGCTCCACGCTTCAAACCCCAAGAGACTTTATGTTCATTTATATCGTGTGATTTTAAATATATTTTACATTGTTTGGTTTTAGTTCAAATTAGTTTAGTGTAAAATGGCGTAGCTTTAGTTTTAAATATACTTATTTCTTTAGGTAAAAATGTGTTTTTTATTAAAGATACTACCTACAGTGAGTTCAAATGCTTTCTTTCGTATAGATTCTAAAATAGGTTTGAGTAACTTGTGATTAGGAAAAAGGGTTTTCTCTTTGTTCATCTGCTATCTGTTTACATGTCTCTGAGGTTGGGAGTCACCATTGTCACTGATTTCCTTTACAATAGATTATGTAAATGATGTGTGATATGAAGAAAGAGGAATGTTTATTGTAAAAATCTGACGTAATGTAATTAGCATTTTAGTAGGACGATGTGCGTCATTTATGCAAATTATGGCTGTTGGATCTCAGCATAAGTAGTGGCGTTTTTGTTCATTAAAGCTCAGAGAGAGAGAATCCTGTTGGAACATACAGCCGCGTCTGGTGTCTCCTTCAACTACGCTACACTACACACTCAACCTCAGAAGGCACAGAGCGGCCTTCTGGAAATTCCTAACGGCTCCAGGGCAGAGAAACAGAAGCAGGCGAGTCAAGCTGCTCGAGGCGCTGAGGAGGACAGTGCTCCAAGTAGCCGGGCTGACCGCAATGAAGGGGTGTCTGGAGAGTCAGGACAGGCAGAAGAGAACGGTTCCGTCACAGGGACCTCCTAGGCACGATATTTGAAGGAATCTTTGTTTTTATTTTTAACCCTTATTTCATGGAAACTCATTGTTCCTTTTAAAAACTTTTTTTTTTTTTTTTACTTTTTGTCCTTGTTTCCTGTCCCCCAGGGCACTACCCGGACCCCCATACACCTTTTATGGCAAAGATCTTGCATATATGCCCTCTTGGAGGGCACTCTAAAAATCGAACTTTCGAGTCCCATTGACTTGCATTGAGTTCGGTTTGTGTTCGCGTTCGAACTCAAACTTTGGAAATTGTTCGAATGCGAACCGAACACGGGGGTGTTCGGCTCATCCCTACTCAGGATCCGCTAATTCCCCGTATACTCATATATAGAGCTCAGGATCCGCTAATTCCACGTATACTCATATATAGAGCTCAGGATCCGCTAATTCCCCGTATACTTATATATAGAGCTCAGGATCCGCTAATTCCCCGTATACTTATATATAGAGCTCAGGATCCGCTAATTCCCCGTATACTTATATATAGAGTTCAGGATCCGCTAATTCCCCGTATACTCATATATATAGAGTTCAGGATCCGCTAATTCCCCGTATATTCATATATAAAGCTCAGGACATTTCAAAGAGAAGCATGGATGTTCTCCGTTAAACCTTCAGTGTTTAGTTTTGCAGGAGGTCACTCCTAATTGGCGAGGTGAAGATTTTATTCTGAGAATTAGTCAAGATGAAATGAGATATATCTTTATGTTGGACTCCCTGGTCCCTAAGGGTGTCAATCAAGATTTTGAGCTGTCATTTTTTTTTTTTAAGAACTCATTTATTTGAGAATTAGATGAGGTCAATTATGGACATTTTTTTAGCGCTTTTTAGTATAGTTATATTATGATAAAATATCTCCTGCAGGAAACTGTTTTTAGTTGATCATCAACATGTATGAGGTTCTTAGAAACCTCAGGGTTTTATCAGAATATACCGAACGATTGTGAAGCCAAAATAATTACAATACTCGATAGGCCCCTATGGGTGGCCAATATATTTGATATATCATTTATTTACCATTGGCTGCATCATCCAATCATCCAATCCAATCTAATATTCTAAGTTTTAGAGAAAGCCCGTTTTAAAGTTCGGTATTCCGGATAAAGAAATATTTTGTATCAGTGCCCTCCTCTGCCAAGAGTGGTGGATGTTTTTGCTACATATGAATGTATCGAGAGGTGTCACCGGTGCGGTTCACTGTGACACACGGAAGTGATTCCCCACGCTACTATTGGAAAGCGGGAGAATGGCCGCAAAAGAGCTTCCCGCCCACCTACGTAATTGCCACGCCGGCGATAATGCCGACGCTAACGTGTATACTTTTTCAATTAAGATGTATTTATAAATATGAGTGTTCTGGGGGGGATTCCTTTCTTATTGTTCTTTTTTCCAACTGATGAAGCCCTTTTTTGGGGCGAAACGCGTCTTGGTAACATTATATATTTTTCGTTAGTTTTTATACATGTGTTGTATCTTTTAATAAATACTCCCTTATCCATTGGGGTGTACTTGTGTAGCAAATGCTTTGCAGTCAATCACAGCCTTAAGTCTGGAATGCATAGACATCACCAGACGCTGGGTTTCATCCCTGGTGATGCTCTGCCAGGCCTCTACTGCAACTGTCTTCAGTTCCTGCTTGTTCTTGGGGCATTTTCCCTTTAGTTTTGTCTTCAGCAAGTGAAATGCATGCTCAATGGGATTCAGGTTAGGTGATTGACTTGGCCATTGCATAACCTTCCACTTCTGTCCCTTCAAAAACTCTTTGGTTGCTTTTGCAGTATGCTTTGGGTCATTGTCCATCTGCACTGTGAAGCGCTGTCCAATGAGTTCTGCAGCATTTTGCTGAATGTGAGCAGATTATATTGCCTGAAACACTTCAGAATTCATCCTGCTGCTTTTGTCAGCAGTCACATCATCAATGAATACAAGAGAACCAGTTCCATTGGCAGCCATACATGCCCACGCCATGACACTACCACCACCATGCTTCACTGATGAGGTGGCATGCTTAGGATCATGAGCAGTTCCTTTCCTTCTCCATACTCTTCTCTTCCCATCACTCTGGTACAAGTTGATCTTGGTCTCATCTGTCCATAGGATCTTGTTCCAGAACTGTGAAGGCTTTGTTAGGTGTTGTTTGGCAAACTCTAATCTGGCCTTCCTGTTTTTGAGGCTCACAAATGGTATACATCTTGTGGTGAACCCTCTGTATTCACTCTGAAGTCTTCTCTTGCTTGTTGACATTGACACACATACACCTACCTCCTGGAGAGTGTTCTTGA
Organism: Leptobrachium leishanense; assembly: GCA_009667805.1. Taxonomy (NCBI): domain Eukaryota; kingdom Metazoa; phylum Chordata; class Amphibia; order Anura; family Megophryidae; genus Leptobrachium; species Leptobrachium leishanense. The sequence continues at coordinate 144,637,679 of CM019068.1, read as the reverse complement.
TCTGGCCAACTGTTGTGAAGGGTGTTTTCTTCACTAGGGAAAGAATTCTTCGGTCATCCACCACAGTTGTTTTCCGTGGTCTCCCGGGTCTTTTGGTGTTGCTGAGCTCACCGGTGCGTTCCTTCTTTTTGAGAATGTTCCAAACCGTTGTTTTGGCCATGCCTAATGTTCTTGCTATCTCTGATGGGTTTGTTTTGTTTCTTCAGCCTAATGATGGCTTGCTTCACTGATAGTGACAGCTCTTTGGATCTCATCTTGAGAGTTGACAGCAACAGATTCCAAATGCAAATAGCACACTTGAAATGAACTCTGGGCCTTTTATCTGCACATTGTAATTGGGGTAATGAGGGAATATCACACACCTGGCCAAGGAACAGCTGAGAAGCCAATTGTCCCATTACCTTTGGTCCCTTAACAAGTGGGAGGCACATCTGCAAACTGCTGTAAGTCCTACACTGTTCACCTGAGTTGGATGCACATACCCTCAAATTAAAGCTGACCGTCTGCAGTTAAAGCACATTGTGTTTGTTTCATTCCAACTCCATTGTGGTGGTGTATAGAGCCAAAGATGTTAAAATTTTGTCGATGTCACAATATTTCTGGACCTGAATGTATCTCATTATCTCTTAACATCCTCTGTTAAAAGCCACCCTTTTTTTTATCTCAGAAGTCACTATATCGTGTATATACACATATATGCACAATAACCTGCATATTTTTAACTATTTCACTTTGCATTTTCTTCCTGTAAAAAGAAAGAAAACAAATTAATCACAAATCCTAAAAAGAATGGTGAAAACCCAAAAAAAACAGAAAAACCAGTCTCAGCAATGAACTGTAAAAAAGTCTTTTCATATGCAAATGAAGCTAGAAAAAAAGCATTATCATAATCAGGACGTCCTGCCATAAAAATCTTGGTGAGGCAGGGTCCATGCCGTAGTGCAAGAAAGGAGACAGAGCAAGAATGGGAGTAAAGAAGACAGAATAACAGATCAAAGAAAAGTGTCCACATACAGTAACTGCCCATGAAGTGTTAGATCGGGAGCGCAAAAGTCACAAGGAAATGGCCTGAAGAGGGGTGGGGTCGTCAGCCCCCCCCCCACATCACTTGGTCCAGCAAAGGGAGACTTCACGTCTGTAGGTCATGTCCCTCAGAAGAAGACACAAATCCCTCCCAATGAAACCATTTCCTCAAGTGCTGCGGCGTCCGGCCCTTCGCCGACGCCAACAGGCTTTCAAGCACTCTAAGGTCCTCTATCCGGGCGATCCATTCTGCACTTCAAGGCCGGGCTCCATTTCCCCAATGGAGGGCCACAAGAGATCTTGCGGTAAGTAAGAGAGGTAAGCGTACCGAGCGGCGCAGAGTAGAAGAGGACCAAGGGATCTGCAGCAACAGAAAAACTCGTACCGTAAGGGGTAAGTCCACATCGGTTACCTTCAATATAATCGCGTGGATCTGAGCCCAGAAAGGTTGAAGCGTCGCACAGGACCACCACATGTGGAGGTAATCTCCAACTTCAGCATCACAGCGCCAACATTGGGTGGAGAGGCTGAGTCCCATTCGAAATCGCAGCACTGGAGTACAATACCAAAATGACAAAATTTTGTATGCTTGTTCCTAAAGTCGGGATTGTTGTGAACCTCTATGAACCATCTCATATGTTTTAACCCAACTCTCCTCGTCAATTGGTTCATCCAGGAGTTCCTCCCAGCGTGCTTCAAAGGGCGGCGGGTCCGGTGAAGGAGGGCTCCGCACCATTGCGTACAATGTCGAGACGCCATGACATAAATTGGTGGAGGTTAAGCACAATTTCTCAAATGGAGTAGAATCCCGAAGAAGTCGGTGCACCCCCGGTAGGGAGCGGAGATAGTGTAGGACTAGGTGAAATTGAATCGTTCCAGAAACGTCGGGGGCGACGCCCCAGGAGCTCGATCCCACGGTGGTGTGTACGTCACGTCTAGGATTATAGCAGTCGCCCGCGGCCTATTAGTCGCAGGCAATCGGTTTCTGAAGAACTGAGTCAGTGTCGTCCAAAAGGCGGGGTTATCTGCCAGCGGGAGCAGTGGAAATGGAAATATGGACAAGCGATAAGCCATAGTGGCCGAATCCCACACCCTCAGTGTGGCCGCAGTAAGCGGGTGCGAAACCACCTCGTGGGGTCTGCTTGCTTTAGCAATCCACGTTAAAGACCATAGTCGCACCGAGTCAAAAGAATCTTCCAGGTCCGGCCAAAGCGCCCCTCTGCCACCCGTGGACCATTCAACAATACGTAGGAGATGTGTCGCGATGTAATATCTGCGTAGTTCAGGTAAAGCCACACCTCCACCTGACTTTGAACGAACCAGAACAGTCCATCGCACCAGCGGGCGTGAAGCACGCCAGACAAATCGTAGGAAAGCTGTCTTAATAAGAGCAAAAAAAGAAGCCCGTATTCGGATTGGGACGGTTTGGAACAGGTAGAGGAGGCGCGGTAAGACATTCATCTTTAAGATGCCAATCCTCCCAAACCACGAGATATTCAGTTTGGTCCAAGTGAGGAGGTCTTCCGTCAACACCTTCCAGAGTGGGGGAAAATTCTCCTCAAAAAGCGTGTCCAGCTGAGCTGAAAGTTTTATCCCCAAGTATGACATCGCCCCATCACACCAGCGAAAGGGGAGAGATTCCCTCAGGCGGTCCTGCTCCCGTGTAGGTACGGTTATATTAAGGATCTCCGACTTCTGCATGTTAATTTGCAAGTTTGCCAAATCCCCGTAACATCGAAATTCTTCAACAATCGCCGGTAGCGAATCTAACGGGGAATCCACAAAGAGCAGCGTAAGCAGCAACCTTGTGTTCTCCAGCGCGGCCTGCCACCCCCTTAATTTCAGGATTAAGCCGGATAGATTCCAAGAAAGGCTCTAATGAAAGGGCAAACAGGAGCGGCGACAATGGGCAACCCTGCCGAGTGCCGTTATGAATACAAAAGGGGCAGGACAGTGCACCATTCACTTTTACCGCCACAGTAGGTGCCGAGTATAATGCCGTGATCCAGGTGTAGAATGCACCCGATATACCCATGGCGTCCAAGGTTGCAAAAAGAAAAGACCAGGCCACTTGGTCAAACGCCTTCTTGGCATTAGTTGATAAAAGGAGGACATTGCGATCGGACCTCCGAGCAGTTTGAACAACATTTAGAGCCCTAATGGTGCCATCTCGGGCCTCTCTTCAGGGAACAAAACCAACCTGGTCTCTTTCACCAGTAGCGGAACAAAAGGTTGTAAGCCTAGCGCCAGTACCGAGGAAAAGAGCTTCAGGTCACAATTAGGGAGATTGGACGATAGCTCGAACAGAGCTCCGGGTCCTTCCCCTCCTTCGGAATGACAGTAATAGTCGCCAATTGCGATTTGAGCATGGAGAGACGAGCCATCTCGGAATGCATTCAGTGAGGCCACCAGTGGCTGCAGCAATGTACGGGAAAACTGTTTATAATATTCAGACGGCAAGCCGTCCGGGCCCGGTGCTTTTACCATTTTTCTGTCTTTTCAGCATGATCTGAAGTTCCGCCACTGATATAGGGTCATTCAGGGAGATACGCTCCGGTCCCTTCAGTCGTCGATGGACCCTCGTGGACAAGTACGTGATAATTTTATGGTTCCGATCTGGATAGGGGGCTGGAGCGCAAGAGTATAGGGTTGAGTAATATTCTTTAAAGGCTTGAACAATCGTCTCTAGTGTCTGTGCAAGTTCCCCCCCGTCCCCTTGATCTTGGGGACATACGCCAGGGCACGTCGCTTCTTGAGCATGCGTGCCAGAAGGCGGCCCGGTTTTTTTCATTATATGCAAAGAAACAGCGGGAGTGAAGCACTGCGCGATGAATTTGCGAGTGTGCTAGTTCAGCCAGGCACAGCCTCCTTTGTTGTAGTAGGCCATATGTTTCCGCCTCCCCTGTCCTCACGTGTGTGAGTTCCAAAGCCTGTATCTCAGAGATCAGGGACTGCGTCTCATCCAGCCTCTCACATTTCTTCCTGGTGGCAATCTCAATCAGGCGTCCACGTATAGTAGTCTTATGAGCTTCCCACAGAGTATGAGGGGACATGTCATATGTAGCATTTTCTGCAAAATAATGGCGTAAAGAGTCCATAATTTCATCACGTAACAACCAATCCTGAAGTAGAGAGACATTAAGCCTCCAATTGAAGTGTCGCGGACGACAGTGTGCCAACCTAAGAACAAGGGACACCGACACATGGTCCGACCACGTCCGGCAGTGTATCGAGGCCGAGATGAGATCATCCAGTGCGAAGTGGGAGACGTATAAATAGTCCAATCGAGAATAGGTAGAGTGCACCTCCGAATAGAAAGTGTAGTCACGAGTGGTCGGATGAGTAAGGCGCCAAGTGTCTACCAGCTGTAAGTCCTGAAGAGAGCACCTAATGGAACGCAGAATGTGAAGAGCGACCCTACTGGTGCCCACCGACGAATCCTCTGCAGGGTACATTGCCACATTGAACTCTCTCCCCCCCCCCAATATCAGAGTCCCCTCCATAAACGTAGTCAACTTGCGCGCAATTTTGGAGAAAAACGTGTGCTGCTTAGTATTAGGAAGATAAATCAAAGCTATGGTATACTTAACACCAGCAATTGTACCTTTCAGAAATACCCCTCTACCATCCCCCAAGAAAAGGGTGTCCTGGCACACAAAGGGGAGGTGTTTAGAAAGTAAGATCGAAACACCCCTCACTTTCCCATCTGATGTAGTGTCATGATACGCCATCGTATAGTAAGAGTCACGTAGGGTTGGATGGGAGCCGGACTGAAAGTGTGTCTCCTGTAGGGATGAGCCGAACACCCCCGTGTTCGGTTCGCTTTCGAACTCGAACAATTTCAAAAGTTCGAGTTCATACTCGAACCGAACTCAATGCAAGTCAATGGGACTCAAAAGTTCGATTTTTAGAGTGCCCTCCAAGAGGGCATATATGCAAGATACTTGCCATAAAAGGTGTATGGGAGTCCTGGTAGTGCCCTGGGGGACAGGAAACAAGGACAAAAAGTTTTAAAAAATATGTTTTTAAAGGAACAGTGAGTTTTAAATAAAATAAGGGTTAAAAATAAAAATGAAAAATTCCTTCAAATATCGTGCCTAGGAAGTCCCCATAACCTGCCCGTGAAGTGGCGGATTTGTAGGATGTATAGAAACATTGCCATCAGAGACCCACACACGACACCTAGCCACCCTTAAGGGGTTAAAATGCACAGGGACTGGCTACTATCCTGTTAGATGAGGGAATGTATTATATGTATAAAGCAAGGTATATATGACAATGGATAGTCAGAGACTCTAGGGACGTAAAAACCCAAGGGCTGAATATTTGATACAGTCCTAACCTCAACATCTGAGGAAAGGGATTTAGGGGTTATTATTTCAGAGGATCTAAAGGTAAGTAGTCAATGTAATAGAGCAGCAGGAAATGCTAGCAGAATGCTTGGTTGTGTAGGGAGAGGTATTAGCAGTAGGAAAAGGGAAGTGCTCATGCCACTGTACAGAGCACTGGTGAGACCTCACTTGGGGTACTGTGTGCAGTACTGGAGACCGTATCTCCAGAAGGATATAGACATCTTAGAGAGAGTTCAGAGAAGGGCTACTAAAATGGTGTACGGCTTGAAGGAGAAGAGTTACCAGGAAAGGCTTAATGATCTTAACATGTACAGCTTGGAAAAAAGACGAGACAGAGGAGATATGATAGAAACATTTAAATACGTGAAAGGAATCCACAAGGTAGAGGAAGGGAGTATATTTAAAAGGAAACAAAGTAGCAAAACAAGAGGACATAGTCTTAGATTAGAGGGGCAAAGGTTTAAAAGTAACATCAGGAAGCATTATTTTACTGAGAGGGTGGTGGATACATGGAACAGCCTTCCAGTTGGAGTGGTAGAGGCCAAAACAGTGATTGAATTTAAGCAGGCATGGGATAGGCATAAGGCTATCCTAAACAAAAGATAAATCCAGGTAAAGTATCCATGTAATTGGGCGGACTAGATGGGACGAAAGGTTCTTATCTGCCGACATTTTCTATGTTTCTAGGGACTCAGCTTATACGCTCTATGATAGACATTTCTAACACAATAATAATTGTATGCTCACATAGGCCCTTCGGGAGAGGTACATGACATACAAATACTGGAATATTACGTTTAATTCTAAGGAGTGTGATAAAGATTTTATTAAGCCCTTGATGACAAATGACGTAACATCTACATCATTAATGATTGGCTTTACAGAGCCCTGGTCCTTAAGGGGTTAAACAGCATATCAGAGAGGATCATATAGTAGAAATGAACACTTCTTAGAATTCAAAACAAGCACAGTGTTTGTTCATACATGTGCAGGAGCCCCCACCCAGTCTGCAAGCAAATTGCGAATTAGAAGCACATGTTATTTCCAAACACTGATTAAACACCTGTTGTTTACACCGTTTGAGAGCACAGGTCATTTAGAGGTGAGAATCTTTGCACCTAGACGACATTAGGTAGTTTTTTAATTCAATATCTAATAAACCGTTGCTTATAATATTCTGCAGTAAAGAGTCTCTTTATTTCTCGATTTTTTTAGTATTTTTTTAAGCCTTTTTTATCCTTTTTTAAATTTTTTTTTTTTTTTTTAGAACTCGAACCGAAAACGCCAAAAAGTTCAAAATCCGTACAAAATCACAGACGAAAATGCGCATCGTATGACCGCTATCGCGTATTCCGTGAAAAAATCCATTCGTTCGAACGCACTTTTTCACGGACAACGAGAAAAATGCGTTCGTCTGACCCTAGCCTAAGGCCTAGAGCCGATGCATCACTATTTTGGCCCCCTTGGGCGGTGAACAAAGATTCCTTTAATGGTCACTTTGGTGTGACCCATCGTTTTTGTGAAAATGCTCAATAACCCCTATAGAGTTTCTGTGTTTTTGCCGTTAAATAGTTTGGCAGATCCTGCTGACAGCCACTGCACAATTATTATTTTTTTATTATTATTACTATATTTTAAGGATTTTACTCCCCTTTTCTCCCTCGCTGCTCCTCCTCTTTGGCTCAGGAACTCCTGAACCTGGAACTCCCTGAAGCTTTTCCAAGCAATTTGCGCTCCTATACAACTAGTGTAGCATAGGAACCACAAATTGGGCAGTGCTATGGACTTACACACGTTTTAAAGCGCCTGCGCAGAGCGATTGATTAAAGCTGCACACGCATGCACAGATCTGATCCATCACTGCCTTTCTGAGACCGCTCGCTACAGTGATTGGTCCCATAGGGTGACGTTGGCCACTCATTGTGTGTCACATGACTAATTGATCGATCTGATGACCAGCAGCCTGGAAATTGAAAATCGCGACTGTTGGATGGGGTGGAGCAAACTGGAGCATGACGTATGCATATAATAATGATATATTATGAACCTTCCGAAAAAAATGATATATAATATGTCTAGGTCCTACACACATTTTTTACTACATTTTTATTGCTTTAACCTCATATCTGTTAATTTTTTTCAGTTTGTCAAAACTCAACGAGGCCAATTCGGGGCTTTTCACCAACGTCTGATAACTGCTACGGCAACTTCATTTTCCGCAAAATACAGTGAACATAATGTGAATAGTGAATGCACCGTATTTTCGGGGAAATGGGCTGAAATGAAAAGCACTTGTGTATAACCCTTTGTGTTTTGTTGTTTTAATATTTTGCAGATTTAAGAGACATTAATTTGGTCCTGTTGATAGAAAAGGATTTTGTTCCTGTGGAATGTATCATTAAAACCAGAAAAGGTATTTTGTGCAGCGTTATCGGATTTATATTTAATAGATATGGATTGTCAGACCGGGTGGTGTTGCATATTAAATATATCCTGATTTTTATCATCCAACTTTATACTATCTGCTATATCAGAGCAACCTTTTAGACAGAGAATTCACCTGGTGTAGGTTAAAATCAAATTTCTATATGTCTCAATGCAAGACCATTTGTACCTATGTACGGGCTGAGGGACTGGCTACAAGAAATGTTTAATTTTAATCATAAAGAAATCCCTGGCAACCCATGCCAGCATAAAGGAAATTTTGACATGGCTGCGTTTGGTGACAGTGTAAATTACTGTATCCCCCCCCCCTCCAGGCGTACAGAAAAAGTCCTAACATGTCTTCAGGAATTGATTTTGAAGAACCAGTGCCATATGTTGAGGAAAACATCATGAAGCCTCTGTTTGAAGAGCAAGAGGAAATAATGATCAAAGATAAGGCTTTGCACTCCTCAGAAAATCCAAAAGAACCAGAGACTCCAGGACTGTCGTCTGGGACATTTCTGTGCCCTGACAGTCAGAAATGTTTAAGCACAAACGCAAGTCTTGGTAAACACGGGAGAGTTGACGTAGGAGAGAAGCCGTTTACATGTTCTGAATGTGGGAAATGTTTTAGAGCAAAGGGTGCGCTTACTGTACATGAGAGATTTCATACAAGGGAGAAGCCGTTTGAATGTTCTGAATGTGGGAAATGTTTTAGAAGAACGAGTGAGCTTACTGTACATGAGAGAATTCATACAGGAGAGAAGCCGTTTGCATGTTCTGAGTGTGGGAAATGTTTTAGAACAAAGAGTGAGCTTACTAAACATAAGAGAATTCATACAGGAGAGAAGCCGTTTGAATGTTCTGAATGTGGGAAATGTTTTAGAAGAAAGAGTGAGCTTACTGTACATGAGAGAATTCATACAGGAGAGAAGCCGTTTGCATGTTCTGAGTGTGGGAAATGTTTTAGAACAAAGGGTGAGCTTACTAAACATAAGAGAATTCATACAGGAGAGAAGCCATTTGCATGTTCTGCATGTGTGGATTGTTTTAGATCAAAGACTGAGCTTATTGTACATGAGAGAATTCATACAGGAGAGAAGCCGTTTGCATGTTCTGAATGTGGGAAATGTTTTAGAACAAAGGATAAACTTACTGTACATGAGAGAATTCATACAGGAGATAAGCCGTTTGCATGTTCTGAATGTGGGAAATGTTTTAGAAGAAAGGATGAGCTAACTGTACATGAGAGAAATCATACAGGAGAGAAGCAGTTTGCATGTTCTGAATGTGGGAAATGTTTTAGATCAAAGTATGAGCTTACTGTACATGAGCGAAATCATACAGGAGAGAAGCTATTTGCATGTTCTGAATGTGGGAAATGTTTTAGATCAAAGTATGAGCTTACTCTACATGAGAGAATTCATACAGGAGATAAGCCATTTCCATGTTCTGAATGTGGGAAATGCTTTATAAGAAAGCGTCAGCTTACTGTACATGAGAGAATTCATACAGGAGAGAAGCCATTTGCATGTTCCGAATGTGGGAAATGTTTTAGCTCAAAGGGTCAGCTTAATAAACATGAGCGCATTCATACAGGAGAGAAGCCATTTGCATGTTCTGAATGTGGGATATGTTTTAGAAGAAAGGGTGAGCTTACTATACATGAGAGATTTCATACAGAAGAGAAGCCGTTTGCATGTTCTGAATGTGGGCTATGTTTTAGAAGAAAGGATGTGCTTACTGTACATGAAAGAATTCATACAGGAGAGAAGCCATTTGCATGTTCTGAATGTGGGAAATGTTTTCGAACAAAGAGTGAGCTTACTAAACATGAGAAAATTCATACAGGAGAGAAGCCGTTTGCATGTTCTGAATGTGGGAAATGTTTTAGAGCAAAGAGTGAGCTTACTAAACATGAGCGAATTCATACAGGAGAGAAGCCGTTTGCATGTTCTGAATGTGAGAAATGTTTTAGAACAAAGAGTAATCTTACTACACATGAAAGGACTCACACAGGAGTGTAGTCGTTAGTTCTAAAACAGTTCTCCGGAAAATCAAATTAGAGTTTCTGTACAATATAGTTTATATGGGAGAGAAGCTGTTTGAATGGTCTGATAGTGGGAAGGTGTTTTAGAGCAATAGATGGTTACATTAAATGATATACATGAGCGCATTCATACAGGAGATAAATTGGTAGAAATATGTATATTTAAGCTCATCTCATGGAATCAGGAGGGAAACCCTTTGCATGTCCTAAATGTGGGAAAGGCAGCTCCTAAGAGACGCACAATAATACGCACAGCTGATAAGCAGTTTCTGTGTCCTGAGAGTGTGAAATGTTTCAGAACCAATGGTGGACATTATCTCCATGTGAAGTCATACATGAACGGTAATTGCTGAGTGGGGGAGATACCTTTGCAGAACGTTAATGCGTTTTTAAATGTAAATGAGTTCACCGCAATAAGAAAAAATGTGCAAAATCATTTACCTCTAAATTAAATCTGTATCAGCACGCTAACTCTCCGGGGAGCAAAGCCAGTTTTGTGTCATGAATGGGGGTTAGGTTTCAGAACATACAAATAAAGTAATATGGTATAGTGCTAAGGCAGGATAGGTGAGTGAGCGCATTAATGATGTCCCCCAATGGATATTCTCGCAATCTGTATCCGGCACTGGACAAGAGAAGGGAGTAACCCTGAAACATGAATATAAACAATAGGATACTGTAATGCTCTGGCAAAAGTAAAAAGTATCTTTTATTAGTAACCAAGTAAAAAAACAGAACAAACAACACAACACAGGGTTAAGAGTTCTCTGTGGCCTATGTCCGCGTTTGTGTGTACCAAACTTTGGGTATATAGAAAGTGCCTAAAAATGTCTATTAGGGTTCTTCAATGGAGAGGACACTCTAAAGGGACTTCACCCAGGTACTACAGATCCAAAATGAGGACTCAGTCATAGCATAGCGAGGAAACGGCCCTCCGTGGGTCCGTGGAGATAGGAAAAAAGAGGAGAGTTCCCCAAACCAGTTTCGCACCAGAGAGACCAGGAGGTTTGATGCATTGGGGGTTGAAAATTCGGTGGCCAGTGCTGGGAGCGCTCACACCAGGGATTATAAAAATCGTATGGTTTACCGCAAATTAAATAGAAGTCTCAGAAGAAATTCTGATCAGACACATCAGAATATTATCCATCAGACTCCGAACATGACCCCCCCAAACAAGGGACATTTTGAAAGAAGGGAGGTTTCTTTTTTAGACCAGGCCCCCCAGATAGGAACATCCCAAACGAGAGGCCGTACAAACCTTACTCGGAGAGGGGGAGGGGCAAACAAACGATACAGAGATAGACACGAAGATTGTTAACTTCGCCTCTTTTCCCTTGAATAAACACAAAGACCCTTCTTAGCAAAGGTTTGTCCTTTGTCCCCACACCCCCCACTCAACAAGTTTGAATGGGCTAAGGACATCTATTTCTTTACTAGGAAGTTGGCCTTACATAAGTTTCTTTAGAAAAAAGCAAACCAGATGAATCTAACTGAACAAGAATATAATGTTCCTGAAGATATGGTGTCATTATTGGAAGAAATTGAATCTACTCTTTCCTCTATCCCTAGAATAGATGCTCCTTGAAGAGCACTTTCACCCCTTTTTAGAGAATATCACCAAATTGAAATGTTTGTCAATGTGGTAACTGATGCCATTGAAGCGATCCATCCGTCTGACTCCCCAACCCCCCCCCCATCAGAACAACATGTCAAATTCTAATAAACAAGCTTGAAGAGATTTGGCTGGAAATAAAGATCTCATCAAGGTCGCATTCACACTGGGCGATTTATCGCGCGGATTTTTCTGCAAAATCGCGGCAGATCCGCGCGACGTCACGCTATGTAGCATCTCCAATGCATTTCAATGGAGCTGCACACATATTGCCGCGTGACGTCGTGCGTCGCGGTAGCATGTCGCTGGTACATGACCCGTATTTTGCGATTTCCAATGTGACGTCGCGAATATGAAAATCGCGCGATTTTCAAATCGCAGTGTGTGAACGGGGTATAAACCCTCAGATAAAGGAGGAAATGTAAGTGCCGATGGACCGCACACAATTTAGAAGATCGCACCATATACCAACGACTACCCAGTAATCCCTTAACTATATTCTCTGAAGAATTGCAAGCTTTGCTCCAGAGAGGCCGAGACTTGGGTGTGATCAGTGAAAAAGCAAGGAAAGCGCTATTACTAACAGCACTAGTAGCGGCGACTTTTTACTGTATGCTCAAGGTCCACAAAAACAGCACAAACCCTCCCGGTAGAGCATTACAATATCCTATTGTTTATATTTAGGTTTCAGAACATAGTATAAACTTAACCCCTTCCATCTTGAATAGTTTCTACCGACTGAAAATAAATTCATACAGGTGTATAATGTCGTTGCCATTTTTTAAGTTCACAATAATGGACGTTACAACTGAGAGAGAAAACTCATTGTGACGTGTGTCACTTTGGACTTGGGGTACATGGGCCTGGAAATGTATTTAGGAGGTGCAGACCTCATGTTCTTTATTATTTCCCTGCCCTCTTATGTTGAAATCACCCTTTGCCTGTAGGGGGTGCAGGGTGTGTGTAATCTGTGTTATGTATGAATAAAGTTATTGTCGATCGTTATGGTCCATGTGTCCTAGTCTAATTATGTCCCAAATGGCGTGAAGCAGAAGGAGCAGTAACATCAGAAACCCTCACAACATTTCCTAGGGGAGATTTTGTATCTGTAAATTACCCATGTTTGATCGCAGAAATATCTGTGCCTGTCCCCAATAAAACCAGTTCCATTTTGACCCTGAAACCCTCCAGATCTACAGCCTTGTCTTATTTCTAGTGGTTGCTGGCAAGGCTCTCTACGTGTCCCGGTCCTTATGCTTCGTCTAACGTACTGGAGGAAGGCACGAGAGCTTGTTGGGAGAACACGGGAGTACGGCAAGGAAGTGGTATTGACAGATGTGACCCAGTCAAGGTATTGAGATCTGTTACACTCATTAACCCTAACCTGTGTATTTCCTTTACTTAAAGGGACACTCTACACATCCTGACCACTTTAGCTTCTTAAAGTGGTCAGACTGCATGGAGCACCCCCTCCCTTTCTCCCACCTCTTTCCAGTCCCATTTGCTCCATATTCTTGTGTGAAGCAGAGCGGTATACTCTGCCTGAAAAAAGCAGCCAGTGACCACTTGGACAGCAATGATATCTACACTTTCTCTCCCCATGTAACCCTTGTGTCTTTCTGTCTCTCTCATTTTAAATGGACACTCTACACGCCCTGAATACTTCAGTTTTTTTAAATGGTCAGTTTGCATTGAGTGCATCTCCGCTTCCTATCCTTCTTTCCTGTCCCATTTTTCTGAAATCACTGTGTGAAGCAGAGGAGTTTCCGTCGCCCACACAAGTGTCACCAGGAAGGCGGAATTTGAATATCCTGCCCTCCGGTCACCAAATTGTTCACTTATGATATCGGCACGCTTTACATGCTGACATCATCACAGTAACGAGCATTGTGGGTGACAGGAGCCAAATGTTGCTGAGCGCAAATGCACAAAATCAACCCATCTGTCATTCTGCGCAGGCGCTAAATTGTGTACAATCGTGCGTTATTCCAAACGATGTGCAATCTGCGCCGTGTATACAAGGTACATATGCAAATTGCATAAAAACCTGCAGGGACTTCTGTGTTTCTGTAGCCCTGAGCTGAAGGGGCTGAGCTACACACCGAGGAAGAAACTGTCAGTATTTTGACCCAAATTTTTTAAAAAATTGGGCTCAATCTCAGCACAACAGGGGTGTTTGTGAGGGTCCTGAGAACGAGCAACAGCACAATGGCCTGCTCTACGGTGGGTGCCCACTCAGGTCTCACAAACAAGGTTTTAGCTTGCTTGTGCCATTACAGGGATGAATTTTCCATATGCAAATCAGCCTGCTCTCACCCAGAAAGGGTGGCCAGTACTGATTGCCAAGGACGTCATCCCTGCACGAGAGGTGCAGCAACCCCCGACGATCGTTTCGGCCTTCTTGGTCCTCGTCAGGAGGGTATAGCTGACACCCCTCTAGGCACATCAAGCAAGGGGTCCACGTCTGGATGACCCTTAACAATTATAGTGAGAAACAACAGGGGTGTTTGTGAGGGTCCTGAGAACGAGCAACAGCACAATGGCCTGCTCTACGGTGGGTGCCCGCTCAGGTCTCACAAACAAGGTTTTAGCTTGCTTGTGCCATTACAGGGATGAATTTGCCATATGCAAATCAGCCTGCTCTCACTCAGAAAGGTTGGCCAGTACTGATTGCCAAGGACGTCATCCCTGCACGAGAGGTGCAGCAACCCCCGACGATCGTTTCGGCCTTCTTGGGCCTCATCAGGAGGGTATAGCTGACACCCCTCTAGGCACATCAAGCAAGGGGTCCACGTCTGGATGACCCTTTACAATTATAGTGAGAAACAACAGGGGTGTTTGTGAGGGTCCTGAGAACGAGCAACAGCACAATGGCCTGCTCTACGGTGGGTGCCCGCTCAGGTCTCACAAACAAGGTTTTAGCTTGCTGTGTCATTACAGGGATGAATTTTCCATATGCAAATCAGCCTGCTCTCACCCAGAAAGGGTGACCAGTACTGATTGCCAAGGACGTCATCCCTGCACGAGAGGTGCAGCAACCCCCGACGATCGTTTCGGCCTTTTTGGGCCTCGTCAGGAGGGTATAGCAAACCTTGTTTGTGAGACCTGAGCGGGCACCCACCGTAGAGCAGGCCATTGTGCTGTTGCTCGTTCTCAGGACCCTCACAAACACCCCCCTTGTTTCTCAATCTCAGCACATCAGCCTAATTATTTAAGGGGAGGGGTATATGTTAAATTTAGTATGCCTGTGGTGTATATTATTTATATACAATATACCCTACAGGCATCAGATACATGTATACCCAACAGACACCAGCCCACAGTGTGTGTGTGTGTGTGTGTGTATATATATATATGTAGCGCTCACCCCTGGAGGAGGCGCTGAATAAACCCAGGATAGTCTCACCGCACTAGGAATTACTATACACCAGCACTGTTGTGGATTTTCTAAATGATATACTTTACTGACTCAATAAAGTGGCATATAATACACATGTACGTTGATGAGAATAACAGGAATGCGCAACGCGGGAAAAACACGCGGCGGAAAGAAACGTTAATACCCCTCAGTTCGCGAGTTTAAGTCCTGTTCAAAAAGGCTAAAAAGTGGTGTCTTAGGGTACCCGGGTACTATATTCAACTGGCCAGTGAATGAACAAAATTATCTTCGACTAGTCAACGTTGGGGCCCTGTGAATTGAAGCAACTAAACAAGTGCGCACTTTCATTTCGGAACCGTAGGCCAGCCGACGAACAAAGTGTCCAGAACCGATGACTCGACCAAAGGATCTCTCTCTGTGATTGGAACCCTGTGCCAACGAATCCGCTCTCCCGATTGCCGTATCTCCGCTACCGGAACTGATCCGCCGCCTGCACTCCCGTTCGATCCTCGCGGCCTCCTCACTCGAGGTCCTTCTGGAACCTGGTTGTCCTCCCAGCTGCTCAGCGGAATATAGTAGGCGATAATGTGTAGCTAAATATGTGTTGCCAGCGCCACTAATGGGTATATTTCAATTAGGGGAGTTTCTTCAAGTCAAAGGAATTGGCAATCAGGAGATAACAATCTCTCTTAATGACAGAGGGTGGTAAATGCACAACACGTTGAACTGAGTCTTTGATGAATAGTAGCTTTAAATAGAGCTATTATAAGAACTGCAGAAAACCGTCATATAGTGTGTTTTTTAATTAGAGTATTGTGTAAAAGGGTGAAACTCTACTTATTCCTGTATTAATTATTATAGATACGTAGGTAAAATGCTCAGAAAAAAGTGCTTAAGATTGAAAAGTGCTTTTTAAGTGTGCAAATTAGCTAATTCATTTGATTATTCTATAAAAGTGCATCTGTGCTAATAAAGTGCTAATCTATTATTTAGCATTCGGGTGAATTATTTCAGTACACCATATGCATACATATAGCATAAAATTCTTATATGGGGTGATAGTACCCTCTAGTGGTGAAAACCGTGTATTAAAATCACGTATTAAAAAAACTTATGGCAAGTATTCATACTATTTCACACACCGTGCATTTTTAAGCAGCAAATGTTATTTATGTCCAAAGTTCAATTAAATCCAATTAAGTCCAATCTTAAAAACAATATTGACTGATCTCACAAGTGCAGCAGCCAGCAGCAACCGAAGACGGCAAATCCCCAAGTCCGCAAAATTGAAGAATATAGGTTGTGGGTTGTTACTTGACACTGGCACTATATTTCATCGTCTGTCTTCAAAAAAAAGGGGTGTTAAGGCTAATTGGATTGGTTATGCGATGTTACCTCAAAAAAAAGGAGAAAAGAATAACTGTACAGACTATTCTATATATAGTCAAGAAAATCGGTAAGAAAAAACTTGCTCACCTTTTCTGGTGCCTATTCTAAAAGAGGCACCAAACAGCAGGCATTCGGTGAATTTATGGAGACACTGATTCCCCTTCTTCAGAGTTCCAAACTCCACAGGTTAGAAGTGGTGATTTCCCCAGGAAACTAACAACATGAACTCAAGTTGTTAGGAATCCACAACGGGTTTATTTAGGGCAAATAAAACCATACAAATACAAATAATGTGGCATAATTGTTCTGACCTCACCACTTTTGATATTCAAGCCAATATTATTTTAGAGAGATATGTGGATAAGGGGTATGAAAGACAGAAGGTTTTGAAAGATCTGGAACAAGTCAAGTTTAAATAGAGAAGTTTTGCTGGAAGAGAAAGAGGGTACTCTAGAAAATCAATTTAATTTAGTTTTTTTCACTCCGTTCAATTCCCATTCTTATCGAGTTAGGAACATACTCAACAAACATTGGCATATATTACAGTCAGATGATTTACTGAAACATCGGATCCCTACTAAGCCACAAGTGATTTTTAAAAAAGCGTCAACTCTTAAGAATTCATTAGCTCCTAGTCTATTACCGACTATAAAACCTCCTGCCACCGATAATAATTTTCTAAAGAAACCTATGGGTTATAATAAGTGTGGAAGGTGTAAGGCCTGTGTTAATCAGGAAAAAAAGGTTGTGGAATTCACCAGCACTATTACTGGTGAATCTTTTAAGATTAATTACTTCATCAATTGTTCCAGCAAGGGGGTTATCTATAAGGATGCACCGATACCACTTTTTTAAGACCGAGTACAAGTACCGTTACTTTTTTTCAAGTAGGCAGAAAGAGGCAAAGCAATTTATAAGAGCTTCCAAAGAACAGGCAGAAGAGAAAATAGCTCAGTCAGTAAAAATGGGGGACAAAACATTTTTTAGATACATAAATGAGAAAAGAAAAGTAAAACAAGGATTAGTTAGATTAAAAACAAAGGAAGGAAGGTATGTAGAAGAGGATAAAAGTCTCACTGACTGCCTCAATGAATATTTTTGTTCAGTCATTGCAGAAGAAAAGGAAGAAAAGGAAGGAAAGGGACCTCAGTTAGGAGGAAACACTAACGAGACATTTACATATGAGTTTACAGAGGAGGAGGTTCTACAGCAGCTGTCTAAAGTAAAGACAAATAAGTCAATGGGGCCTGATTGGATCCACCCTAAATTATTAAAAGAGCTCATGTAATAGCAAAACCGTTAACAGATTTATTTAACCAATCCTTGTAAATGGGAGTCATCCCAGAAGACTGGAAATTAGCAAATGTTGTGCCCATTTACAAGAAGGGTAGTAGGGAGGAATCGGGGAACTATAGGCCAGTTAGTCTTACGTCAGTAGTGGGGAAATTAATTGAAACCATGTTAAAGGAAAGGATTGTTGAACATCTAAAAACACAGATTACAGGATCAGAAACAACATGGGTTTACCTCAGGGAGATCATGCCAAACTAATCTTACAGATTTTTTTGATTGGGTAACAAAAATAATATAAAAGGAACAAAACATAAATTCCTGGCGCACCTTGTATATTAGAACATTGTTTTAGAATACAATATGTATGATACAATTGTAAGTGAACAGTGGGTAAAAATATTGAGTATGGTTTTTTTTTTCCTCTTAACACTGAAAACACTCAAAAAATTCAAACTCAGAATTCATTCGAAATCAGAATACTTATATTAGTAATGATGGTATCTTTATATTCCTCCTTTCCTCCTTGGCAAATCCTCTGGAGTTAGCTTTTTTTTCCCCCAATGGTGACTCGTTTATTCATTAGCTCATTCGATGGTATATGGAGGTGCTATATAAATTTCAGAGAGGGGAGGGAGCAAACCATATATAGACAGGTGCTAAAGTAATAAATATGCAGCAGGACGATATGCTACTATATTCAAAAATTTATTCCTATAAATTCATATAAAAATAGACCATATGGTATGCATAATTAAAAAAGTTATTTAAAAAGTAATCGTGAAAGGGGATCACTTAAAACGCGTATTCGCCTACCGGCTTCCTCAGTAAGTGTCCTCAGATAGTCTCTGGTGAAAAATATCAGTGAGAACTTTTCACCAGAGTCTATCTGAGGACACTTACTGAGGAAGCCGGTAGGCGAATACGCGTTTTAAGTGATCCCCTTTCACGATTACTTTTTAAATAACTTTTTTAATTATGCATACCATATGGTCTATTTTTATATGAATTTATAGGAATACATTTTTGAATATAGTAGCATATCGTCCTGCTGCATATTTATTACTTTAGCACCTGTCTATATAAGGTTTGCTCCCTCCCCTCCCTGAAATTTGTGCGTTCTAGTAGCTGTGAGCTATTTACCCTATCCCCCAAATCTCCCTTCTTTCAATTTTTTGCCAGTGTTTGGCTTATCATTACTGCTTTATTGTTTGCTTGTGGCTGGTTACTCTGTACCTCATTGTGGTGGACACATGTTCTCGCTATTTCAGCCTCACCATCCACTAATCTACAGCCTAATATCAGTGAAGGGAATTTGTGGGGGTTTCTTTTTTGAGGTTTTATTTTCAATACACGTGATCAATTGTGACCATCTACGCACGATTTTTGCCCCAACTCACATTGTTACCTCAGTACCAAGTATTCTATATTGTCGCATGTGAGTGAGCTATATACTGGACACATATGTCGATTCTTATACCAAACAAAAATACTTGTTGTTTTTAACTTTCTTTCATGTTGTGTGTATTTGTTTTTTCGTGATCACCATACTTTGGTTTTTAGAGTTTGGCTTTAGGCCACAATAAAATTTGTTTTTCATTTTGTTTTCACTGATGCATTGTGTTCCTACTGACAAACATTATATGTTTTCATGTTTTTATTGAACAGAACATGTAAACCGTCACATTGCAAGGTGGAAAAAGTATGTGAACCTTTGGACTTAATAACTGGTTGACCCTCCTTTGGCAGCAATAACCTCAACCAAACGTTTCCTGTAGTTGCAGATCAGACCTGCACAACGATCTGGAGTAATTTTGGACCACTCCTCGTCACAAAACTGTTTCAGTGTAGCAATATTCTTGGGATGTCTGGTGTGAATCGCTCTCTAAGGCTAGGGTCAGACTAACGCATTTTTCGCGTTGTCCGTGAAAAAGTGCGTTCAAACGAATGGACGCATTTTTTCACGGAATACGCGATAGCGGTCATACGATGCGCATTTTCGTCCGTGATTTTGTACGGTTATCAATAAAACACTTTTTGCGTCTGGACGTGATGTTGGCCAGACATTAGCAGCGTCTGACGTCTCCTAATCACACACACATGCCTCTAGTGGACGCAGCGCACTCTGTACGTTAGTACTAGCGGTTTGACGTTCTCGAAAAAATGCGTTCGTTTGTCACTTGCGTTGTGCAGCCGGACTTTTGTGCGGCCGTTCTTCGTATGCTGCCCGGCATTGGAAGTAATTTGCTGCTAGCACGGCCGTGATTTAGTGCGGCTAAACGCACATTAATACTGCGTTAGTCTGACCTTAGCCTTAAGGTCATGCCACAGCATTTCAATTGGGTTGAGGTCAGGACTCTGACTGGGCCACTGCAGAAGGCGTATTTTGTTTTGTTGAAGCCATTCTTTTGTTGAATTACTTGTATGCTTTTAGTCATTATCCTGTTGCATCACCCATCCTCTGCGGAGCTTCAGTTGGCGGACAGATGGTCTTACGTTTTCCTGCAAATTGTCTTGATAAACTCTGGAATTCATTTTTCCATCAATGACAACAATCCGTCCAGGCCCTGAGGCAGCAAAGCAGCCCCAAACCATGATGCTCCCTCCGCCATGTTTTACAGTGGTGATGAAGTTTTGATGTTGGTGTGCTGTGCCTTTTTTTTCTCCACACATAGTGTTGTGTGTTTTTTCCAAACAACTCAATTTTGGTTTCATCTGTCCACAGAATATTTTGCCAGTAGTGCTGTGGAACATCCAGGTGCTCTTTTGCAAACTTCAAACGTGCTGCAATATTCTTTTTGGACAGCAATGGCTTCCTCCGTGGTGTCCTCCCATGTACTCCATTCTTGTTTAATGTTTTCCTTACTGTAGATGTGTCAACAAAAATGTTAGCATGTGCCAGAGATTTCTGTAAGTCTTTAGCTGACACTCTAGGATTCTTCTTTACCTCATTTAGCATTCTGGGCTGTGCTCTTGCCGTCATCTTTACAGGACGACTACGCCTAGGGAGAGTAGCACCAGTGCTGAACTTTCTCCATTTGTACACAGTCTGTCTTACCGTGGACACATGAACATCAAGGCTTTTGGAGATACTTTTGTAACCCTTTCCTGCTTCATACAAGTCAACAATTCTTGATCGTAGGTCTTCTGATAGCTCTTTTCTGCGAGGCATGGTTCATATCAGGCAGTGCTTCTTGAAACCAGTAAACCCAAAACTGGTGTGTATTTTTAAAGGGCAGGACAGCTTTCAGCAACACATCCAATAATATCACACTGATTGGACTCAAGGTTGGCTCACTCCTGGCTCCAATTAGCTCTTGGAGAAGTCATTAGGCTAGGGGTTCACATACTTTTTCCACCCTGCACTGTGAATGTTTACATGTTATGTTTAATAAACACATGAAAACATATAATGTTTGTGTTGTATTATTTTAAGCAGACTGTGTTTTTCAAATTGTTGTGACTTAGATGAAGATCAGAGCACATTTTATGACCAATTCATGCAAAACTCCACGTAATCCCAAAGGGTTCACATACTTTTTCTTGCCACTGTATATATATACAGAATGCCCCCAGCTCTCATGGATATTGCCCCAGCTCATGGATATTGCCCCAGCACATGTATATTGTCCCCCAGCACATGGATATTGCCCCCCAGCTCATGGATATTGCCCCCCCAGCTCTCATGGATATTGCGAAAACAAACAATTGGTGATAGGAGAGGCACGATTATCTTTAGAATGCCAAAATATTTCCCAGGAGATGGTCTACAGCTCCACACAGAAACAGAAGAAAAACAAAGGGAATTTGGCAGAGATGGAGGTCAGGGATGATGCCTGAACCGATCCAAGGCTGGAATCGCCAATACCGGAAACGCCAATAACCGGATTTTGGCAAAAAACGGGATGATGGGAATTTAAATGAATAAAATTTGTTTATTTATAAATCAAATATCAACAAATAATGCCCTTATTAACGCCTAATAAGGGCGTTATTTGTTGATATTTTATTTATACATAAACAAATTTTATTCATTTAAATTCCCATCATCCCGTTTTTTGCCAAAATCTGGTTATTGGCGTTTCCGGTATTGGCGATTCCAGCCTTGGATCGGTTCGGGCATCATCCCTGACATCCATCTCTGTCAAATTCCCTGTGTTTTTCTTCGGTCTCATGGATATTGCCACAGCTCATGGATATTGCCCCCAGCACATGGATATGCCCCCAAGCTCTCATGGATATTGCCCCAGCACATGGATATTGCCCCAGCTCATAGATACTGCCCCAGCTCATGGATACGCCCAAGCTCATGGATATTGCCCCCCCAGCACATGGATATTGCCCCCCCAGCACATGGATATTGCCCCCCAGCTCGTGGATATTGCCCCAGCTCGTGGATATTGCCCCAGCACATGGATATTGCCCCCCCAGCACATGGATATTGCCCCCCCATCTCTCATGGATATTGCGAAAACAAACAATTGGTGATAGGAGAGGCACGATTGTACTTATCTTTAGAATGCTGAAATATTTCCCAGGAGATGGTCCACAGGAGATATTGCCCCCCCAGCACATGGATATTGCCCCCCCAGCTCATGAATATTGCCCCAGCTCATGGATATTGCCCCAGCACATGGATATTCCCTCCCTCCCCATCCACCCACCCACCCAGTGCTGGTCTGAATTTTGTAGCTTACTTTCCAGCTGCTTCCACTTTGCAAATCACCCTAATTAACCCAAGGTGTTAGCCCTTCCCATGATATGTTAATCTGTATTTTTGTGTTTTGTTTTTAATTTCTTGCATTTTATTACTTTGTATTTCTGTAACTGTAACACTTCAATGTTCTTGAACCCAGGACATACTTGAAAACGAGAGAAATCTCAATGTATCCTTCCTGGTAAAATCCTTTGCAAATAAATAAATAAATAAATATTGCCCCCAGCTCATGGATATGCTCCCAAGCTCTCATGGATATGCCCCCTAGCTCATGGATATTTGTCCCCCCAGCTCATGGATAATGCCCCCAAGCTCATCGATATTGCCCCCCAGGTCATACCCCAGACCAGACATGGGGCGGCTGTTCTAATGCTCTATCGGCATTCGAACAGCCGCCCCTGGAGCTCTCCGCAGCATACTTACCTTCCCGAGCGACGCCGACAAAGTCTTTGTGCGTGCGCTCGTTGAAGGACCCCAACCGCGATCACGTGGGACTCCCACGTGATCGCGGCTGGGGTCCTTCAACGTGCGGAAGCGCAGAAACTTTGCCAGCGTCGCTCAGGAAGGTAAGTATGCCGCGGAGAGCTCCAGGGGCGGCTGTCCGAATGCCGATAGAGCATTAGAACAGCCGCCCCAGCCCCTCGGATGCCGGCGAGCCGGCTCAATGCCGGCTTCCGGTATCGGGGGAAATATCGGGGGTACTGCACGAGTACCGAGTACTCCTCCGAGTACTAGTATCGATGCAACCCTAGTTATTTCGTATGGACATGAAATTTGTAAAATCGCAAGTCATTTTCGTTCTATTTGCGATTTCGGTTCCGTTTCGGACAACGTATTTTCGTATCATTTCGAGTCCGTTTCGGTTCCGTTGCTGATTTCGTAACGTCAGTCACTTTTTTCACTTGTTCCAGTGCTTTCTTTCTGCATCAATAATATCTTTATTTTAAATATTTAACCCGTTCGCTGCTGAGGCTTTTCACACCTCTGTGCTGAGGTCATTTTTACCGCTTTCGCTCATCATGTTTAACCGCGTTTTGAAGCCATATTTTGATATATGACCCAGACATATTATATATCGTTCTTTCCGGCAGACTTGGCAGATTCATAATATGTCATTATTATATGTATACGTCATGTCCTGTCTGTATATTATAACAAAAAATGCAATAAAATATGAATTTTCAATAATGTACTATGTGTAAAGTGTTTTTTTTTCACATTTTAACATGCGAGCATTTGCGGTTATATTTTCTATGGGGTGCGCTTGTTAAAAAAATTAGAAATGGGGTCATTTTTTTTTTTGGGGAAAATGTCGCTATTTTTAACAAACGCACCGCATACAAAAATCGTTAGTGCAGCATCATTGTTCACATTATAACTGAAATGGGAACAATATTGCTGCATTAACAAAACAAAAACCAAACTTGTTTTTTGGGGGGTTTTTTAGATTTTTTTTAATTTTTATTTTTTTAAAAAAAACTTTTTTTAATGGTCATGTTTGGTATTGTTGGAAAGGCCATGCTCTGGCCGATCCAACAATATCAAACATCAACCCCTAGCTGCCACGGATCGGGATATAGGGGGTTCATTGGAACCCCCTAACTCCAGGACTGGCGTCAACCTTCATAGCACGATGACGCCAGTCCTCAGGGGGAGTTCCCGGAGGCTTGGCCGACATCCAAGATGTCGGCCAGCTCCGGGAGAGGATCACGATCTGGCGCTTTTCAGCGCCGAATCGTGATCCGGCTCCCCAGGGGTTAATGACAGCCACCGTTTGGAAGGGCAGGCTGTGCCCTTCCAAACGGTGCCTGCCTTAACTTTGTGCCCCCCGGCGATCGGGAGGGAGAGAGGTCCGAAGGACTTACCCCCCTCCCTTTCAGGCGCCTCCTCCGCACACGCGGGGGGGGCGCCTGAATTAGATGTCATCGCGCCACCGCAATGACATCTAATGGTGCCGTTGGCGGGTCCCGGGTGCTGGGCTGACAACGAGGATGTCAGCCCGCACCGGGGGGCACAGCAATCGGCCGGAATCCGGCCGATCGCTGGCCGCAAAGGGAGGACGCGCCCAGCGCATCCTCCGCAGCCAACAGTACCTGCGGGTGGACGCGCTGAGCTCGTCCTCCGCAGCAAAAGGGTTAATTAGCTTTTCCCTAAATCCCCAGACTAACAGTACAAGATATTGATATTTTATATGATTAAATAAAGTTGTGCAATGCATATTCAGGAGAAAAAAAGGATCTTTCATAAAAAATGATACGCCCGAAGGAACGAATCGGCAGGATTGCCGTATCGACCGAAATATCAGAGCATCCGAAATACCATACGTCTAAAGTCAAAACGAAATGGACCATTTGAAACTAAGAGAACAGACGATCCGAAAGAGCAAAATTCTCAGATTTCACGAAACAAAAATCGATACGAAACGAGCCGAAACAAAACAAGCCGAAACGAAACAAAAATGCGTGCACATCTCTAGTTTATATATGTGTATGGGGTGTGTATCTGCGGGTGGTGTATACATGTGTATGGGGGGGTGTCTGCGGGAGGTGTATACATGTGTATGGGGGATCTGCCTGCGGGTTTTGTATACATGTGTATGGGGGATGTGTCTGCGGGTGGTGTATACATGTGTATGGGGGATGTGTCTGCGGGTGGTGTATACATGTGTATGGGGGATGTGTCTGCAGGTGGTGTATACATGTGTACAGGGGGTGTGTCTGCAGGTGGTGTATACATGTGTACAGGGGGTGTGTCTGAGGGTGGTGTATACATGTGTATGGGGGTGTGTGTCTGCAGGTGGTGTATACATGTGTATGGGGTGTGTGTCTGCGGGTGGTGTATATACGTGTATGGGGTGTGTGTCTACGGGGGGAGGGGTGCTATGTACGTCCATAGTCTCTATTCATATAAAGGGGTTATTCACTAAAGTGTCAATTCGCCAAATTCAGGTGACGTGACTGTGAAATACGGTTCAATTAGCACAGATCGGGGATCTTCAGCTGCAGCGAAATTGAACATCTTTTTTGTATTTTTTGTATCTTTTAGATGAAATTTTTTATTTTAAAGGTGTTTATTAGACATATTATTTTTTAAAGGAGCTTTTTTATTATTTAGATGCATTTTAATACATAGAAACATAGAAAAATGTCGGCAGATAAGAACCTTTCGGCCCATCTAGTCTGCCCAATTACATGGATACTTAACCTGGATTTATCTTTTGTTTAGGATAGCCTTATGCCTATCCCATGCTTGCTTAAATTCAATTACTGTTTTGGCCTCTACCACTTCTACTGGAAGGCTGTTCCATGTATCCACCACCCTCAGTAAAATAATGCTTCCTGATGTTACTTTTAAACCTTTGCCCCTCTAATTTAAGACTATGTCCTCTTGTTTTGCTATTTTGTTTCCTTTTAAATATACTCCCTTCCTCTACCTTGTGGATTCCCTTTACGTATTTAAATGTTTCTATCATATCTCCTCTGTCTCGTCTTTTTTCCAAGCTGTACATGTTAAGATCATTAAGCCTTTCCTGGTAACTTTTCTCCTTCAAGCCGTACACCATTTTAGTAGCCCTTCTCTGAACTCTCTCTAAGATGTCTATATCCTTCTGGAGATACGGTCTCCAGTACTGCACACAGTACTCCAAGTGAGGTCTCACCAGTGCTCTGTACAGTGGCATGAGCACTTCCCTTTTCCTACTGCTAATACCTCTCCCTACACAACCAAGCATTCTGCCAGCATTTCCTGCTGCTCTATTACATTGACTACTTACCCTTAGATCCTCTGAAATAATAACCCCTAAATCCCTTTCCTCAGATGTTGAGGTTAGGACTGTATCAAATATTCTATATTCAGCCCTTGGGTTTTTACGTCCCAGGTGCATTATCTTGCACTTATCCACATTAAAACTTATCCACATTAAACACTTATTATAAGAACAGCAGAGTTACGTTCGGAGACCCTGAGGTGAAGAGAATTCCCTGCAGAGTCGGTGTAATGGAATCGTCGAACTACACCAACATTTCACTGCTTTGTGAATAAACCCTATAGACTATGATGGTGCTCTGTATATAACGGTGTGTGCTGTATGTGTGCGCGTGCTCTGTATAATAACGGTGTGTGCTGTATGTGTGCGCGTGCTCTGTATAATAACGGTGTGTGCTGTATGTGTGCGCGTGCTCTGTATAATAACGGTGTGTGCTGTATGTGTGCGCGTGCTCTGTTTAATAACGGTGTGTGCTGTATGTGTGCGCGTGCTCTGTATAGAACGGTGTGTGCTGTATGTGTGCGCGTGCTCTGTATAATAACGGTGTGTGCTGTATGTGTGCGCGTGCTCTGTTTAATAACGGTGTGTGCTGTATGTGTGCGCGTGCTCTGTATAGAACGGTGTGTGCTGTATGTGTGTGCGTGCTCTGTATATAACGGTGTGTGCTGTATGTGTGCACGTGCTCTGTATATAACTGGGTGTGATGTATGTGTGCATGTGCTCTGTATATAACGGGGTGTGCTGTATGTGTGTGCGTGCTCTGTATATAACGGTGTGATGTATGTGTGCGCGTGCTCTGTATGTAACGGTGTGTGCTGTATGTGTGCGCGTGCTCTGTATATAACGGTGTGTGCTGTATGTGTGCATGTGCTCTGTATATAACGGTGTGTGCTGTATGTGTGCGTGTGCTCTGTATATAACGGTGTGTGCTGTATGTGTGCGTGTGCTCTGTATATAACGGTGTGTGATGTATGTGTGCATGTGCTCTGTATATAATGGGGTGTGCTGTATGTGTGTGCGTGCTCTGTATATAACGGTGTGTGCTGTATGTGTGCATGTGCTCTGTATATAACGGGGTGATGTACTGTACCAGGGGGACAGACACACACATACCAGGGGGACAGACAGACACATACCAGGGGACAGACACATTAGGGAACAGACCGACACATACCAGGGGACAGACCGACACATACCAGGGGACAGACCGACACATACCAGGGGACAGACCGACACATACCAGGGGACAGACCGACAGACACATACCAGGGGACAGACAGACAGACACATACCAGGGGACAGACAGACACATACCAGGGGACAGACAGACACATACCAGGGGACAGACAGACACATACCAGGGGACAGACACATTAGGCATCTTCGGCGGGTTAATCCAGATGTTTTTGCTGGTTTCGGTTTGCGTTCGCCCTCATTTTGCAGTGAGTTTGCGGCGACTTTTCTCTGCATTACGGTGGCCCTATGGTGCTTGCTGAATACACCGCAGGGTCGCCGAAATGGGATCGCCAAATCAAACCGAATTGAAGAGAACGAAAAGTCACCGAACGTGCGGTGACTTTTCGATTCTCTTTGAATAACCCTGCTACAATTTTCACTTCTCCAGTCATTATCCTGGTTTTCACTAGGGTTGCACCGATACCGATACTAGTATCGGTATCGGGGCCGATACTGGGTACTGCAGGAGTACTTGGTACTCGTGTAGTACCCCCCCCATATTTTTCCTGATACCGGAAGCCGGCATTGAGCCGGCTTGCCGGCATCCGAGGGGCTGGGGCGGCTGTCCGAATGCTCTATCGGCATTCGAACAGCCGCCCCTGGAGCTCACCGCGACGATACTTAACTTCCTGAGCGACGCCGGGAAAGTTTCCGTGCGTGCGCTCGTTGGAAGGCCCCCAGCCGCGACCACGTGATCGCGGCTGGGGGCCTTCCAACGAGCACACGCGCGGAGACATTCCCGGCGTCGCTCAGGAAGGTAAGTATCGTCGCGGTGAGCTCCAGGTGAGCTTGGGGGGGCATATCCATGTGTGAGCTGGGGCAAATCCATGTGTGAGCTGGGGCAAATCCATGTGTGAGCTGGGGCAAATCCATGAGCTGGGGGCAATATCCATGTGTTAGCTGGGGCATATCCATGAGCTGGGGGGCATATCCATGTGTGAGCTGGGGCATATCCATGAGCTGGGGGCATATCCATGTGTGAGCTGGGGAATATCCATGAGCTGGGGGCAATATCCATGTGTTAGCTGGGGCATATCCATGAGCTGGCGGGCATATCCATGAGCTGGGGGGCATATCCATGAGCTGGGGGGCATATCCATGTGTGAGCTGGGGCAAATCCATGTTTGAGCTGGGGAAAATCCATGTGTGAGCTGGGGCAAATCCATGTGTGAGCTGGGGCAAATCCATGTGTGAGCTGGGGGCAATATACATGTGTTAGCTGGGGCAATATACATGTGTTAGCTGGGGGCAATATACATGTGTTAGCTGGGGACAATATACATGTGTTAGCTGGGGCAAATCCATGTGTTAGCTGGGGCAAATCCATGTGTGAGCTGGGGCAAATCCATGTGTGAGCTGAGGCATATCCATGTGTGAGCTGGGGCATATCCATGTGTGAGCTGGGGCAAATCCATGTGTGAGCTGGGGCAAAATCATGTGTGAGCTGGGGCAAATCCATGTGTGAGCTGGGGCAAATCCATGTGTGAGCTGGGGCAAATCCATGTGTGAGCTGGGGCAAATCCATGTGTGAGCTGGGGCAAATTCATGTGTGAGCTGGGGCATATCCATGTGTGAGCTGGGGCATATCCATGTGTGAGCTGGGAAATATCCATGAGCTGGGGGCAATATACATGTGTGAGCTGGGGCAAATCCATGAGCTGGGGGCAATATCCATGAGCTGGGGGCAATATCCATGTGTGAGCTGGGGGCAATATCCATGTGTGAGCTGGGGCAGTATGTATATATACATATCTTGGGGGGGATATATACATGTGAGCTGGGGGCATTTTTATATGGTCTGTTCTTATTGGAAAGCGTCACATGACCTTAAAGAAAAGTATCGGTACTCAGTATCGGTGAGTACTTTTA
The DNA here is from genome assembly GCA_009667805.1 of Leptobrachium leishanense. Lineage (NCBI taxonomy): Eukaryota > Metazoa > Chordata > Amphibia > Anura > Megophryidae > Leptobrachium > Leptobrachium leishanense. The sequence continues at coordinate 144,608,572 of CM019068.1, read as the reverse complement.
AAAAGTATCGGTACCCGTACTCGGTCTTAAAAAAGTGGTATCGTGCATCCCTAGTTTTCACCTCTCTCTGAATAACCCTGTTGGTCTAAAAGAAGTCCCTGTGTGACAATCACCCCCTGACCACAATGACTGATATGGAGCTTTGTACTCACTTTCTATTATACCCAGGAGTTTCCCCTTCTGACTTAACAGCCTGAGATCCCCATAGGGTCACAGTGCAGAGTATACTGATACCCAAGCTCCAATATACACTGCCCTGACAGCCTGAGATCCCCACAAGGTCACAGTACAGAGTATACTGATACCCAAGCAAGAGGCGTAGCGAGATCATGTGGCGCCCGGGGGCAAGTCTTTCATTAGTTGCCCCCCAACCAAAAATAATCAGTAAAGCATACAAATTTTAAAAATATTTAAATTCCCCCCCAAAATATAATAACTATTTTTTCCAATAACAATTGGAAAGGTGCAACACATAAAACAGGTTAACAGGAGAGCATCATTAACCTCTTACTGACAGGCAGGTTTTGGCAAGCGAGAGGGGCTTAACGCTGGTGGGGCGTACTAGCCAACGTGCAACGCTGGTGGGGCATACTAGCCAACGTGCCGCTTGCCTCATTGGCTGCATATGGTGTGTATGAGCGTATCACAGAGCTCCACAGCAATAAAACTCATGCTCATACACACTGCACATTGCTGTGAGTTTTATTACTGTGCAGCTCTGTGATACGCTCATAAACACTGCACATTACTGTATCACAGAGCTGCACCATAATAAAACTCACAGCAATGTGCGGTGTGTATGAGCAGGGCTGCCATCAGGGCATTACAGCCCATGCTGCAGTAAGGGGCCCGGGCACTGGGGGGGCCCGCCGACAGCAGCTACATTTACTTTAGGCCGCAGGCCTCGGAGGAGGTGCTGCAGCCTACCTGGGCCCCGGCCGCCTGCGAGCAGAGACTCCAAGATGGCGGCCGGTGGCTGACGGGCCCCCTCTGATGAGGTCAGAAAGGGCGCGCCAGACTTCTGCGAATCATCTGTATTCTGCAGCGCTGGGAGTAAGTGGTCATAAATGTCACTTCCTCCCAGCGCTCCATGATGCACATGCTGCTGCGGAGAGCACCGGCACCCAGGTAATTTGGGAGGGGGCCAGGGGTGAAATATACTGAAAAAACAAAGGAAGAGGGGGGATGGAATAAGATTAAAATGGAGGAGGAGGAAATGAAAGGAAAACGAAGGGGGGTGAAATAAAATTAAAATGGAAGAGGAGGGGGATGAAATAAAATTAAAATGGAAGAGGAGGAGTGGTGAAATAAAATTAAAATGGAAGAGGAGGGGGATGAAATAAAATTAAAATGGAAGAGGAGGAGTGGTGAAATAAAATTAAAATGGAAGCGGAGGAGTGGTGAAATAAAATTAAAATGGAAGAGGAGGGGGATGAAATAAAATGGAAGAGGGGGTGAAATAAAATGGAAGAGGGGGTGAAATAAAATGGAAGAGGAGGGGGATGAAATAAAATTAAAATGGAAGAGGAGGGGGATGAAATAAAATTAAAATGGAAGAGGAGGAGTGGTGAAATAAAATTAAAATGGAAGAGGAGGAGTGGTGAAATAAAATTAAAATGGAAGAGGAGGAGTGGTGAAATAAAATTAATATTGAAGTGGAGGGGAGTGAAATAAAATTAAAATAGAAGAGGAGGGGGATGAAATGAAAATGTAGGGGGGTGAGATGGACATGATAAGGGAGAGGGACCTGAAAAAGGAGAGCCTCCCTGCCTTTTCCATTAGAGGTCTATTGCCGTGGATCCTGTGTATGTTCAGCTCCCTTTACTGTTGTAGGTCTATTGCTGTGGATGCTGTATACGTTCATGCTCCCGTTACTGTTGGATCCTGTGTATGTTCATACTCATTGCCTTTAACATTAGATGTCTTGCTGTGGATTCTGTGTACGTTCCTGCTCAATGCCTTTACCATTAGAGGTATATTGCTGTGGATTCTGTGTACTTTCATACTCACTGGCTTTACTATTGGTCTATCGCTGTGGATCCTGTGTACGTTCATGCTCCCTTTACTGTTAGAGGTCTATTGCTGTGGATTCTGTGTATGTTCATACTCACTGCATTTACCATGAGAGTTCTGTTGCTGTGGTGCTCTGTGATATGCTTAACCAGTGGAGTAATCTAATTATACTTTATGCTACATTGTTTACACTAATACACATTTTATGTGATTTTAAGGTATTGGGAGCAACACTCTGCAATACGATCTTTATTCATATTATTTTTTTAATCACAATTTCATACTTTCTTAAACTATTTGAACCAGATAGAAACATTTTTATGTTAAATGTGCTGTTGTGCGAGCAATATGTGTGATTTTAAGATATTGGGACTAACTCTCTGTAATGTGATCACGATTCACAGTAAATATTGATTTCCTATGGGAAGAGGGGATCATGTGGGGGCCCTATTCGGGTCAGTAAGGGGCCCCAAAATTTCTGGTGGCTGGCCTGTGTATGAGCGTACCACAAACCTGCATAGCAATAAAACTCACTCTCCTACACAATGCACATTGCTGTGAGCTCCACAACTATAAACATCACACTCATACACACCGCACATTACTGTGCGTTTTATTGCTGTGCAGCTCTGCCTCCAGCTGTGGGAGATTTGGTTTGCTGTGAGTTTTATTGCTGTGCAGCACTGTGATACTGTAATGTGCGGTGTGTATGAGCGTATCACTCATCACCCAGGTGTGGGCTGCCCATTGCACCCTTTCCATGCTGGCAGGACACACGTGGCACCCCATCTGCGCAGCCCTGTGAAACCTTTCCGTACCATGGGCCCAGGGTACCCCCAGCTCACACATGGGTATATTTTCCCCAGCGCACACATGGGTATATTTGCCCCCAGCTCACACATGGGTATATTTGCCCCCAGCTCACACATGGGTATATTTGCCCCCAGCTCACACATGGGTATATTTGCCCCCAGCGCACACATGGGTATATTTGCCCCCAGCGCACACATGGGTATATTTGCCCCCAGCTCTCATGGATATATTTACAGGAGCTACTGGAGTCCATGTCTGGATCAAAATAACACCGGGTACCAATAAGTGCATCCAACAGCCACGTTGCCACTGTAGGGCCATATTACATAGTTGGTGCTAACTTAACCAGAGCTGTTGTTAATTTACCAGAGCCATTATAGCCTATGGAGGTTTTAAGTTTACAACTGCTCTGGTTAAGTTAGCACCAACTATGTAATATGGCCCGTAGTGTTCTGTGTAAGGCTGGCTATCCACTGGGTCCGTATTTGTTTGGTTGTCTGTCATCGTCCGACCAATCCCACAACATACAGGAGATTCAGCCCTCGTCCACTGCCTCTGACTTCCATCAGACGACTTCAGATGATTTTTTGGAACTACATCAGATTAGCGATCTTTGCCATTTGAATAGGAATTGTCTTACGAAGCCAGGGACGATCTGGTACAAGTTACATGGAAAACAAAGGATGAATTGTATAGTTAAAGCGCCATTCCGCGGCACAGAAATTGTCTCATAGAGAATTGATTCAGTTTGACATATGAATCCCATAGGATTCAATATAAAAAAATTATTTATCCGTTTATTCTTTTCATCCGCAGAAAAAAGCCTTTTTTATTTGTGGATTTTTTTTGGGGGGGGGGAGATTTTGTGATTTTTGGTGCATTTTATCTTTATTTTATAATCAATTGTATTACTTTTAACTTTTAAACTCTGGTCCTGGTTTCACTATCCAGTGAAGGAGGTGATCGTTTGCTGAAGGGAGATCCGGTGCTCCCAAAACTGTTGTCGGCTGCCTGATCATCTGGTGTCTGATTTTAGACACCGAGAAATGTCAGTTTAACCCTTTCTATCTCCCTTTGCATTATCGGAATGTGCTACACTATGTTGTATTTATGCTTTATTGAGGACACGGGCACAATTTCACCAGGAGGGAATGACTCAACAAGCCCAGAAAACACACCAACACAAAGGAATTTCTGCTACCTTTACTTGAAGGAATCGCTGACCCCACCATACCACTTTTGGAAATCTGCTTTTTTCCCCCACTTCGAATTCCCTGTAAATGATGTGATTTCCTTCTGCATTCCTCAGTGTCTGGTTTAGAGAATAACCCCACCCCCCACCACCACCATCTTGCTTCACCTGCATGTGTTATTCTGGGTGGTTTATTCGATAATTTGGGACACTCTGAGAAGAAAATTGAAATTTGAAAACTTCCAATTTAAAGAACCTCCTGTGTGAGACCGAAAGACTGAAATTTTTACTTTTTGACCTGAAATCTGTTAAATATTTCTCCAGAATTCTGCATTTAGTGTATAAACCCCCAGGTGAAGTTGGCCTGTGTCCATTGCTTAGAAAAAATAAATAAACTCCGAATTCCACAATATTATTTCAAGTGGATTTATTCAAACAGCAAGTAACAAACAAGACTTGTGTGTCCATTGCTTGGTGGCTTTGTGTCCTCCCAGGCAGGTGAGGGGTAGAAGTGCAGCCCGCATTGACGTACCTTGAGCAGTGCGTTGCCACTGCGGCTGCTTTATGATGCAGGGATTTCCGAGGCGCTGCAGTAGCTGAGTCGGCAGAAGCTCCTGGCATTTGCTCAGCACATTCTGAGCGGGAGGAATTACAGCCGTTACGATACATTTTACATACAAATTGGAAAGAGCCTTTCCTCTTAGCGGCGTGCCCCCTGCTGACTGCTCCGCTCTGCTACCGTGACTTTCCCCCGCGCCGAGCTTAGTTAAGCTTCAGAAAGGTCAGAGCGACGTGGAAATCCAATATCGGTTAAAATGGGCTGACAAACTCGATTTTAATGAGCGAACCAAATCCAGCGCAGACACCGGCACCAGAACCGAGCCCAGAGAGCTACTGGCAAAGAGTGTACTATCCACACGCTCTTTATCCCTGACGTTGCAGTGTGGCAGCGCTCTGCACCCACAAATATGCACTGTTTCCCCTTGGAACATCCCAGCACTGGACCATGAGGGAGCAAGGCAGGAGATGCTTGGGTTGGCCCCTTCCCGGGCACTGCCAGTTTTTGTGCCATTTTATAACGAACTGGTAAAGGGTAAACCCAAAACTGAAGCAAACTGGATTAGGCGGCCTGTCTGTCGGTCGACCTGGGTTGTCTACAGATGTTCCAGTGGATGACACTGGTCGTGCGACGGTGTTGCCTGTGGGAAGACAAACCATGCTGCTACATTCACTGCCCTCCTCCTTTAACCATTCTACCCCATTGACTCCCTGCCCCCTCTTCTACTATGTCTTCCTTTTCTCCAATCTCGGAGGAGGATGTAACAGAACCTCTCATGTCCTACCTGACCACCTGTCCTCTTGAGCCTATCCCCTCACACCTTATTCGGCCCATCTTACCAGTTACTGTCCTTGCTTTGACTCATATTTTTAACCTCTCTCTCTCCTCTGGAATTTTTCCCTCTGTATTAAACCATGCTTTGATGATCATCCCCGTTCTAAAATAAATCTCTTGATCCTACCTCCCTCTTGAAATACTGTCCCATCTCTCTGCACCCCTTTGCCTCCAAAATCGTAGCACGTCTGGTCTATAATCAGTTCATCAGTTTTCTTGCTGCTAACTCTCTCTCTACTCTTGCTTTCCCTCCCAACAATCTATTGAGATTGCTCTGACCAAGATGACTAATGATTTAGCTGCCGCTGAAGCCAAAGGTCACTTCTCCCTCCTTTATTCTTCTTGACCTTTCCGCTGCATTCAACACTGTTGATCACCCTCTCCTGCTCCTCACGCTGCGTCAACTTGGCCTCAGTAACATCATTCTCCCCTGGTCCGCTTCCTATCTCTCTTTTCACTCCTTCAGTGTCTCCTTCACTGGCGTCTCTTCACCGCCAGTTCCTCTTTTAGTTGGGGGTACCCCAAGGCTCTGTTCTGGGTCCCCTACTCTTCTCGATCTATACCGCCTCTTTGGACAACCTCATCTCTTCCTATGGATTCCAATATCACCTCTATGCTGATGACACCCAAATCTACCTTTCCTCTCTCGATCTCTCTCCTCTGGTGTTGGACCGTGTTACAGCTTGCCTGTCAGCTGTCGCTGACTGGATGACTTCCCATTTCCTAAATCTCAACCTCTCGAAAACTGAACTTCTCATCTTCCCTCCCTCGAAAACCTCCATTCCTGCATCAATTTCTCTTCAAGTGAATGGTGCCAACATTACTTCTACCTCTCAGGCTCCTCTTGGACTCCAATCTATCCTTTACGCCTCACATTCAGTCTCTAACCAAATCTTGTTACTTCCACCTAAAAAAACATTGCATGCATCCGTCCCTTTCTTAACTCTACTAAAATGCTCACCCAAGCTCTTATTATCTCCCGCCTAGACTACTGTAACCTCCTTCTCTCTGACCTTAAATGATCCCAGATTCTGCCTCTTCAGTCTGTAATGAACGCCTGTGCCAGACAGGTACACCTCACCTCCTGCACCTCTCACCTCTCTGTCAATCTCTACACTGGCTCCCTGTTTCCTTTAGAATCCAATTCAATATACTGGTGCTCATGTACAAAACTCTCCGTAACCGCTTCCCTGCCTACATCTCCTCCCTTATTAACAGGCATATCCCGTCCTGACCACTTCGCTCTGCCAATGATCTGATGCTATCAGTTCCTCGTAACCGCACCCCCAAATTTTGCCTTCAGGACTTAACGTGAGCTGCCTCCTTTCTATGGAACCCCCCCCTGCAACATCATACTCGCCCGTCTCTCCAGTCCTTCAAGAAGTCTCTGAAAACGCATTACTATAGAGACGCCTATCAGCTCAATCCATGATCCCCCACTGCACATTTCTTGCTCCATCTACCCATTCAGTCCTCATGCAACCTGCTACTTCAAATACACTATTCGCCCTCACCTAATGGGTTATCCCTCTCCTCTTAGAGTGTTAGCTCTTGAGCAGGGTCCTCCCTCCTTTTGTTCCATGTGTGTAACATATATGTATATTTGTTATTCTGTTTCTCCCATTGTACAACGTTACGGAATTGCCGCTTTATAAATACTTGTAACTATAACTAATTCAACTAAGGCAACAGATTCTGCCTCTTCTTTTGATTCGAGCGCAGAGAAAAACAGATTCCGTTTTTTTTAATTTTTATTTTTTTTAGTTTTTTTTTCCCTCAAAACAAAAATTTAAATAGTAATTTTGGCATGTTTCCGTTTTTTTTGTCTAGGGGGTAGGGGCGCTCCACATTTCTGTGCCTACAGGCTCCTGAGGTGCAAATCCAGCCCTGAGGGGGAGGCTGTTCAGTATGGAAACGCTAGGGCGTGTTTTACCATTGTATTCTGCACATCCCCGGTCTGTGTTTGTAATTGGAAACCCTAAATAAAGTCATTCCCAGTTTTGTTTTCGCTCTGCAAGGAGCTCCGGCTATTGACTGGGTGGGTTTGGGTCAGAATCAGTACTGCTTCAGGACACTGACAGCAAGGGGAGTGTTGTGCAGGTGGGTACGGGACCCCACATTACATTACTGAATTCAGGTGTTTCAAGTCGAGCCTTAGCCTCTGGTTTATAAAATCGAGCACCCAGCCCTGCAGTCTGTATTTACAAACATTTGTGACCAAAATGGGTCGTTCCGAAGAGCTCAGTGAATTCAAGCTTGTAGTGTGATAGAATGCCACCTTTTGCAATAAAAACACAAAATAGAAAATAAGGATTGTGTCGAATACACAACCAGTGGTGTTATATATTAACAATAAAACAAAACTTTATTAGATCGTATAATATAATTACTAATGGTAAGAACAATAAACCCTTCGCTGCTGAGCCATTTCACCCCTGTGTGCTGAGCTAATTTTTAACACGCTTTTGCTCATCATGTTTAAATGCGATTTGGAGCCACGTTTTATTGTTCGACCCAGACATATTATATATCGTTCTTTCCGGCAGATTCAGATTATATCATTATTATATGTATACGTCATGTCCTGCCTGTATAATATAACAAAAAATGCAATAAAATTTGAATTTTTAATCATCTACAGTGTGTAAAGTGTTTTTTTCACATTCTATCATCCGAGCTTTTGCGTTTATATTTTCTATGGGGTGCGCTTGTTAAAAAAATTAGAAATAGGGACTCGTTACATTTTTTTTGGGGGGAATTACGTGATTTTTAGCAAACGCACCCCATAGAAAAAAAACATTAGTGCAGCATCATTGTTCACATTATAATTGAAATGGATACAATATTGCTGCATTAATAAAAATAAAATAAAAACGTGTTTTTTTTGTTATTTTTAATATTTTTTTGCTTACTTTTAACAAGTCCATGCTCTGGTCTTTCAAATGATACCTTCCATGGCCCACTAGCTGCCACTGTTTGGGAGATGGGGGGTTTCTTTGAACCCCCCTCCCCCCTATTTCCACCAGGGGATTTCATTAGGAAATCCCCGGGTAGCTAGGGGTTCCCCTGCTAACTGACATCATGGTGCCTTGACGTCAGGTGATGAGGGGGGACCCGGAGGTGGAGCCGCCATCCGAGATGTTGGCCCCCACCTTAGCTAGGCCGTGATATATGGTGCCGGATCGCGGCCCGGTGCCTCAGGGGTTAAAGCAAGGCACCGCTTAAAAGGAGAGACTCTCCCCTTTTAAGCGGTGCCTGGCTTTTCCTGCTAGGACCTCCCAATCGTGAGGGAAGGATCCCCCTCCCTTCCAGGCAATCACCTGGCTTTGCCGAAGGGTCGATTGAAAATAACTTCATGGCGCGCTGATGTCATTTACGTCGGGAGGACTATAAAAGCAGCGTCTGACTTCCCTGAAGTCAGAACGCTGCGGGACCCCGGAGAGAGAGAGCGAGAGAGACGCGAGTGTCTCTCCCAGGGCTCCAGCTAGCGGGTGACATGTGGGGAACGTCCTTCACATATAGCAGGAGTCAATGAGGACATTCCCCACACGTTGCCCACAACGAAGAGGTTAAAACATGGTGTGGTACCCCGTTCATTCCAGTATGTGATCAAAATAGAGGTAAATTATGCTTACCAGACTTGCATACCTATGTATCTGCACCCCTATCTTTGAATGCCCTCTAGGGGGAGACTGCTCCTTGATAATATCAATACTCTGTCAGTGGTTCCCAACTCCGGTCCTCAAGTACCTCTAGCAGGCCGGATTTATTTATTCTATTTTTTTTTAAACAACGTTTTTTATTTAGAGGGTTACAATGCAAATACTGTTCAGCAAGCGAACATCTACATCAGTGTCATACAGTAAACCATACATATTAATAAGCAATTAGTACTGTAACTTCTCTGGTTTTGAGCGAAACAGGCCAGGAAACAGAGTTGGGGGTAAGGGGAGTGTCAGGACTATCCTATGAGCTGGGGGCTACGCAATATATGTATTCCTTGGGACATCTCTAGCAGGCCAGATTTTAAGGATAACATTGGGGAAATGGAGACTGAATCCTGCAATCACTGAGCAGCAAATCATATCACCTGTGCTGTGCGTCAGATATCTGGCAAACTTGGCCTGTTATGGATACTTGAGGACCAGGGTTGAGAACCACTGCTCTAGGTTATTCAAGCTAAAGCCATATTGAATTGCAATATTTTCAATGCCATAAGCTGCAGTGCGCATAAAAGCATGTCTCATGGATCATATAATGACCATCAAGTAGGTACAATAACCACATATGCCGCAATTGCCTCAAATATGATAGAAAGAGTGCATGTTAAAGCAGAAAGGTACAATTGGCGCTAAACACCATGGGTACCGCACCTTGTTTTTAATGGTTCTTGCTATTAGTGCTTATGATCTAATAAAGATTTTTCTTATTGTTGTATATTCCACCACAGGTTGTTTACTAGTATTAGACACAATCCTTATTTTGTGTTTAGATTTACTTCTGAGGGTCAGGGCCTTATTCATGGTGGTATCCACATCCAATGTGGGTCACCATTCTGGTTGGTTAGCTAGGGCGACTCTCACATATATGTTAAAACTTTGCAGTAAGTCAATTCGTGAAATTTCATCCCTGCTAGACATTCCATATTCAGACACGAAGTGGAAGACCTCGTTAGGTCAGAGCGGGGTGTCGGTACTCAATTGATCGGATGTGGTCGCCTTTGCTGCTGCTCATCCTGGGGCTGCGTTGCGAGCAGGTTCTGCAGTTCTGGCTGTCAACCCACGGCGTGTACAGGGATGATTTTGAGGAACGCAGCCGGCTCTCGGTCACAGCACTCCTGCGTTCTGGACTCAGACCGAGGTGCGGGTGGCCGTGGCAGCGGGTCCCGTTGGTCTAGTGGCGCCTGCTCTCAGATATTTCCCCCATGTGATGGCAGAGTTCCCGGCCATGGTCCCAATGTGGGAAGGTAGGCCCAGCATGGTGACTGTGGCTTAGCGACCGTGCCTCTCTCCACCGCTGTTTGGTAAGTACCCCTGCAGGGATTGGACGAGGGGGCACTGACAGGGGGCTGTGACTTCGAGCTTTGTATCCTGGGTTTGCCTGGAATCTGAGCCGCTGACCTTCCCCTTGAGGAGGAGCTATCTGGGCAGACTACTTGGTATATCGATGATGTGGGTGGGGATACCCTTATGGCGCTTCCCAGGTTCGTGTGTATATGGGTAGCGTGTATGCTGCCAATAGGGGGTTGTAGCAGAGCCTTGTAGCTGCTACCGTAATGGTGAAGCGGCAGAGGGGGTTCCCACTATATGGCGCTCCTCGCAAGAGAATAGGTGGATCTGTCTGCAAAATCCCCTGATAATTTGAGCCCCTATTTTCAATAGGTATCTCAAGGACAGTGAATGGAGCCCTTATGGTGTAGACCGTATCAGTGTATGTGCAACAATGTGACAAAATCGAGAGCACTTGCAGTATACACCTAAACATTCGAATACAGTAAAAGATGGGGTGAAAAAAGCAGTGACTGGATATAGTACTGAGGGTAATTAGTCCTTGTCCGAGATTGCCATCTAGTGGCCTATTGGTGTATACCAATGTCTTTTAGAAAACAGTCTTTGGTTTTCTTCTCCTGGTGAGGTGCATCCGTTATTCTTCCTTGTGTCCCAGTTCCTCTCTCTTGATCTTGTGCCTCCAAGACAGAGAGTAGGAGTTAGGGAAAGGAGATTGGATTTCAGAAAAAATTGAATGGATTTCTCAAAAATGCACTTACGTTTTTGCTCTGTCTCCCAAACGATCTTTAGAATGTTTCACCGATATGTCCCCTTCAGGTTCGCCTTCCTCTGCTCCTGCGATGTTCCTTTGTGAAGTTAGGCTTCCACAGATCCAATGTTGCCCTTTCTGGGTACTAGGATGGAAGTGGGGGGCTGGGTTCCTAGGAATGAAAACGCTGGATACAGGGATACGGCTAAAAAGGGATTTAATATCAGTGATAACAAAAATATATAAAAAAGAACAAATTTGGGTCAGGCAGTAAGTAGAAATGGATAAAAAGTCCTCCAATACGCGTTTCGCTAGGTTGCCACTAGCTTCATCAGTTGGATGGACTCTTTTTTGCAGTTCGGAAATTTATACGGACGAAAAAGGCGCGAATCTTTCACTGTTCGTTCGTATGCGCTTGCGCGGAGATCCGCTTTGTTGTAGGTGTGTCTTATCGTCTGCGCAGAGTTCCGCTTTGTTGTAAATACGACTTTTCGTCCGCGCAGAGATCCGCTTCGTTGTGGGTACGTCTTTTCGTCTGCGCAGAATACGATTTTTTTTGTAGATACGAATTCTCGTCTGCGCAGAGATCCGCTTCTGTGTGGATGTGTCTTTTCGTCCCCGGATGATGATGTCATCTTGGTTATAATCTTCCTCCGAGTGGGGGGTATTCGCTGTACACTCTTTAAGAACAAGACATGTGCTGTTGCATAAAAAGAATCTATTCTAGGCATACACTTAGTAGAGGGTGCCTGTCAGTCCAGATACATAGACAGTGGACTTATTACAGAAAAAACATAGTATACATCTGGATAAAGTTTATACTGAAATATTGGATGGGGGAGGTGGTCTGCCTCCATCTAGATTTATAACCACACTTTGATCCGAAGGGAGGCCTGAAATGTATATACATAATTCCTTGCATGTATACAGGGATGTATATTATTTCCGCCACAAAGCATCAGATTTTAATACTCCCTACCATCCATATAGGACAATGTGCCCTCCAACTCTGTTTCCAACAACATTCGGTATCCTGTGACCACCAAGAGATCCGCTTCTGTGTGGATGTGTCTTTTCGTCCCCGGATGATGATGTCATCTTGGTTTTCCTCTATTTTGGTTATAATCTTCCTCCGAGTGGGGGGTATTCGCTGTACACTCTTTAAGAACAAGACATGTGCTGTTGCATAAAAAGAATCTATTCTAGGCATACACTTAGTAGAGGGTGCCTGTCAGTCCAGAAACATAGACAGTGGACTTATTACAGAAAAAACATAGTATACATCTGGATAAAGTTTTTACTGAAATATTGGATGGGGGAGGTGGTCTGCCTCCATCTAGATTTATAACCACACTTTGATCCGAAGGGAGGCCTGAAATGTGTATACAATTCCTGGTGGTCACAGGATACCGAATGTTGTTGGAAACAGAGTTGGAGGGCACATTGTCCTATATGGATGGTAGGGAGTATTAAAATCTGATGCTTTGTGGCGGAAATAATATACATCCCTGTATACATGCAAGGAATTATGTATATACATTTCAGGCCTCCCTTCGGATCAAAGTGTGGTTATAAATCTAGATGGAGGCAGACCACCTCCCATCCAATATTTCAGTATAAACTTTATCCAGATGTATACTATGTTTTTTCTGTAATAAGTCCACTGTCTATGTATCTGGACTGACAGGCACCCTCTACTAAGTGTATGCCTAGAATAGATTCTTTTTATGCAACAGCACATGTCTTGTTCTTAAAGAGTGTACAGCGAATACCCCCCACTCGGAGGAAGATTATAACCAAGATGACATCATCATCCGGGGACGAAAAGACACATCCACACAGAAGCGGATCTCTGCGCAGACGAGAATTCGTATCTACAAAAAAATCGTATTCTGCGCAGACGAAAAGACGTACCCACAACGAAGCGGATCTCTGCGCGGACGAAAAGTCGTATTTACAACAAAGCGGAACTCTGCGCAGACGATAAGACACACCTACAACGAAGCGGATCTCCGCGCATACGAACGAACAGTGAAAGATTCGCGCCTTTTTCGTCCGTATAAATTTCCGAACTGCAAAAAAGAGTCCATCCAACTGATGAAGCTAGTGGCAACCTAGCGAAACGCGTATTGGAGGACTTTTTATCCATTTCTACTTACTGCCTGACCCAAATTTGTTCTTTTTTATATATTTTTGTTATCACTGATATTAAATCCCTTTTTAGCCGTATCCCTGTATCCAGCGTTTTCATTCCTAGGAACCCAGCCCCCCACTTCCATCCTAGTACCCAGAAAAGGGCAACATTGGATCTGTGGAAGCCTAACTTCACAAAGGAACATCGCAGGAGCAGAGGAAGGCGAACCTGAAGGGGACATATCGGTGAAAGATTCTAAAGATCGTTTGGGAGACAGAGCAAAAACGTAAGTGCATTTTTGAGAAATCCATTCAATTTTTTCTGAACTCCAATCTCCTTTCCCTAACTCCTACTCTCTGTCTTGGAGGCACAAGATCAAGAGAGAGGAACTGGGACACAAGGAAGAATAACGGATGCACCTCACCAGGAGAAGAAAACCAAAGACTGTTTTCTAAAAGACATTGGTATACACCAATAGGCCACTAGATGGCAATCTCGGACAAGGACTAATTACCCTCAGTACTATATCCAGTCACTGCTTTTTTCACCCCATCTTTTACTGTATTCGAATGTTTAGGTGTATACTGCAAGTGCTCTCGATTTTGTCACATTGTTGCACATACACTGATACGGTCTACACCATAAGGGCTCCATTCACTGTTCTTGAGATACCTATTGAAAATAGGGGCTCAAATTATCAGGGGATTTTGCAGACAGATCCACCTATTCTCTTGCGAGGAGCGCCATATAGTGGGAACCCCCTCTGACGCTTCACCATTTGGTATATTTACATGACTCATTTAGACTCGGGTGCTCAGTTGTTGTCTACCTTCCCTAGTGACACTAGTATTTTTCTGATTAACTCGCATGTTAAAAAAAAGTAAAAAAGAGGGGGGTAAAGGAGGGCAATATGTATAGGGACAGTTGCATAGACTGATAGTGAAAATCTGCTTCATGCTGCATTGGAAGCTAAAGGCAGTAATGGGAATGATTTCTGAAAAAAACTGAATATGTTTCAAGATCTAGGCATAGCCTGGGTGGACCAATAAATGCAGCATAAACTGTGTTGCTGATATTGGCTCCAGGCAGAATAAATTATGTCCTCAAAGGAGCGTATGGATTCGACCTCAGTGAACCAGTCCTAGAGGAGGAGAGTCAGAGGATGGCCCCAGTATTTCAGGATAACCAGTTTGGCAGCATTAAGGAGCCGAATGATCAAAGATTTTCTATACATCACCATGCTACAGGTGGTGTGATGTATTAGATAAAAATCAGGAGTGAAGTCTGGAGGGACATCCATGAGGCGGCAGACTACGTCATGGATCTGACAACAGTACGATTCAAGAGCTAGGCATGACCGCCACATTTGCAAATAATCTCCATCTGGGGCCTATCGGGTCCTATACCACCGGGAGAGAACCTTGTACACTGGTTCCTGGGCCCTCATGGAAATTGAACAACAGTGTGTCAATTCGCATATTTTATCCCATCACCTCATCCCATCAATTTGTAACATACTATAAAGGGCTGAAATCGCGTGGGACGGCAACGCGTGTCTCCTCCAGATAGTCTCAAATGCCGTCAGGGGCCTATTATAGCGCCTGAGAGGCGCCAAGCTTCGGAGGTAGGAGATCAACCGATAGAAATGAAAGCGCATTAAGAAAGCGTTTGGGTTGGAGACTGAAATGCTGCACAGAGCACAGGCCTCCATGTCCGGGGAGAAATGCGACTCGTCTCTCCTGGGAATCCTACTGCTTAAGGCAACGGGAGTACACCTGGGAGTTGGTCCAGGGGGAAGGTAACGTGCTATGGCACTCGAGTCAGTGGTGTAGCGAGAGGGGGCACTTGCCCCCAGGATCCTGTCTGGGGGGGCACCATAAGCAGGTGCGGACTGGGACCCCATCCTGCAAGTTTTCTTTAAGAGGCTCCAGCGGCAGTCAGCATAGGGAGATCCTGCTGTGGAGGGAAGCCACGATCCACATGACACTCTGCCAGGGGAGACTTCAGAGGTGTGTGTCTACGGAAGAGGAAGGATTCAGAGCCGTGGGAACAGAGCCTGGCCTCCTGACAGCTGTGTGTGCACAATGCTGCTGCCGGGCAGGAGAGCCAGGAACTTCGATCAGTGGCAGCTCAGCAAGTTTGCCCAGAGATTCCATCTGATCAAGGAGGAGGTGAGACCACCCTATAACCCCCCTCTGTAAACTTGTTCCTCTCTGCTGCATCTGACAGAAGATAAGACCCCCCCCCCTCCTGCTTACACACACATATCATAGGTCTGTGCAAGGACCTGTAATATGTGAGGGGGGGGAGAGGGGGTCTCCTGTATCCAGAAACCAACAGAGACCTTGCTGTGTAGGAGAAAATCCTGTATCCACTTTGATTTTTAACCCCTGCAAGGCCAGGAATCCACCATACTACTGTGTGTTTAACCATCCCTTCTGCAACCCTGAGAAATGGTCCTTTGTGATTTTTGTGAGTGTGGTGCATAATATATTTATATACAGTTGCGCTCATAAGTTTACATAACCTGGCAGAATTTATGATTTCTTGGCCATTATTCAGAGAATATGAATGATAACTGATGGGATTTACCTATCACGATCAGGCAGTTATGAAAATATACGACATGGGTTTATGCTGATGCCTTAAGTGAACTTTGCTCTAATTAGCATTCTATGACCAAGCTGACAGTGTAAAAATGCATCTCCCCTTAAAATCTGCAGCCATGTGTAAATGTGTTAAAGCACACCCAAGATAAGGGCGGAGGTTAGGAAAATAGGGAGTAAAAAAGTCCAGAAGCAAACAGATGTTAATTCCTGTTAAATAATGAAACGTTAGGAAAACTTATGAAACTGCAGAAATTAGGGATGCACCGATACCGATACTAGTATCGGTATCGGGGCCGATATTGCCGTTTGCACGAGTACTTGTTACTCGTGCAAACGGCCCGATACATCCCGCCGATACCGGAAGCCGGCGCTGGGCCGGCTTGCCGGTATCCGCGGGGCTGGGGAAGCTGGCCGCGTGCATGTAAAGCACGCGGCCAGCGTTCCCCTCCGGCGCGCCAAATACTCACCCTTCCTGAAGTTCCGGTCGCTGGGCAGTGATGCGTTCCTGCGGCCACTGGGCGCTCCTGTGACGCTGCCTCTCGGCTGGAGGCAGCGTCACAGATGCGCCCGGCGGCCACGTGACCGCATCACTGCCCAGCGACCGGAACTTCAGGAAGGGTGAGTATTTGGCGCGCCGGAGGGGAACGCTGGCCGCGTGCTTTACATGCACACGGCCAGCGTTCGAGCTGGGATTAAATCCATGAGACCTGGGGGCAAATCCATGAGACCTGGGGCAAATCCATGAGACCTGGGGGCCAATCCATGAGACCTGGGGAAAATCCATGAGACCTGGGGGCCAATCCATGAGACCTGGGGGCCAATCCATGAGACCTGGGGGCCAATCCATGAGACCTGGGGGCCAATCCATGAGACCTGGGGGCAAATCCATGAGACCTGGGGGCAAATCCATGAGACCTGGGGGCAAATCCATGAGACCTGGGGGCCAATCCATGAGACCTGGGGGCCAATCCATGAGACCTGGGGGCAAATCCATGAGACCTGGGGCAAATCCATGAGACCTGGGGCAAATCCATGAGACCTGGGGCAAATCCATGAGACCTGGGGGCCAATCCATGAGACCTGGGGGCAAATCCATGAGACCTGGGGCAAATCCATGAGACCTGGGGGCCAATCCATGAGACCTGGGGGCCAATCCATGAGACCTGGGGGCCAATCCATGAGACCTGGGGGCCAATCCATGAGACCTGGGGGCCAATCCATGAGACCTGGGGGCCAATCCATGAGACCTGGGGGCAAATCCATGAGACCTGGGGCAAATCCATGAGACCTGGGGGCAAATCCATGAGACCTGGGGGACATATCCATCAGAGCTGGGGCAAATCCATGTGAGCTGGGGGCAAATCCATGTGAGCTGGGGGCAAATCCATGAGACCTGGGGGCAAATCCATGTGAGCTGGGGGCAAATCCATGTGAGCTGGGGGCAAATCCATGAGACCTGGGGGCAAATCCATGTGAGCTGCGGTCAATCTCATATAAATTTTTATGAGGTCTGTTCCTATTGGAAAGCGTCACATGACATTAAATAAAAGTATCGGTACTCGGTATCGGTGAGTACTTTTAAAAAGTATCGGTACTCGTACTCGGTCTTAAAAAAGTGGTATCGGTGCATCCCTAGCAGAAATGTTTATCTTTGTGTTAATCTGTATTTTAACTTTTAATGTGCTGCTGTATGCATTTTAGTAGGTGTCACTTCTCTCTGATAGGATATTGAAACGTCATGTAATGTATATAAGCACATGTAACCAAACATACAACGGAGAACGAAGTGAAGGAAAACTTTGTGTCTTGTCATCATTTCCAGTTACTTCCTTCTCACTGGTCGACCATGAGTTATTTTGTTACGGAGAGATAGTTTAGTTAGAGAATAGAAGATTACGGACACACATCAAGCTGAAGCAGAATTTTCCAGCTATCAATAACACAAAAACATTTCTTTCAGTCATGGTTAATGTTTGGCTGAAGTCATTATTTTCAATCAAGTGTATTTACTCTTTTTAAATCCTAATGACCTCAGAAACAACCCAAAAGACCCTGATCAAAAGTTTACATACCCTGGTGATTTTGGCCTCATAACATGCACACAAGTTGACACAAGTTGAATGGCTTTTATAGTGATATTTTACATACACAAACACCACACTTTATTGCTGTGGAATCTGTTACATTCATACGCAATGCATATTACTATGGTTTTATTGCTGTGGATTCTGTGATACGCTCATACACACTGCACATTACAGAACCCCCTGGACCTTTCAGGAAGGGGGACATGACTGATGGCCTGGGCCTGTCCGTTAAGGAAGGATCTGTAAAGTTATTGGTGGAGCGTTGCAACAATGTTTCTTACCTGGGCTATTTATGTTGGTGCGGGGGGGGAGTGTTCTTCCTCTTGTTCCTTGACAGCGTGCAAGGTGCTTCAAGGAGATGACCGGTTAGAAAGGAGAGGAGAATTTGGTGAATTACTTACATCATGGCTTCTACGTCGCTGGCTAGTTTGCTGGATCAGCTAAGGGAGCATATGCTGTTCGTGGTTCATCTATTCAAGATTTGCTGGTGGATGCCTTGGAGTCGGCCCAGGAGCAAGACGAGGAGGAGCCAGAAGAGCCCCGCCAGTGGCGAAGGGAGAGGTGTTCTAGGCCCCCGGTTCGTTTGAGCCCAAGTCCCCCGGGGCTTCGTGGAGATGGGATGCGCGATGCTGGAGTTGTGAGGGAGGCCGGTTACCAGTCATCCAAAGCATCTATTTGTAATGGACACGCCGCCTAGGGAACTTCAATCGAGTGTGCGCTGGAGGGTGAGCATGGTGCGTGTGCCTTCTGTTTCTTTCGTGTCTGTAGGTGCAGTAGAGGGCAGTGTGTGGCAGGCAGACGGCGCTGGACGGACAATGGATGCTCGGCATGATGCCCCCCTCGTACCCGTCAAGATGGCCGGCGGATGCCGCGTTCAAGGAGCCCACGTGGTCAGCCTTCACTTCCGGCAGTCGGCAGGCGAGTGACGCGTGCGGCGGCTTCCGCCCCCAGGCCCCCTCCTACTAGTCGCAAGCCTGCAGCGTCACGGACTGCGCAACGGGCACGCCCACAAGATGGCAGCGCCCAGGTTTTGTCGGCGAATCGGCTTGCGATCATTTCGGATGCTGCAGAGGTGGTGGATTTGACTGCGGCGGCAGCTATGGCCGGACCAGTGCCTGGGACATCTGGTGTCTTCTCTCTGGGTCAGGACGGCCATTTGCAACGCTCTCAATGGAGGAGTGGCATGGATTCGGGATCCGGAGGTTTACGAAGAGTACCTGTTATTGTTGGTGGAGGTGTTGTTTCTGAGTGACCATCGCTGGATCCACCTTTGGCTGTTGTTCAGGTGTCTTCTGGAGGATCATCACTGCTGGCTGCATGTGAGTCGGATTTGGGGGGTGCTGTGGTTGGAGCGCTGCTTCCTTCTGTGTTGGGTGGGAATAGTGGAGCGACAACGGGGTTAATGGAGACCCTGGTTGAAGCGCTTAGGCGATCGCAGGAGAGTTCGGATGCTACTTCAAGGGCGAACGCTTTGCTGAGTTTACCTGTGCCCGCAGTTGCTGGTGACGCGGTGCTTGCACCGGTCGTTGCGTCTAGCTCTACACCTAGGGGGAGTACCTGAGTCTATGCAGTACGTGGGGGCTGCGCAGGCATCTGTGTTTGCGGAAGGGCTGGGGCAGCGGCTGATTGTGGAGGCTGCCAATGTACAGGTACCCGGTTCAGTTGGGGTTGCTGGGCCTTCTTTGTTGGGGGTACCGGCGGCAAGTGCTCTTGGGGTCACTGCGCCTGCTGCTGTTACTGTCGTGCCCCCAGCAGTGGTTCCTCCTGCGCCTGCGCCCGTTGGGGTTCTTATAACTGTCGGTGTAGGGGGTTCTGGGCCGGCTTACAGGTCTTGCGAGTTGTCTCCCATGGGGTTGCAGGTCACTGCTGAAATACGTGAGAAGATTTGGTAGAGAGAATACGTGGATGTGCTTACGCTGATTTCTGTGGAGCGGGAGACGGTGGACCGTCACAGAAGAGGAGGAAAAGTGGAAGAAAACGCTGCCTCCCACTTTTGGCAATTGGCTGCAGGGTTTTTAGTCGTACTGCGCAATTTTGTGCGAGCGGTTCCCGGAGCACCGCGTTTCCTTGTTTGTTTATATCAATAACATCTGGAGGGCGTATAAGATTTTCGGGAGACAATGCTGGTTCCGTTATGACCAGTTCCGGCAGAAGATGGCAGTGCGTCCTGGGCTCAGGTTTGATGTGCAGGACACTAATTTATGGCTTCTACTTATGACACCTAGTCGACCTGCGGTGTCTCCATTTCCAGGATCTGCTGCACCTAGGACCCCGGGAGTGTCAGCGGGGGCTGGAAAGGGTTGGTGTGGGCTCTTTAATGAGTCCAACTGCCGCTGGTCCGCTAACTGCAAATTCCGGCACGATTGTTCTCTCTGTGGGGGCCCCCAGCCGGCGTTCCGGTGTTTTAAGAGAGGACAGGGTTTGGCTCTCAGGCCTTATGGGCGGGGACAGTTTGGTAGGAGGGATAACGCCCGTGACCGTGGAGGCTCTGCTTCCTTGGCTAGAGCTGTACCCCAATAGGCGGAGTGCAAGGTTGTTGCTGGAAGGTTTTCGTGATGGTTTTTTGATACCGCACGAATATTCGGATTTTCCAAAATTTTCTCGCAATCTGGTTTCTGCCGGGCAACACCCGGAAGTGGTGGTGGCTAAGCTGGAGTGCGAGGTGCGGCTAGAGCGGATGGTGGGCACATTTGCAGAGCTTCTTTTTCCTAACCTCCGGGTTTCTCCTTTTGGGCGTCGTGCCCAAGAAAGCGGAAGGCAAGTTTCGCTTGATACACCATCTGTCCTATCCGGCGGGGTTTTCTATCAACGATGGCATTGGCAGGGAAGGTTGTTGGGTACGGTACTCCTCATTTGAGGAGGCTTTGCAGCTCGTGAGGGATGCGGGGCCTGGCTGTTTGCTCGCCAAGGCTGATGTGGAGTCAGCCTTTTGGTTGTTGCCGATATTAGGCCCGATTGTTACCACCTGCTTGGTTGTGCGTTCCGGGGTCAGTATTTCTACGATCGTTGTCTCCTCATGGGCTGCTCGATTTCCTGTTTTTATTTTGAGCTTTTCTCTTCTTTTTTGCAATGGGTGGTATGCTGGCGTGCTGGGTGGAATTTGGTGGTTCATTATCTTGACGATTTTCTGTTCGTGGGACCATCGGATTCTGTTGACTGAGTCGTTGCAGGTTTTTCGGGTTGTGGCTAGGGAATTCGGGGTACTGCTGGCGGAGGATAAAAAGGAGGGCCCTGGTTGTTTGATCACCTTTTTAGGTATCGAAATTGACACGGTGCTCAGGGTTTTTCGGCTTCTGGTTCAGAAGGTTCAAGTACTGCTGCGGTTGGTGATTAGAGCTCGGGGGGTCGCAAAATTGCGGCTTTCTGAGCTGCAGTCATTATTGGGCCATTTGGCATTCGCTTGGCGGGTGATGCCTATGGGTCGTGCTTTTTGTCGTCGCTTGTCATTGGCATCTGCAGGAATTCGGGCGGCGCACCATTTTGTGCGTATCAACGGTTCCTTGCGGGCAGACCTTGTGGTCTGGCAGTCCTTTTTGTTGAAATACAATGGCTTGACATATTGGCAGGAAGCGGAGGTGGACAATGAGTCCCTTGAGCTCTATGCTGATGCTTAGGGGGCCCATGGCGTCGTGGTCTATTTGCAGGGAGCATGGTGCGCGCAGGCTTGGCCTTCGGAGTGGTCACCTTCGGGAACTGATCCGGAACTTAATGTTTTTGGAGCTGTTCCCGCTTGTGGTGGCCCTGGAACTGTGGGGGGGAGCGGTTGGCTAATAGGCGGGTGGTGTTCTGGACGGACAATCTGGGTGTTGTGCAGGTCGTGAATCGCTCATCGCCCGGCTCCCCTCCCGTCTTGGCTCTATTGCGACACCTGGTGCTGCGCTGCCTGGAGCGTAACGTGTGGTTGCGGGCTAGGCACGTTCAGGGTGTGCAAAATGTGGTGGCTGACGCTCTCTCCGGTTCCAGTGGAACCGTTTTTGGCAAGTGACTCCAGGAGCGGAGAGAACTGCAATGCCTTTTCCTCCATGGCTTTGGACCCTCGCTTCGCTGGACTGAGGCTTTTGGTGGAAGGTTCCTTGTCAGCGGCAACATGGAGTTCTTATTCTCAGGTCTGGTGGGGGTCTGTGGCTGCGGGAGAAAGGGGTTGGCAGTCGGCGGATGATCGCAGGTGGGTGACGATGGTGCATCTGGGTGCCCTGCAGGAGCGAGGGTGTTCCGGTTCGGGGGCGGCCAGAGTATTGTCTGCTCTTTCTTTTCTGTGCAAGGAGGTTGGTTGGGAGGATTTGGGGACTGATTTTTTTTGTTGTTGCGGCGTATTGTCCAGGGTTGGCGGAGGATGGTGGTGCCGGATGTCAGGCATCCAGTGTCCGGGAGGGTACTTTCGGGATTGATGTTGATTTTGGGACAGATTTGTAGGGACCAGTTTGAGGCTGATTTGTTTCGGGTTGCTTTCGCTCTTTGTTATTATGGTGCATTTCGGGTAGGGGAGTTGGTGGCTCCTAATGCTCGGACGCAGTCTGCGTTGCGCCTGGAACATGTCAAGCTTTTGGAAGATCGGGTCCGGTTGTTGCTTGCTAGATCAAAGACGGATCAGTTGGGCAGGGATTGTGTGGGCACTTTGTGTGCGGTCGGGGGGGCAGAATGTCCGGTGAGTTTGGTCCGGGAATATTTGGTTGTGTGTCTGGAGGCCGTGGGCTCTTTCTTGGTTCATCTTTCGGGGGCCCCTCTTACGAGGTTCCAGTTTTTGGCGGTCTTTAAACATGGTGTTGCTAGTTTGGGATATGATCCGAAAAAAATACAAAAAAATTGACTTTTGTAAAAAATTCAAATAATAAATTGTTTCCGCGCGTGCGCTCGTTGGAAGGCCCCCAGCCGCGACCACGTGGGACCATGTGATCGCGGCTGGGGTCCTTCAACGAGCGCATGCGCGAAGACTTTCCCGGCGTCGTCCAGGAAGGTAAGTATGAACGCAGTGAGTGCCAGGTGAGCTGGGGGGGCAAATCCACGAGCTGGGGGACACTTTTTTGGCACGTTCCGGGGCAGCTAAAAAAGCCTCCCCGTCGCTCAGCGGGACCCACTGCCGCCAGTTTCTAAGTCTCCAGCCTCGGCTCCGCCCCCCCCTGGAGTCATGCCACCGCTGTCACGTTTATCCGCAGGGCTGGGAAGAAGTGATCATAAGCGTCACTTCCTCCCAGCTCTCCACCAAGGTGCAGGTGCAGGTTGCAGCCGTGGAGGAGAGAGGTGATCTCCCAGACCCCGCCCCCAGATTCACCGACACAAGGGCAGGCAGCTCCCACACTCCACAGCTCTGCTACCCTAGGACCAAGTGGGCATCACTGAGTAGGTCCTGGCATCTGGAGACTCCCCCCCCCCCCCCCCTGACCCCAGCTCCACATTCCAGCGCACATACAGGCACCAGATCCCTGCAGAGTCTGGACACGCACGTATCAAGCAGGAGCAAGGCAGGAATGCGGAGTCACAGGAGGGCCAGTGCCTGAGCGCCTTCACTGTGCACTTCTCTGGCCAGTTCAGCCAGGCCCCCCAAGCCTCTCAGTCAGGCCTCCAGCAGCCAGCCAAGGCTGTTCACCTACATCTCCAACTACCTGGAGAACCAGCAGGGCATCAGGAACCAAGGTATGAGCCATTCTATCCTGCCAGCCTTACCCACAGGGCAGTTTCTGGGACACCTACAATTTATACCCACCAGAGAATCCTATACTACCAGTCTTATATAAAAAGCAACTTCTGGTGCACTTCTATATTGCATGACCTACAAGTAGCTTCTTGCTAAAACACACATTTAACCAATCCAAACTTTTTTCCACAGGGCACAATATCTCAGATTAAGTGTGTGTTTAAAGCGACAACCGCATAGGAGGCGCTGCAAGTGTCCATTGCCGGACAATTGATAGGCTGGGGTTATTAGAGGTCAAGTTTGGTAGCTCAGAAGTGGTTTCAGCCAGCTGAAAATGCTTCTGAGCTGGTTTGTTGCAGCGGGGAAATCTGAACAGCTGATTAACCAATCAGCTGTTCAGCAGCACGAGCCGTTGCGCGTGCAATCAAGGGCGGGAAATTTCAAACAGCTGATTGGATATCAGCTGTTTGAGAGCTCGAGGCAAGGTCCAGGGTTTTATAAATTAAGAGTTCTGAGGTAGTTTTGGCAATTACCTCAGCTGTTTTAGAGCAGCGTTTTCCCCCCCTCCCTTTTTTATTGTGCATATTGTCGTAGTTGTTTAATAAGGGTAACGGTCGCCCCTTATTGGGGTGGATGGAGGCAGAAGGGTTCCCAAGCTGGCTGAGAACAGGGGCGGTTTGGGAATTGTTACAATATTGTTTATAAGGTTTAACAGGTTATTAAGTTCAGTATTATGGTTTAAGTGTTTATGCCTCCAAATTACCCTTAAAAAAAAGCTACGGCCAACTATTCCAAAGTTAATTGGCGACTGTCGGTTATTTGGTAAAGATATTTATATATACATATTTGGATTCATAGTCCATGCAAGGGATGTCCCATACCCCCTCTGCTACCCTTACAAACCATTTTACCCATGACATAGATATTGTACAAAAATAATCTATATAATTCCTCTGCTATGATATATTTGGAATGCCATATTGTAACCTCTAAAGCATGGAATACTGGATGTGCAGTATCTGCTTAACATAAATATCATTAACAGCAAATCCACATTCCTGCCTCCCAGGTCACACTCACATATTATCCTCCTGCTCCAGTATTACCACACTCCTTCACACAACAGGACCACATTCCCCGAAATGCAAGCATCCTTTCTCTCTGCCATAACACAGTAACCGAATATATATATATATATATATATCTCCACCAAAACTACACATTCCTGTAAAAGTGACAAATTCTGCAAAATGCACTTGTATATTGACTTGTAAATCAGCAGTACATCTTTTAGGATAGCAGTAATGATAATACTAATGTACATTTTCAGATTTAAAAGCTTCAATGGATCAGATTACTGTGTAAAATAATAGTAATAGTTGTCAGATTGTAAACTCTTGAGCGGGGTCCTCTATCCTGTTCTGTGTGTTTAACCTGTATGTATATTTGTTATTCTGCCTCCCATGATAAAGCGCTACCAAGTTCTGTAGCGCTGTACAAAAACTTGTAACTAACCGTAGGTGAATTGAACATTGGGTGGGGGTTGAAATGGAAAAAGAGTGGGTAAAGAAATGGAAGGGGGTGAAATGGACATGATAAAGGGAGAGGACATGAAAAAGGAGGGACTCAGTGCCTTTACCATTAGAGTTCTATTGCTGTGGATCCTGTGTACGCTCAGACTCACTGCTTTTACCGTCAGATGTCTATTTCTGTGGATTCTGTGTGTTCTTACTCACTGCCTTTACCTTGAGAGTTTTATTGCTGTGGAGTTCTGTGATACACTCATACACACCGTACATTACTGTGGGTTTTATTGTTCAACCAAATACAGTGGCTGTGATCCAGTATACTTAACATGCATGGCTGATCTTAGTAAAATTGGTTGAATTTACACGTTTCATAAATTTGATTTATCACTTAAAGGGACACTCTAGGCAACATGACCACCTAAGCTATTTTAGGTGGTCATGATGCCCAGAGTATGCTGCCCTCTGTCCCCCCTCCCTCTGCTCAGCGGTTCAGCTGTAAATGCTGAAAACAGCTGAGAGAGGCGGAGAACTTTACTCCGCCCTCCCAGCTGTCAGTCAGCAGAGCGGGAATCATATTTCCCGCTTCTGCCGACTTTTGCCGAGTAGGAGACGTCAGCGCGATGACGTCTCCAACTCACCGCAGAAGCTGGAGGCTCCCTCTGAGGGTTAGTGTTGCGCGCATCCTCTTGCGCGCATCCTCTTGCGTGCAACACTAATCCTCAGAGGGAGCCGGGAGGAAGCCTGCCGATTGGCTGGCTTACGTGAGAGTTGCGCTTGCGCGCTTCTCACGCAAACCAGAAGGCAAGAAGGACGGGAGCGGAAGAGGAGGGAGGTGAGTATGAAAAAAAAAAAAGATGCCGCTGGAAACAAGAGGATTTTAGGGTAAGTATTACAGTTACAAAAAAAAAAACGAACGATTTATTAAGGGAGTGGGGATAGATTAAGGTTAAAAAACGGGGGGGGGGGTGATTTTTTTATTAGAGTGTCCCTTTAAAATAATCAGATACAACCTTTTGAAAATGGTATACAAAACAACAAAATATACAAGTAGGCACTTATTACCCACTTTTAATATACAGAGATGAAAAGGTAGAGCCTAACAAAGAAGGGTGGTGCTTAAACAGGAAAGGGTGTGGCCTTGATAGGAATGGGGTGTGTCAAATTTAAATTAGGGTGTGCACGAGTTTAGTCAGGCCTAGGACAGCACAAAACCTAAATACACCACTGTATGGCGTAGGCTATTCCCAAAGGAGGCACATCGCTGCTATATATAGTGTTAAGTTAATATACAATTTTGTGCAGGATTGATCTGCAGTTCTATGCAATATGGAACGTGTATTAATAAACAGAGGGATGAGGTATCAATAGTTACAGGGGGAGGGCGCGGTGGGTATGCTTAAATAGTAGAGGATGAAAAGTAAAGAGTAGCCAGTATAATTGATTAAATAAATGGAGAGAAAGTAAAGCCTTCATTAAGGCCGTTTGGGTCGAGGTCTCCCTTCCGGGGGCCCAATTTTACCTGCTCAATTGCTAGAAACTTGAGATTGGTAGTAGAGCCTGCATGGGATGCCTTTTAGATGTCGTGCAACTGGGATGTCCTTAGGGTATTTTACTGATCTCAGATGTTCTAAAATACGTGTTTATAATGGGCGGATGGTCTTGCCGACATATTTTAAGCCACACTCACATATCAATTGATATATTACCCCTTGTGATTTACAGTTGAAAAATTGTTTGCTTGGGAAACTTGATGATCCATTGTAGTTTTTAACTGTTTTTGACTCTTTCATGACGTGTGGGCAAGCTTTACAGTTGCCACAGCGGTATGTCCCTTTAAGATTGGTGGACAGCCAGGTAGCATACTGTTTTGAAGAGGTACTAAAGTGACTGTGTATCAGCTTATCGCCAATGTTGGCGTTACGTCTTGCCGTCATCGTTGGTTTTGAATTTAGTACTTCTTTGAGATGCACGTCTTCGATTAAAATCGGCCAAAAGCGTTCTAAGATGTTTTTGATTGAATTCCAGCCTGTGTCGTAATTGCCTATAACTCGAATGACTGTTTCATCATATTTATTTTTGGTCTTATTCTTTGAAAGTAGGCTCATACGATCAGAAATTAATGCATATCGATATGCTCGTTTAAGAATACGATTTGGATAAGCTTTTTGTTTTGAATCAGCCAGGTAGCATACTGTTTTGAAGAGGTACTAAAGTGACTGTGTATCAGCTTATCGCCAATGTTGGCGTTACGTCTTGCCGTCATCGTTGGTTTTGAATTTAGTACTTCTTTGAGATGCACGTCTTCGATTAAAATCGGCCAAAAGCGTTCTAAGATGTTTTTGATTGAATTCCAGCCTGTGTCGTAATTGCCTATAACTCGAATGACTGTTTCATCATATTTATTTTTGGTCTTATTCTTTGAAAGTAGGCTCATACGATCAGAAATTAATGCATATCGATATGCTCGTTTAAGAATACGATTTGGATAAGCTTTTTGTTTGAATCAAATTTTTAGTGCTTTTGCTTTATCATTGAATTCTTCAATTGAAGTACAAGTTCTTCGGAGTCTCAAGTATTGTCAGGTTGGTATACCTTTTTTTTTTTAGAGGTAATGGATGGTAGCTTGACCAGATTAGAAGATTATTGGTAGCAGTAGGTTTTCTAAAGAGAGTTGCTGTTATCTTATTGTCATCTGTTTTATTGATTGTGATGTCTAGAAAGTTAAGAGTATTTGCATTTGTTTCACTGGTGAAGAATAAATTTAGTTTATTAGAGTTAAGCAATTTAATAAACTCTTGAAATTTTTTTCTGGTAGAGGTCCAGATGATCATAACTTCGCCAATGTATCTCTTCCAGCAATGTATGATTTGATTATAATTGGCAGTTGATTCATGAAATACTACAGTTTCCTCCCAGTATCCTAAGTATAGGTTGGCGTATGTGAGGGCACAAGGTGTGCCCATCGCCGAACCTTGACATTGTAGATAATATTTTCCTTCAAAAAGGAAATAATTATGAGTAAGTACGAATTTTAGAAGATCCAAAATAAAAATACATTTTGGAGAAAAGCTATAATTTTTTCGAAAGATACTTCTCTACTTGTTTAAGACCTTGTTCGTGTATATACGGCTGACTTATAGTAACTGATGCAAGGTATCCATCGCAATCAGAAATCTTGTATACTGATTTCTCTCCACCCACTTTTCTGCCGCATGTGTTTTATAAAGGAGTTGAGACTCCTATATTGATTGCATTTCCCCACCGATATCGAGTCCCCGACGGAGTGATTTGCTTGGGACTCGCATATCAATCATTTATTAGGGCAACTCCAATTATCCCGTATTCGTATTTTTTACTTGTGTTAGCCAGTGAAATAAAGTTTACTATTATTTTCAATTGTCAGCTTTCAGCCTAATAGGCTTATTCCCATCTTGCAAAACCAGGAGAATGACTGGAGAAGTGAAAATTCTAGGTCAAAATAGCTATTTTCACCTAGAATTTTTACTTCTCCAGCCATTCTCCTGGTTTTCACTTCTCACTGAATAACCCTGTATAGGGGTTATTCAATAAGCGGCGAACTTGCCACCGAATTACAAAGAACCGTGAATTTCCCCGTACTGTGCAATATCGTGGCAGTTCGTCTTTTCACAAAGCTGTCAATTTACCAAATACAGGCGACTTGACAGTAAAATATGGTGCATTTCACAGCCGTTCAGCATCAGAGAAATTGTCCTACTGAGAAGTAATGGTTAATTTATTCACAGAACAGCGAAATGTTGGCGACATGCCCAGATTTTCGGTGATTCAGTTAGACAGTTTTAAACAGGCGAATCTCCTAGGATTCAATGAAAAAAAAAATATTACCGTTATTTTTTTTAATTCATTTGTTTATTCATTTTCAGCAAAAAAGCTCTTTTTAGTCATTATTGTTTTGTAGCATCATCTTAATCGCATGTATTCTCCCTGCCCAAGATCTCTCCACTTTAGACCATTGGTGGCAGAGGGTAGAAGTAAGAGAGTGTAAGGGTTTATAATTAAGCTCAAAAAGCGAGATGTGGTGAAGGCCAATTTAACCCCTAGGTAGATCAAGGAATGAGAACGCTAGTTGTAGGATTAGCGGCGTTTAAGAGAAGATAAGTCACAGTCTGGGATAGCGTATAGTAGGGCCTAAGTTTTATGAACATTAATCTTGTGATATGAGAGCCATCACGTCTAGAATGGGGGGCAGGTAAAGAGTTGAGGGGGTTGGTCAACATCAGAAGAATGTCGTTGGTAAATAAACTAAGCTTACAGGTAGAGGGGCCAACAAACAACCCCTCGATCTCATCAGACTGCCATATAGCTTGGGCAAGTGGTTCAAGTACAAGTGCATACAAGAGAGGGGAGAGAGGGCAGCCTTGTCTAGTGCCATTTGTGATAGGTAGAACATTGGACTGGAAACCTGCATGCAAGCATTAGGGTTAGAGTAAAGCGCCAAGATAGCTCCAATAAATCCTTGGGGAAAAATAAACTTCAAGAACGTGTGTTCTAGGAATAGCCAGTGAAGGCGGTCGAATGCCTTCTCGGCATCAAGGGAGAAGAAAATAGATGGTGTCTTAAAACGCACTGCCGTGTCCATCAAAGCCATAGCTTTGATAATGTTGCTCTCGCAAAGGCTGTAAGCCCGATGGCTCACCTGGGATCTCGTGAACGCCGCGAGACAGCGGCTTGTACGTGGTTCCCAACGAGTGGCCGGGCTACAACCTTTGCCGGCAGACGCTCGAAGGAAGAAGAGCAGTCGGAGGGGCCTGGCAGAGTGGGACGATAGAAATGTGAGCTTGGGGGCAAGATCAGATGGATGAGCTGGGGGCACCATAATATATGAGCAGGGGCAAGATCAGATAGATGCGCTGGGGGCAATATATATATATATATATATGTATATGAGGTCTGTTCTTATTGAAAAGCAGTCATACAACATTAAATAAAAGTATCGGTACTCGGTATCTGTGAGTACTTGAAAAATGTATTGGTACTTGTACTCTGTCTTTAAAAATTGGTATCGGTGCATCCCTAGTTCTTGATCGTGTACTGTACCTGGCTTTTCTACTGACTAAGTCTCTGGATTTGCCCCTCTTGTTCTAATTTTGGTTTTGTGTTTCACCCAGCAGTATTGTACCCACCCTTAGAAGAGACGGCCATTTAAGGACCGGTTAATAGATAAAGGTTCCCTTTTGTGTGCTGCTGGGTGCCAGTGTATTGTGGTTCTCTCCCTTAACCCTTGCCTTTCCTGTTGTTGGGTTCTGTGCATCTTGTCTCCCTGCCTAGCTGTGTGGTGTCTTTTACCTCCTATTCTGTGTGTCATGCAGCCAGCAGCACTCCTGCCTAAAGGGCTATCAACCCTGAATAGGGGCTCCACCTCGACTCACGCCCCATGCCCCGGTGACGGGGGAATTCTGAATTCACCACAAAGTCAGCGAAATGGAATCCCTGAAGTGCGCCAAACGAGGAAAGTCTGAATAACTGCTTATGTTTATTGTCTGTCGAAGATATATTCAATAAGAAACTTATACGAGATATAAATATCGATCATCTATGTTTCCCAGAAATTCTCCTAAATTCTTTTAATTGTATGTGTCTTGCTTTAAAAAATATAATAACAACCAGATAAAAACCTATAATATATTAATTACGTATACAAAAAGGTTTCAATCTCCTATTATAAACAAAGATTTATAAACAACATCCATCCATCAGCACACCGACTACTAGCTTCCCAATATATGCATCTCCTGTTAGTAACTGCATATATGATTAATATCATTTACTTTATCAGTTAGTAACTATACACAGATGGTTAATAAACATTTCTGCTTAAAGAAAACAATTAACATGTATTTCCCAGCAAACTAATATTTAACAAGCTAGATCTTGTAGAGATATATGTATCTCTTTATGCTTCCTGGATTAACAAAAGACGAGCTATCACTTCTATTTCTAGAATGATAAGTAAAAAACTTATTTAGTGAATCCTCCCCTAATAATGAGAATTAAGCTTCTAATCTTCTGCTTTTTCTATTGTAGATTATAATTTCCTTGCCTATTAATTTAATCACCGTAACTTCCAAATTATTTATATATATATATATATATATATATGTATATCATTGCAACAAATCTTTAGGATAAAATCCTGGTATCAGATTCCTCTTTTTTTTTTTTATATATATATTTCTATCTGCAGAATAGAAATATTTTTAAAGATTCCGGATCTAACAGTACTCTGAGATATCTCAGTCTACATCTATTGCAATAAATAATCCAGATATATACAATTACATTAATTCCTTGATTTGCTTTCATACATTACCTGTCCAAATCTGGATTCAATGTTTCTGTAGTTACAGCAGCAATATTCTTTGAATATGATGTATTGTTTTGGAATATGTGAAAATTATCAATGTCTGATAATATCGTTTATCATCTCCTTGGTATAAGTGAGAGATAAGATATGCCAAGAAGGCAGATCAGGGAGCGCAAAACAATTACAACACTCTCACCAGGTGTTAAAAGTAAAATACAAAGAGTGTACTCATCTCGGGTATGGACCAGTAGAAAAACCACAACATATACCTATAGAATAGAGATAAAAACAACAGATTGCGCAATACCAGAGGTAAAAATGAGTGTGGACAGAAGGTAACAATTGCACACTCACAGAGGTGGAGCCTGTGAGGCTCTCTGTCAGCGCCTGCAAGCCACTTGAGGGGGGGCTTCACCCGCAGTATTCAATGGTTGTTATCACGCTTCTTATGCTTGTATACACTCTTTCTTGGCCGGAATGGTGAAGTGGCACGAATGTGACCTCGGACAAATGGAGAGTGTATAGCGTAATATTGCTATGCTAATACTGTATGACAAAAAAGCAATAGCACACTCACGTGGTATGGAGCCTCTTGTTAGGGTGGCTCAGTAGATAAGGCCTCAGACCATTTTGGGTAGGTCTCACCCTTCTTGAGACTTAGTGGATACCGGGAGCGCAGGTTCCTGGATCTCAGATGGTCAAAAAGTAATGATAAATAATAAGTAATGGCAAATAAAAATGAACATAAAAGTATTAAGGAGATAAAAAAATTTAAGGAGATAAAATTTTTATTCCAAATAAAAACAAAATAAAATGAGTACAAAAAATAAGGGAAATAAACCGAAACGCGTTTCTCCTGCCGTTCTGCAGGCTTCCTCAGTCGGTAAAAGCTCCGGGAAAGGATCACGAACCGGCGCTTTTGAGCGCCGATTCGTGATCCGGCCCCCATGGGGTTAATGCCAGGTACCATTTGGAAGGGCAGGCTGTGCCCTTCCAAATGGTGCCTGGGTTAACCCCCGCAACGCTGCCGATCGGGAGGGAGAGAGGTCCGAAGGACCTCCCTTTCTGGCGCCTCCTCCGCACATGCGGGGGGGGCGCCTGAATTAGGTGTCATCGCGCCCCCGCGATGACACCTAATTACTCCGGCGGCGGTTTCGGATGCTGGGCTGACATCGAGGATGTCAGCTCGCACCGGGGGGGGGGCAGCGATCGGTCGGAACCCGGCCGAACGCTGACCCCAAAGAGAGGACGCGCTCAGCGCGTCCACCGCATGGAACGTGACATGCGGTTGGACGCGCTGAGCGCTTCCTTAGCAGCGAAGGGGTTAAATCCCTTATCCTAGGTCAGAGGTCAAAGACCCTCATATTCACGCCAGACAGTGCGTCTCAGGTTTTCATATTTGATTTAATATTTAGCCCTCTTTCTCTACTAGGATACTCCTTGCATTCCTGTCTAGCTAAAACAGAATACATTTATTCTTCAGTAATTACACTGTTCTAATATACTTCAAAATATTTCTTAATATTATTTTCTGTGCTATTAATAAAATATATTATTATAAGAATATTTTTTCGTGAATATATTGATATACTTGCATATCTTTTAAACCTTAAATATCTATAAAAAAATCTTTTAATTCAAGTACAAAAACCTATAAATTGTCTATGACATCTCTTAGCAATTAGACTGGGCAATATATCTAATAAAGACATTTTATCGTCTATAGCATCAGTCTGGCACTTATAGTTTAAAGCACACATTCCTCTCTAATGAGTTAGTGAACTTGCCTATAAAAAAAATCTCAGGGTTCATTCTAAAACTAGGTTAAAGTTGAGAAAGACTTTACATTATATCAAGATGGCTACAGGCATCCATTTTGTGTTACTCTGAATATCCCTGACATGTCCTACCAATTAGGACACTGGATTGTTTTTATTGTATGTAAGAGGAGTAGTGAGAATGTGGAATATGCATGACTAAGGCCTAGAGCTGAAGCATCACTATTCTATGCTATTGGGTGGGGAGTAAAGATTCCTTTTATGGTTACTTTGGTGTGGCCCATCTTTTTTGTGAAAATGCTCAATAACCCCTATAGAGTTTCTGGGATTTTGCCGTTAAATAGTTTGGCAGATCCTGCTGAAAGCCTCTGCACAATTTTTTATTTTTTTATTTATCACTATTTTTTAATGATTTTACTCCCCTTTACTCCCTTGCTGCGCGCTGCTCCTCCTCTTCGGCTCAGGATCTCCCGAACCCAGAAGTCCCTGAAGCTTTTCCATGCAATTTGCACTCCTATACAACTTGTGTAGCATAGGAACCACAAATTGCTATGGACTTACGCACTTTACATACACAAGTTTCATAGCACTGCACAGAGCGATGGATCAAAGCTGCACGCGCATGCACAGATCTGATCCATCTCTGCCTTTCTGAGACCGCTCGCTACAGTGAATGGTCCCATAGGGTGACGTTGGCCGCTCATTGTGTGTGTCACATGACTAATTGACCGATCTGATGACCAGCAGCCTGGAAATTCAAAATCCCGACTGTGGGGTGGGATGGAGGAAACTGGAGCATGACGTATACATATAATAATGATATATTATGAATCTGCCAAAAAAAAGATATATGATATGTCTGGGTCCTACACATTTTTTACTACATTTTTATTGCTTTAACCTCCTGTTAATTTTTTTCAATTTGGCAAAACTCAACGAGGCCAATTCAGTGCTTTTCACCGACGTCTGCTAACTGCTTCGGCGACTTCATTTTTCGCAAAATGCAGTTTACATAATGTGAATAGTGAATGCACCATATTTTCGGGGGAAATGGTCTGAAATGAAAAGCACTTGTGTATAACCCTTTGTGTTTTGTTGTTTTATATTTTGCAGATTTAAATATACATTCATTTGATCCTGTTGATTTAGAAAAGGATTTTGTTCCTGTGGAATTTATCATTAAAACCAAAAAAGGTTTTTTGGGCAGCGTTATCTGATTTATATTTAATAGATACGGATTGTCAGACAGTGTGATGTTGCATATTAAAGATATCCTGCTTTTTATCATCCAACTTTATGCTATCTGCTAAATGAGCGCAACCTTTTAGACAGAGAATTCACCTGGTGTAGGTTAAAATCTAATTTCTATATGTCTCAATGCAAGACCATTTGTACCTATGTATGAGGTGAGGGACTGTGGCTTCAAGAAATGTTTAGTTTTAATCATAAAGAAATCCCTTGCAACCCATGCCAGCATAAAGGAAATTTTGGCATGGCTGCATTTGGTTTGGTGACAGTGTAAATTATTGTATCCCCCTCCCTCCAGGCGTACAGAAAAAGTCCTAAAATGTCATCAGGAATTGCTTTCGAAGAACCAGTGCCATATGTTGAGGAAAACCTCATGAAGCCTCTGTCAGAAGAGCAAGAAGAAATAATGATCAAAGATGAAGCTTTGCACTCCTCAGAAAATCCAAAAGAACCAGATAATCCAGGACTGTCATCTGGGACATTTCTGTGCCCTGTCAGTGAGAAATGTTTAAGCACAAATGCAAGTCTTGGTAAACACAGAGTTCACGTAGAACAGAAGCCATTCACATGTTCTGAATGTGGGAAAGGTTTTAGATCAAAGGGTGAGCTTAATAAACATGAGAGAATTCATACAGGAGAGAAGCCGTTTGCATGTTCTGAATGTGGGAAATGTTTTAGATCAAATGGTGAGCGTAATAAACATGAGAGAATTCATACAGGAGAGAAGCCGTTTGCATGTTCTGAATGTGGGATATGTTTTAGAAGAAAGGATCAGCTTACTGTACATGAGATAATTCATACAGGAGAGATGCTATTTGCATGTCCTGAATGTGGGATATGTTTTAGAAGAAAGGATCAGCTTACTGTACATGAGATAATTCATACAGGAGAGCTGCCATTTGCATGTCCTGAATGTGAGAAATGTTTTAGAAGAAAGGATGAGTTTACTAAACATGAGAGAATTCATACAGGAGAGAAGCAATTCGCATGTTCTGAATGTGGGAAATGTTTTAGAACAAAGTATGAGCTTACTTTACATGAGAGAAATCATACAGGAGAGAAGCCATTTGCATGTTCTGAATGTGTGAATTGTTTTAGATCAAAGGGTGAGCTTACTAGACATGAGAGAATTCATACAGGAGAGAAGCAATTTGCATGTTCTGAATGTGGGAAATGTTTTAGAACAAAGTATGAGCTTACTTTACATGAGAGAAATCATACAGGAGAGAAGCCATTTGCATGTTCTGAATGTGTGAAATGTTTTAGATCACAGGGTGAGCTTACTAGACATGAAAGAATTCATACAGGAGAGAAGCCGTATGTATGTTCTGAATGTGAAAAATGTTTTAAAAGAAAGGGTGAGCTTACTAAACATGAGAGAATTCATACAGGAGAGAAGCCATTTACATGTTCTGAATGTGGAATATGTTTTAGAAGAAAAGATGCGCTTACTGTACATGAAAGAATTCATACAGGAGAGAAACCGTTTGCTTGTTCTGAATGTGAGGAATGTTTTAGATCAAAAGGTGAATTTACTGTACATGAGAGATTTCATATAGGAGAGAAGCCGTTTGCATGTTCTGAATGTGAGAAATGTTTTAGATCAAAGCGTAATCTTACTATACATGTAAGGACTCACACAGGAGTGTAGTCGTTAGTTCTAAAACAGTTCTCTGGATAATTAAAGTAGATTGTTTCTGTACAATATAGTTTATATGGGAGAGAAGCTGTTTGAATGGTCTGATAGTGGGAAGGTGTTTTAGAGCAATAGATGGTTACATTACATGATCTGCATGAGAGCATTCATACAGGAGCAGTGGCGTAGCGTGGGGGGGGGCTGGGGGGGCCGTGGCCCCGGGCGCAGTTTTGTTAGGGGCGCATTCGCGCCCCTAAAACTGGCCCGGGGGTTGAGGGACCCAGATGCCGGGCAGCGCGAGGCGGCCTGCCCGGTCTTGAACAGTCCGTCCTGTGAAGTGGTGCGGCTGTGTGCGTGCGCAGCGGTCACGTGGTCCGGCTAATCAGGTGGTACTGAGTCTCTGTACCACCTGACTGGCCGGGCGTGACCGCTGCGCACGCACACAGCCGCATCCACTTCACAGGACGGACTGTTCAAGACCGGACAGGCGCTCCCGCGCTGCCCGGCATCTGGGTCCCTCAACCCCCTGCCGGAGCTGGGGCAACATCCAGGTGAGAGCTGGGGCAATCCATGACCTGGGGGCAAATCCATGTGTGACCTGGGGGCAAATCCATGACCTGGGGGCAAATCCATGAGCTGGGGGCAGTATCCATGAGCTGGGGGGCAAATCCATGAGCTGGGGGCAAATCCATGAGCTGGGGGGCAAATCCATGAGCTGGAGGGGGCAAATCCATGAGCTGGGGGGCAATCCATGAGTGAGCTGGGGCAAATCCATGAGCTGGGGCAAATCCATGAGCTGGGGCAAATCCATGAGTGAGCTGGGGGGCAAATCCATGAGCTGGGGGCAAATCCATGAGTGAGCTGGGGCAAATCCATGAGCTGGGGCAAATCCATGAGTGAGCTGGGGGGCAAATCCATGAGCTGGGGGCAAATCCATGAGTGAGCTGGGGCAAATCCATGAGCTGGGAAATCCATGAGCTGGGGGCAAATCCATGAGCTGGGGGCAAATCCATGAGTAGCTGGGGGCAAATCCATGAGCTGGGGCAAATCCATGAGTGAGCTGGGGGGCAAATCCATGAGCTGGGGGCAAATCCATGAGCTGGGGCAAATCCATGAGTGAGCTGGGGGCAAATCCATGAGCTGAGGGCAAATCCATGAGTGAGCTGGGGCAAATCCATGAGCTGGGGCAAATCCATGAGCTGGGGGCAAATCCATGAGTGAGCTGGGGCAAATCCATGAGCTGGGGCAAATCCATGAGTGAGCTGGGGGGCAAATCCATGTGTGAGCTGGGGCAAATCCATGAGCTGGGGGCAAATCCATGAGCTGGGGGCAAATCCATGAGCTGGGGCAATATCCATGTGAGAGCTGGGACAATATCGATAACGTGTCCACAGGGGGGGCGCACAATTCTTGGCTGGCCCCGGGTGCTGACAACCCACGCTACGCCACTGTACAGGAGATAAATTGGTAGAGATATGTATATTTAAGCTCATCTCATGGAATCGGGAGGGAAACCTTTTGCATGTCCTAAATGTGGGAAAGGCAGCTCCTAAGAGACGCACAAGAATACACACAGCAGATAAGCAGTTTCTGTGTCCTGAGAGTGTGAAATGTTTCAGTACCTATGGTGAACATTATCTCCATGTGAAGTCATACATGAACAGTATTTGCTGAATGTGGGAGTTGCCTTTGCAGAACGTTGATGCGTTTTTAAACGTAAATGTGCTCACACCAATAAGAAACAACGTGCAAAATCATTTACCTCTAAATCAAATCTGTATCGACACGCTAACTCACCGGGGCACAAAGCCAGTTCCATGCCATGAATGGGGGTTAGGTTTCAGAACATAGAAATATGGTATAGTGCTATAGCTGGATAGGAGAGTGAGAGCAATAATGATGTCCCCCAATGGATATTATCGCAATCAGTATCCAGCACTGACCAAGAAAAGGGGGTCACCCTGAAACATGAATATAAACAATAGGATACTGTAATGCTCTGGCAATAGTAAAAAGTTACTTTTATTAGTAACCAAGTAAAAAACAAAGAACAAACACAACAAAGGGTTAAAAGTTCTCTGTGGCCTGTTTGTGTGTACCACACTTTGGGTATATAGAAAGTGCTTATACACGTCTATCGCAGAAAGCAAAAAAGGGCCTATTAGGGTCCTTTAAATGGAGAGTACACTCTAAAGGGACTTCACCCAGGTACTACAGATCCAAAATGAGGACTCAGTCATAGCACAGGGAGGAAACGGTCCTTTGTGGGTCCATGGTGATGGGAAAGAAGTTCCTCAAACCAGTATTGCCCCAGGAGATGCCAGGGTTTGATGAATTAGGGGCTGAAAATTCAATGGCCAGTGCTGGGAGCGCTCACAACAGGGATTATAAAAATGGTATGGTTTATCGCAAATTCAGTGGAAGTCTGAGGAAAAATTCTGATCAGACACATCAGAATATGATCCATCAGATGCCGAACATGACCCCCCCCCAAACAAGGGACATTTTGAAACGGGAGGTTTCTTTTTTAGACCAGAGCCCCAGATAGAAACATCCCAAACGAGAGGCCGTACAAACCCTACTCGGAGAGGGGCAAACAAACGATACAGAGATAGACACGAAGATTGTTAACTTTTCCTTGACTAAACACCACAAGACCCTTCTTAGCAAAGGTTTCTCCTTTGTCCCTACACCCCCCACGCAACAAGTTTCAATGGGCTAAGGACATCTATTTCTTAGCTAGGAAGTTGGCCTTACATAAGTTTCATCCGAAAAAAGCAAACCAGATGAATTTAACTTAAAAGGAATGTAATGTTCCTGAAGATATGGTGTCATTATTGGATGAAAATGGATTTACTCTTTCTTCTATCCCTAGAATCTCCTTAAAGATCACTTTCACCCCACTATTAGAGAATATCACCACATTGAAACGTTTGTCAATGTGGCGACTGATGCCATTGAAGCAATCCAGCCGTCTGCCCCCCCCCCACCTCATCAGAACAACAACATGTCAAATTCTGATAAACAAGCTTCAAGAGATTTGGCTGGAAATAAAGATCTCATCATTAAACCCTCAGATAAAGGAGGAAATGTGGTGGTGATGGACCTCGCGCCTTTTAGAAGATCACACCACATTCCAACGACTACCCAGTAATCCCTTGACTATATTCTCTGAAGAATTGCAAGCTTTGCTCCAGAGAGGCCGAGACTTGGGTGTGATCAGTTAAAAAGAAAGGAAAGCGCTATTACTAACTGCACTAGTAACGGTGACTTTTTACTGTCTGCCCAAGATCCACAAAAACAGCACAAACCCTCCTGGTAGAGCATTACAATATCCTATTGTTTATATTTAGGTTTCAGAACATGATATAAACTTAACCCCTTCCATCCTGAATATTTTCTACTGACTGAAAAATACATTTATTCAGGCGTATGTCATTTTTTTAAATCCACTATTATGGACGTTACAATGAGTTTTCTCTCTCAGTTGTGACGTGTGTCAATTTGGACTTGGGGTACATGGACCTGGAAATGTATTTGGGAGGTGCAGGCCTCATGTTCTATATTATTTCCCTGCCCTCTCATGTTAAAATCACCCTTTGCCTGGGTGTGGGGTGTTTGTGTAATGTATGAATAAAGTTATTGTCGATCGTTATGGTCCATGTGTCCTAATCTAATTATGTCCGAAATGGCGTGAAGCAGAAGGAGCAGTAACATCAGAAACCCTCACAACATTTTTTAGGGGAGGTTTTGTATTTTAAATAACCCATTGTTGACCGCATAAATATCTGTGCCTGTCCCCAATAAAACCAGTTCCATTTTGACTTTGAAAACCTCCAGATCTACAGCCTCATCTTATTTATGGGGGATGCTAGCAAGGCTCTCTATGTGTCTCGGTCCTTAAGCTTCGTCTAACGTACTTCAGCTTCTTAAAGTGGTCAGACTGCATGGAGCACCCCCTCACATTCTCCCACCTCCTTGCAGCCCGTTTGCTCCATATTCTTGTGTGAAGCAGAGCGGTATACTCTGCCTGAAAATAGCAGCCAGGGACCACTCGGAGGCCAATGATGCCTACACTTTCTCTCCCCATGTACACCTTGTGTCTCTCTCGCTTTAAATGTACACTGTACACACCCTGACCACTTCAGCTTTTTGAAGTGGTGTCATGCCTGGTCACCAGGGTGGCACCGGGATGTGGGGGATATGAACCCAGGATGCAGTTTCCTGCACAGATGACCAGGTGGGTAAGGTTTGGAAGGGGATGAAAGATGGAAACTGACCTGATGAATTCTGCAGGATGGTGGGAAGCGTGGTGGAAATAAATGCAGGAACCAGGAAACAAAATGAACAAATAGGATTTTGCAGAGCAACAGGTAAACAGAACTTCACTCTAAGCATACAAAAGGTGTAATGATCCCGCAATGTTCTGGCTGGGGCGTGGTGCCTTTATTTTGTGTGTGAGTCACGTGTGTTTTGTGATTAACTGTTTAACTGCTGGATGTGCTGGTTGTTGGATGCAGAATGCAGGTTACAGGGCAGGAACAACACATGGAATGCACCACCAGGGGGTTGTCAGGATGGTTGCAGCCATGGGCATGACAAGGGGTCAGTTTGCATTGAGTACACCCCCTCTTCCTGTCCTTCTTTCCTGTCCCAATTTTCTGAAATCACTGTGTGAAGCAGAGGAGTTTCCGCCGCCTACACAAGCGTTACCAGGAAGGCGGGATTTGAATATGCTGCCCTCCGGTCACCAAATTGGTCACTTATGAAATCAGCACGCTCTACATGCTGACATCATCACAGTAACAAGTATTGTGGAAGACAGGATCCAAATCCAAGCGCAAATGCACAAAACCAACCCATCTGTCATTCTGCGCAGTCGCTAGGGAAATTGTGCACAATAGTGCATCATTCTGAGCGATGTGCAATCTGCGCTGTGTACACAACGTACATATGCAAACTGTGTAAAAACCTGCAGGGACTTCTGTGTTTCAGTAGCCCTGAACTGAAGGGGAAGAACTACACACACAGGGAGAAAAAGTCAGTATTTTGACCCAATTTTTTTTTAAAAATGGGCTCAATCTTAGCACATCAGCCTAATTATTTGAGGGGGAGGAGTATATGTTACTTTTTGTCTTGTTCGCTATAGCGTTCACCCCTGATAAACGTGATTTGGATGCTTTTGGACATATTTCTATGATTCTTGATTTTCCAGCAGTCAGGACTGCTAATCCTAACACTCCCAGCCAAGGAGGTCTAAGACCGAACACAAATACTATATACCACTCAGTAGCAAATGATTTCGTGACCAAGTGTCTACTGAGCGAAAGCACGTTAACTGTGTAAGGACAGAGGTAGTACTGAAGTGTCATAGAACAGGAGTAAACATAATACTGGTCAAATGTATAATCCGAGTTGGCACCAAAGAGGGTAGTCGTACATGCAAGGTTGGCAACAGAGGTGGTAGTCGTACAGGCAGGATTGGCAACAGAGAGGACTCCCATATAGTGTGTCTCCGCAAGGCAGGGTGCGGGTTTAATAGATTCAGTACCCTGCGAACCAGGCCCACAATCAGAGACAGAGCGATAATGTGTATATATCAACTTGATACTAGCAAGGCAAAACGAAGGGTTGATGAGTTCAGCACCCTGTAGGGCAGACCTGTAATCAGAGGTTGCGTGAAATAACCTGTACATACACTTGATGTCCCCAAAGAGCACTATCAGTATCCAAAGACGTCAGAGAGAGAATCGTCAAACAGGCAGTCCGGGTCAAACACGAGTGGGGTCCTCATACAGGCAAAAACGGCAACTGGGCAAAGTAACACTGAGACACACAAGTGAACACAGCTGGTGATGCGGGAATAACTCCACATCAGGGCGACGAGCTGAATCTCTCGCCCTACATTAAAAGCTGGCGGCTCCCCGTCATCACGCCAAGCCCCGCCCCTCTAGATGTTGGTCGGCCAGCCCGAACTCCTGGCACCCGGCCAGCCAGCGCCGCCGCCGGGTGCCCAGAACCCCCAGGGAGCACCGTAGGAGCCGAGGATGTGAAACTTTTAGTGTACCTTTAAAGGAGGGGTAGGCAATCTTTCTCTGCCTGAGGGCCGGATGCAACAACTGTGAATGCATGGACGGCCACATTCACCTTCAAAGCTAATAAATGATGATAATATAATAACGCAACAGTCACAGTAGATTTTAAATATCGTTTACTTTTTAAACTTAAGATAAATATTGTAATAATAAGAATTATAAACAACAAACACAACAAACTAAGGTTTGCTTTTTAGAATTTAAATATTTAGTAATATTTAGCTCACATGGATATATTGCCCCAGCTCACATATGGATATATTGCCCCCCGCTCACATGGATATATTGCCCCCAGCTCACATATGTATATATTACCCCAGCTCACATATAGATATATTGCCCCAGCTCACACATGGATATATTGCCCCAGCTCACTCATGGATATATATATATTGCCCCAGCTGACATGGATATATTTCCCCAGCTCACACATGGATATATTGCCCCCAGCTCACACATGGATATATTGCCCCCAGCTCACATATGGATATATTGCCCCAGCTCACACATGGATATATTGTCCCAGCTC
Organism: Leptobrachium leishanense; assembly: GCA_009667805.1. Lineage (NCBI taxonomy): Eukaryota > Metazoa > Chordata > Amphibia > Anura > Megophryidae > Leptobrachium > Leptobrachium leishanense. The sequence continues at coordinate 144,565,784 of CM019068.1, read as the reverse complement.
ACACATGGATATATTGCCCCCAGCTCACATGGATATATTGCCCTCAGCACACACATGGATATATTGCTCCATCTCACACATGGATATATTGCCCCAGCTCACGCATGGATGTATTGCCCCAGCTCACGCATGGATATAAAAAGTAAAAGGATGGTGTAGCGATATCAATGTCCTTCCCAAGATGGAGTCAAAGTCTCGTTGTTGTATTCTCAATCTTCTCCTCTTTTGTGCCCCTCAGAGAAAATACAGGGAAGTGCGACCCATAAATACATACATTTATATATGAATGGATAATGACACTCACATGTGGTAGAACCCTCCTGGTTCTGGGTATATTGCCTTAGGGATTTTGCTGGCTTCCCAATTGCCCTTTCGGAAGAGGTTCACTGCATCCAGATTAAGGGTCCAAAACGAAATAGAGATGGGATTCTATGTCTATTTCAGATGATGTGGAGTTCCCCCAAAGGAAAATTGAAGAGAAACTCCAAGGCAGAGTTTAAAAACTTTTAATACAGATAAAACAAAATAAAAAGAACACCAGAACGCGTTTCGCCAATACAATAGTGTATTAGAGGCTTCCTCAGCTGGCCAGCTCCAAGTGAGCCGCAAGAAGAGAATATGCCCACACTCTCGAGAAAAAAATGTTTTGGCTGCAGGGAAATTGGCCATTTCAGGGCTCAGTGCCCAAAAGGGATGGCCGAAAAGAAACCGGTCGAAGAACTCCTGAAGGCCGTGGAGAAACTGTTGTCCACCTTGCAAGCGGGAAACTCCAGAGGGCCTTGGTGAGGGAGCAAACTAGGCGCCCGACTGTCGAAAACCGCTCCAATTTTCAAGTCCGAAATGGAAGGCCGAGAGGGCCCAGATCTGTGCCAAATGCTGTGTCTGCCAGGAGTGAAAGAGTTACTCCCTTAGTATCCAGTCCTATGTCACGGGAAAGCAATGCACACCCAACACCTCAACGGGTCAGGAAGAAGGTTAGAGTGCAACGAACTGGGCCTATACCTCCTGCGGCTACGAACAAGTTTCCTGACCAGCTGATAGGTCCTTCACCCATTGTGTCAATCCAAGTAGAGGGAGTCTATACTAAAGCTCTGTTAGACTCAGGTGCCCAGGTGACGCTGATTTATCGAGACTTCTATGAGAAACACTTGAAACACCTGTCCTTGAAAAAGCTAAAGGACCTTGAGATCTGGGGCATCGGAACTGAGAAGCTTCCCTATGACAGATATCTACAGGTGAAGTTGGAATTTGGATCCGAAGTTGTCGGACAGTCAGGAGGCTGTGATGCCTTGGCCATTGTGTGTCCTCGCCCTTCGGGGGCCAGCCGAAGTTCTATGATGGTGGGGATGAATACTGATCTGGTGAGACGTCTTCTGACTCCGATAGTGATGGAAGAAGGTTCACCAAAGGAGTGCATCTGATGTTACGTCCGGTCTATCAACGAATGGTCGAAGAACAGAAAGCACCTGCCGAAGTGGGGCGTCTATGGAGATTGGGAGGAACAGAGAAGGTTCTACAATCAGGAGAAGTGGCGAGCTTCCGGTCTTCAGTCAAGTTGAACGGATCACAACCGGGTCCTTATGTGGTACTGGAAACTGATCCCAGCCACGGGAGTGAGGCCGGAGTTGAAGTATCCCTGAGATAATCTCTACAAGAGCTTTGAAACAGACACGAGGAAGAATTTCCATCAGTGTATGTAACGTATCTGATTCTCCAGTGGTCCTGAAAGCACGAATGCCCCTTGGACAAGTGGCTTCTGTTATGCCTCTCTCCCCTACCGATTTAGGGGGGGGAGTGAACAAATAGATTCCAGCTAACCGATTCTATCCTAAAGACACTCCTATCTCGCTTGAATGGAAGAAACGACTGCAGTCTAAGATTCTAAGGTGGAAGGACTTGTTCCCTAAGGATGAGTTCGACGTTGGATTTGCTAAGAGTACTGAACATCGCATTCGACTGCAGGATGACAAGCCGTTTCGAGAAAGGTCAAGACGAGTTCCGCTGGGAGACTTGGATGATCTACGAGAACAGCTGAATGAACTACAAAGGACTAAGGTGATTCAAGAGTCCAGGAGTCCTTATGCCTCTCCCATAGTGATGGTTCGAAAGAAGAATGGTTCTATCCGTTTTATGTATAGACTATCGCACGCTAAATCAAAGGACCATTCCTGATCAATATGCTACTCCTCGGATAGAAGATGCTCTACAGTGTTTGTCTGGAGCAAAATGGTTTAGTGTACTAGACCTGCTAAGTGGGTATCATCAGATACCAATGCATCCTGAAGACAAAGAGAAGACTGTGTTCATCTGCCCACTGGGGTTCTTTGAGTTCAACAGAATGCCTCAAGGCCTCACGGGGGCTCCCACCACGTTCCAACGGTTAATGGAGATGACAGTAGGAGATATGAACTTTATAGAGGTGTTGATGTATCTAGATGATATTATTGTGTTCGGGAAGACTTTGGAGAAGGTCTTGAAGCGGCTGCATGAAGAGGGGTTGAAACTGTCCCTGGAGAAGTGTCAATTTTGTTTACCTTCAGTTACGTACCTGGGACATGTTGTTTCGGCAGAAGGTGTTTCGACGGATACTCGAAAGTTGGAAGCCGTGGCTTCATGGCCTAGACCCCGGAATGTTTCCGAACTTAGATCCTTCCTTTGGGTTCTGCTCATACTACCGAAGATTCGTAGGGGGTTTTGCTAACATAGCTCAAGCTTTGAATAAACTCCTACGAAAAGAAGAAGTGGGAGAAGACTCCAAGGCCTCTGATCGAAGTTTGTTTGCTCAAGGGCCTAGGAAGGCTCGAGAATCCATCCAAGAAGAGTGGACTAATCAGTGTGAAAGTGCCTTTGTGAAGCTGAAAGAGAGTCTGACTCGAGCTCCCGTCCTGGCTTACGCTAATCCTCATAAGCCGTACGAATTGCATGTGGATGCCAGCAGAGAAGGTCTAGGCGGAGTCTTGTATGAAGAATACGATGGTCTGCTGAGGCCTGTAGCTTATGTGAGCCAAAGTCTCTCGCCTTCAGAGAAGAATTATCCTACTCACAAATTGGAATTCTTGGCCTTGAAGTGGGCGGTCGTGGACAAGCTGAAAGATTATCTATATGGGGCCGAATTTGTGATAAAGACCAACAACAATCCTTTTACGTACATCCTTACTACATCGAAACTGGATGCGACAGGACATCGGTGGTTAGCCGCTTTGTCAGGGTTCCGGTTCAGCCTCAAGTATCGCCCTGGAGTAAATAATCGAGATGCAGATGCTTTGTCAAGAAGGCCTTATAATACAGAATGGACTCAGTTGACTCCTGATTGGGTGCAAGCCTTATGTCAAGGGGCCGAGCGCCGGGTCAAGGGAGCGATTGGGGCAGAAGCTATAGGAGTTATGGCTGCGGGCGTTCCAGAACTTTATTGTAATCCTACACAACTGAGGAGTGAAAGCTTACCTACTCTCTTGATACAGGACCCGAGAGCAGATCAAGCTGGAGATCCCCTGATCGGATTGACAATGAAAGCAAGGAACGCGGGTCAAAGGGGATTTCTGCTGACTAATTCCCCCGAAGGAGCTTGATTGGTCTATAAAGAATGGGAGCGGCTGAAGATGTTAGATGGGGTGGTCTACCGAAGGGGCCCCTCGAACAATGCTGAAGAAATGCAACAATTGTTCCTCGTAGAGAAACTCAGAGAAAGTGTGTTGAGAGCATTGCACGATGACCATAGACATTTTGGTGTAGAGAGAACTTTTAAACTGGTTGCGAGACAGATTCTATTGGCCCTGTATGAGATCTGAAGTTGCAAGTTACTGCCATTCGTGTTTGAGGTGTATTCAGAGGAAGACCCCTACCAACCCGAACTGCTCCAATGAGCCACCTGCAAAGTCAAGGACCCCTGGACATGGTGTGCATTGATTTCCTGTGCTTAGAGCCTGATGCTAGTAGGCAGGGAAATATTTTAGTAGTGACTGATCACTTCACTCGTTATGCCCAAGCTTTCTCTACAAAAGACCAACGTGCTCCTACAGTAGCAAAAGTTTTAATGGAGAAGATTTTTGTTCATTACGGCCTACCACAAAGAATCCACTCAGATCAAGGCAGAGACTTTGAGAGCCGACTTGTCGGGCAATTGTTAGAAGTACTAGGAATTCAGAAGACTCGTACTTCTCCATATCACCACCAAGGTGATGCTCAACCAGAAAGGTTTAATCGCACTCTACTGAATATGTTGGGGACACTGTCAGCTAAAGAGAAACAGAGTTGGAGTCGTCACATAGCTACGCTGGTGCATGCGTATAACAGTACTGAGAGTGATGCAACTGGGTACTCGCCTTATCGTCTCATGTTTGGAAGAGAGGCTCGCCTGCTAGTTGATTTAGCTTTTGGCTAGGGATGTGCGTTTCGGGTTTCGGAATTTCGGAATTTTCACGAAATTTTCCGATTCGTGTTTTCGGATGCGGCCGAATTTCCGAAAACTTTTAGATCCGAAAATTTCAGATCCGAAATGTTTTCCGAGCCGAAACGAAATATTTTCGGATTTTTCGAATGGACTTGAAATGTGTCAAACGAGGAGAACAGATTTTCAGAAAACGAAAATTTTCGGAAAAACGAAAATTTTGTAAAAACGAAAATTCCTGAAAAACGAAAATTTTGTAAAAACGAAAATTTCTGAAAAACGAAAATTTTCGAAAAAACGGAAAGTCGATACAAAAAACGGGCAAAATGACACGAAAAATACGAAAAATGGTCGATATTCCGAAAAATGTGCAATCCCGAAAAACGAAAATTTCCGAAATTACGAAAATTTGATACAAAAACCGAGCACAGTGACACGAAAATACGAAAAATGGTTGAATTTACGAAAAAAAAAGTACCCGAAAAACGTGCAGAAACGAATCGAATCGAAACCGAAATCGGTCGAAACGGGCCGAATCGAAAATTTTAAAAATCCGAAAAATCGAACCGAATCGAACCGAAAAAAAAATCGGTGCACAAGCCTACTTTTGGCCTATCTCTTGACCAGACGTCTGTCACTTCCTACAAAAATTATGTGGATAGACTCCGGAGAAACTTAGCTGCTGCATTTGAACAGGCCCATTTGACCTTGAAGGTAGAGAGCAGAGAAACAAGCAAAATTACGATTTGAGAGTTCGGGTACAGGACCTACAGCCCGGCGATAGGGTTTTGTTAAAGAACTTGGGTGTTTCTGCAATGCACAAACTGGCCGTTAGATGGAGTTCTCAAATTTACATTGTCTGCAGGCAACTGCCTGGTCTGCCAGTATACCAAATCCGTCCGGATGGAAAGGCCGGGCCTCTAAAGAACTGGCACAGAAATCATCTGTTACCTTTGAGAGAGGCTGTACGGATACCAGTTGGAGACAAACTTTCCTTGCCTAATCCGCATGTTCCTTGTTCGGCTCCTGTTACTCGGTCTCAGCAGTTACGTTCTGTCAGAGAAAGTGAAGAAGACAGTGAAGAAGAGGACTGGTGTTTGAGCTGGGTGCGCCCACCTGAGCCTGAAGAAGTTGTTCCGGCCTCTGATCAGTGTGAAAGTATCCTGAGGCCTGATGCTCCAGAATTCAGACCTGAAGTACCTGAAACCTTGGAAGTTCCTGATATTCTAGAAGATGTATCAATAGACTACAGTTCTATGCCTTCACTGGAAGGCTCATACTCTGAAGAGGTGTCTGCTCCGGTTGTAGAAGAGAGAATTGAGCCTGTAAATGTGGCCCTTCCACCTGAAGAGGAAATTGATGAATCTGAGCCTAAACGTTCAATACGGCCCCCTCAGAGACTTACATATGATTCACCGGGACATAGCATAGAAGAAGCAGTTACAACGGTGTGAAGGCTGCCCGAAGTGTCTGCTATGCTGGCTGAGGTAGCTAGGGACATGAGTCAACTTGAGGATGTATATCTGACCCATTATATGTTTGCTACTGAACCTGAATGTATCGATTAATGTAAATATTGCAATGTTATGTATCTGTTACACTCCCTTGGAGGGACCCAAGAGTTTAGGGGGGGAGAGTGTAGCGCTGCTTTAAAATTAACTCTGGTTCTGTGAAATGTTGCCTTTATACCACTGGAGGGAGCCAGAGTATTATGTATGATAAGAGACTGTGCTGGACTATACCCTACATTTCCCAGAAACTCCTGGGAGAGGGGAAAGAAGTGAGCTCTCTGGCGCGAGGAAGTAAGGAGCCTGATGTGCAGCGTGGCAAAAACAGAGTGAACAGCGAGAGAGAGAGAGCAGTCGCAGGTGACACTTCTGGGATCCTGGCAGAGATGGAGCACAGAGAGACGGCAGCATCCATTGTTGCAGTGATCAGAGAGCGAGTGTGCATTGGCAGGCTGTATATTATGCTGAACTGTTCCTGACAAAGTGCGGTTTGGGAGAAGAAGGACATCGTGTGAGGAGAGACTGCAAACCGGAGGGGAGTGCTGGCGGCCTGTGTGTTTGTGTTCTGGCAGAGGTGAACCAGATCAGGAGTGCAGGCGTTAACAGCATCGGGTTCCAAGTGGCAGCGAGGACAGATCCTCTTAATAGAAGATCCCGTTCTCCACCGTTCATCGGTCCAGGACAGGCAGTTACACCAGATGGGTGAGAAGGCTTCGGCCTGGTGAAAACGCAGAGCATTGCGCACTTGTTATTTGTTTCCTTAAGGGCCCCAACGGTGACTAGTCGAAGATTGCTCTTTTCGTTCACTGGCCAGTCGAACACAGTACCTGGGTACCTTAAGCTTAGTACATATATATTTTGAGCTATCTTGCGGGACTTACACTCCAGAACTGAGGGGGTTAACCATTTTTTTCCGCTGCATGTTTTTCCGCGTGACGCATCCTGTAAATTCATTCAACGCGCATTTATCTTTTAGTAAAGTATATAAAACTAGAAAATCCACAACAGTGTTGGTTTGTAATAATTCCTAGTGTAGTAAGACTATCCCGAGGTTTAGGCTAGGGTCAGACGAACGCATTTTCGCGTTGTCTGTGAAAAAGTGCGTTCGAACGAATGGACGCATTTTTTCACGGAGTACGCGATAGCGGTCATACGATGCGCATTTGCGTTCGTGATTTTGTACGGATCATCAATAAAACACTTTTTGCATCTGGACGTTATGTTGGCCGGACATTAGCAGTGTCTGACATCTCAAAATCACGCACACACGCCGCTATGCGGCTGCAGCGCACTCTGTACGACCGTACTAGCGGTTTGACGTTCTCGACAAAATGCGTTCGTTTGCCACTTGCGTTGCGCGGCCGGACTTTCGTGCGACCGTACTTCGTATATTGGCCGTCATTGCCCGTCATTTGCTGCTAGTGTGGCCGTAATTAAGTGCACCAGAACGCACGTTTAAAGTGCGCTAGTCTGACCCTAGCCTTATTCAGCTGCTCCTCCGGGGGTGAGCGCTACACGAGCTAGATTCTAATGATCAAGATACGGCAGATATAAAAGTTATGAAAGAGATGTTGACTCAACAGTCAGATTTGTTAGCTCGGTCCCACAAGACGATGTCGCAATTGTCTAAGGTGTTAGATATAAATATTTCCAGTTTTGATCAGTTGCAAACACAGATTACTAATTTGGGGGCTGCTACTGATATATTGTGGAAAACTTCATATCGGAAAGAGTTATATTTTACTTTGAAAACAGAAACTGATAATGAGATGGCAAGAATGTTAAGTAGTGAAAATGGGCAAAAGAGGAATGAGAGAAAATATTGGGAAATGTACAAGGAGGTCAGATTGATACTCTGAAATTAGGCAAACCTTTAATCAATTTGGCTAAGTATGATGAGAAAAGACGGGCGTTCTATAATATGAGTGTATTTGAAGGTGAAATGAATAAGAGGCAATTTGATGATGTAGCAGCTACCAGAAGTCTTTTGCTCTGGCTGCCAACGTCATTAAGTGAATGGGTTAAAATTAAACTCATTGGTGTGTTGGAGGTAAAGACAAGTGACAGACCCAGGGTTGATGTGGAGGAAGTATTCCCTAATAACACACAGAGGTTACTTATGGTTGTTCAATGTGCCACAGGTGTGGATAAATTTCAATTCTCCACTTTAGATTAGTTTAAAATGGAGAAAAATGATGACATACGTGTGTGTGCTAATTTGTGGAAAAAGTCATGCAGGGTTATTCAAAGAGGTCCCAATGGCTGCCGTAAGGGAACCGAACGCTGAAAATCAGCGTTCGGTTACCTTTCTTGGCCATTCGGCTATTCAGAGAGCAGGCAATTCGACAAATCCTGGCAAATTGCCTGAACATACGGTGCCTGTTCGGTGCCTGTTCGAGGGCAGTGAAATCCCCATAAAAAAGCACTGCTTCGGCTATTCAGAGAACACAAACCAGCAGTGAAAGGTTCCCCTAATGCCCTGCCATTCGGTGGTTTAATTCAGCAGGTTTATTCAGGTGAATCCCATAAGCTTCAATGTTAAAAATATTCCCGTTTTAATTCAATATCTAATAAATAGTGATGAGCCGAACACCTTTGTGTTCAGTTCGTATCCAAACAACCGAAATGTTCGAATACGAACTTGAACACAATGTAAAGTATGGGGGCCGAACACACAAAATGTGTTCGCAGTTCTCCTAAATGTACCGGCGGCTGCCGGTACATTTAGGAGACCTGTGGCTGCGGCCCCCAGCCCCCGTAACTCACCTGTCCTGCAGCTGTCCCGGCCTCCTGTTCCCCGGTCCGTCAGCTCCTCCGGTCCGTCTGGCCGCGGCTCCTCTCTGCCCCACGTCTTCATGCTGAATGATCTGATTGGGCAAAGTCCAGGTCAGGTGCAGGACTTTGCCCAATCAGAGCTCCGCATGAAGATGAGCTTTAACCAAGCTCTGATTGGTTAAAGTCTTGCACCGACTTTAACCAATCAGAGCTTGGTTAAAGCTCATCTTCATGCTGAGCTCTGATTGGGCAAAGTCCTGCACCTGACCTGGACTTTGCCCAATCAGGGCTCAATATTGAATTAGAGCCCTGATTGGGCAAAGTCCAGGTCAGGCGCAGGACTTTGCCCAATCAGATCATTCAGCATGAAGACGTGGGGCAGAGAGGAGCTGCGGCCAGACGGACCGGAGGAGCTGACAGACCGGGGAACAGGACGCCGGGACAGCTGCAGGACAGGTGAGATATGGGGGCCGGGGACGCAGTCACAGGTCTCCTAAATGTAACGGCGGCTGCCGGTACATTTAGGAGACCTGTGAACGCATTTTTTATTATGGAATGTCCGCGGTCTGACAAACCGCGAACATCCCATAATGTTCACCGAACACTCGAACGGCCGATGTTCGATTCGAACTCACGTTTGAATCGAGCCGAACGCTCATCCCTACTAATAAACCGTTCATTATAATATCCTGCAGTAAAAACTCTATTTATAGATTATTTTGGGATATTTTAAGCATTTTTCGGTATTTTTTTCCCCAAAAAAGTTTGCCGATTTTTTTTTTTCTTTTTTTAAATCGTTTTTTTTTTCTTTTCTGTAACAGCCCTTTTAATTATCATTCATTGGACCTCATATGTAAATTTCAGACATTTTCACTCAGTAGTTTGTTTGCAAACAGCGTTTCACTTTACAAACTTTCAAGCAGACTTTTTTTTTAATTTATTCACCTCCTTTGTCTGCGGTGTCGGCATTTTCCGGCAGCTGCGCTGCGTGTGATCGGCTCCTGCTCGGGTTTTTCCCGGCATTTTCGGCGGGTTAATCCAGATGTTTTTGCGGGTTTCGGTGTGCGTTCGCCCTCGTTTTGCAGTGAGTTTTCGGCGACTTTTCCCTGTATTTCGGCTGCCCTGTGGTGCTTGCTGAATACACCGCAGGGTCGCCGAAATGGGATCGCCAAATCGTACCGAATTGAAGAGAACGAAAAGTCACCGAATGTGCAGTGGCTTTTCGATTTTCTTTGAATAACCCTGATGGAGTTTGATTACTGATACAGATTTGCTATGTCTAAAGACCAGCATAGACAAAGGGTAACTGAATTTGTATCTAGAATTACTGGTCTGCCTAGTGAAAATAAAATTAAGAGCTTTTGATGCATCTACAGTAGATTTGCTGCTACTGAGATTTTTTTTTTTTTTATTAGCTGTTAAGCCTGCCTGGAGGGCAGTCTAGTGTTGGTGCCAGCTCAGAATTCATGTCCACATATTTGTTTTTCCAATGTGGTATCCAAGAGTATCTCCATATATAAATGTGTTATGTAACGCGTCTGGCGCCATCCCATCCGCAACAGGAGGGCCAAGTGAGCAGCTGTGATAGGCGCGCACAGCTGACAGCGCATTACAAAGGCATTTATATTTTAGAGCAGGTTCCTCTTCCCTCTTAGGCTAGGGTCAGACGAACGCATTTTTCACGTTGTCCGTGAAAAAGTGCGTTCGAACGAATGGACGTATTTTTTCACGGAATACGCGATAGCGGTCATACGATGCGCATTTTCGTCCGTGATTTTGTACGGATCATCAATAAAACACTTTTTGCATCTGGACGTTATGTTGGCCGGATGTGTGCAGCATCTGACGTCTCCCAATCACGCAAACACGCCGCTATGCGGCCGCAGCGCACTCTGTACGTCAGTAGTAGCGGTTTGACGTTCTCGAAAAAATGCGTTCGTTTGCCACTTGCGTTGCACGGACGAACTTTCGTGCGGCCGTTCGTCGTATGTTCCCCGGCATTGGACGTCATTTGCTGCTAGCACGGCCGTGATTTCGTGCGGCTAAACGCACGTGAAAAATGCGTTTGTCTGACCCTAGCCTTAGATTGCAAGCTCACAGGAACAGGACCCCTCTTAGATTATAAACTCACAGGAACAGGACTCCTTAGATTGTAAACTCATGGGGTCAGGACCCCTTAGATTGTAAGCTCATGCGACCTCTTAGATTGCAAACTCATGGGACCCCTTAGATTGCAAGCTCATGGGATAGATTGTAAGCTCATGGGACCTCTTAGATTGTAAACTCATGGGATAGATTGTAAGCTCATGGGACACTTTAGATTGTAAGCTCATGGGACCCTTAGATTGTAAACTCATGGGACCCCTTAGATTGCAAGCTCATGGGACCCCTTAGATTGTAAATTCATGGGACCCCTTAGATTGCAAACTCATAGGACCCCTTAGATTGCAAGCTCATGGGATAGATTGTATGAATGTGCGGCGGCAGCCTGCTCGAGCCTTTCGGGCTCGGGCCACAGCGGGAACGATGCGTTCCCGCTGTGGGAGAAGTGCGGGAATGCCGTTCCCGCTCGACTCGAGCCCTGGGTAAGGCATGATTATATGGGCAGTCCAGGCCCAGCCCTCATCTGAGGCTGAAGAGGTGAGGGGGAAACAGGAATGGATCCCTGAGTGCCTGGACACCAGGCCAGGTAGTGGTAAATTCAGGACCGGAATAGGCTTCTGAAAGGGAAATGGCAACTCACTTGCCCTTTCTCCAGCGCCTACGGCCCGTGCCGTGACACCGCTCCCGCTTCTGCACCTTGTCCATATGACGAGTGTATTCAGATGTTATAAGTGATTGAAACATATCAAATGTTTTTTCAAATAATGAATAGGGATGTATAACCCCTAGCTGTTCTATCGTTCATCTTGCTAATATAACTCTGGGTGAAGATGGGCGTCGTTATATTCATGGAACACTAGAGGGGGAAATAACAGAGGGTTTATTAGATACTGGAGCAGCAGTGTCAATAACGAACCAAAACTTGCCTGCATTCTTCACCATTATGTTAGAATTGTCTTGTCTTGTGTCTCTTCTCAAAGGTGTATATGTCTACTTTACACAACAGGATACAGAAGAAGACGATTTGCTTTTGTAGAAAACAGTATTTATTTATACAATCCAACACTTCGATTTTCGCTGTCTTAATGTTGAATGGATAAAATGAATAAAAGTTACAAGACCAATCCGAAGCATCAATATTTGTGGCAAAGGTTCTTGTTTAAAAGATGTTGCACAGCTCAAAACTGCTTTTTCAGAGGTAATGCATTTGCAATGCCAGATATTACCATCGCCAGAGCATGCCAGGTGGAAGCATTCAAGTTGGTTCTTGATGAATTGGTTAAAACAATGGTTACCTTCCCTTTTATATGATTCATGCCTTCATCTAAATTCATCCTTCTTATTACCATAAAGTTAATACTATTGGCTTTAGGGACTTCTTTTGATATACAATATCCTATAGAACAAAATGTTTTGTTTCAAATCTGCATGGGAAGGCATCGCTTTGTTTCCCTCAATTGAAGACTAATGCATAACACATGTGTGTGACTTATGGCATCTATCAGTGAACCACAATATGTGTCAGGAATGTTAAGGGAGCTACAATTACCTGGCCCCAACTGGCCCACTAGTTTCAGGAATTGCCCCTGCTTTGTTTGTAAGTCTGGAAGTGTCTATAGGAATGTGAGGTTTCTAAATGCCCCCTATGTCTCTCCTGTAACAAATCTGTACTATTAATTCAAAGAAGCCCCTGCCATTGTATAATGTATATAGCAAATTGAAGAATATATTCCAGATATCAGGGCATATAAGAAATTGAAGAAAATATTTTTCACAATGATGTGAGTCAGTGACTGACCCTCACCCAATCACTCCATTCTATGGTCAGAGCCACACGGTGAGGAGCAAGTGATGGAAAGATACAACACAAAATATCATGCACCCAATGACAGATTTAGAGGAAAATATTATCTTAACTAAACATACAAGAGAAAAACTAAGCAGATGTAAGATATCAGAAACATCAAATAAACACAATAATGACATTTCATTTTTGGGAAGTAGTGGCTCTTTAACCCTTGCTAAAGGGTTAAATACTGAGGCATTTCACCGCTGTGTGCTGAGCTCATTTTTACCGCCTTCGCTCATCATGTTTTGCGATTTGAAGCCGCATTTTAGTATACGACCCAGACATATTATATATCGTTCTTTCCTGCAGACTCGGCAGATTCATAATATATCCTTTTTATATGTAAATGTCATGTCCTGCCTGTATATTATAACAAAAAATGCAATAAAATTGGAATTTTTAATCATCTGCAGCGTGTAAAGTGTTTTTTTTACCTTTTATCACATGAACATTTGTGGTTATACTTTCTATGGGGTGCGCTTGTACAAAAATTTGAAATGGGGACTCGTTACATTTTTTGGGGGGAATTACGTGATTTCTAGCAAACGCACCCCATAGAAAAAAATCATTAGTGCAGCATCATTGTTCACATTATAATTGAAATGTGAACAATATTGCTGCATTAATAAAAACAACACAGAAAAAAAACATGTTTTTTTTTATTTATTTTTTTATTACTATTTTTATTTTTTTTAATTTTGTTTTAACTTTATACCTGGTCATGTTGGGTATCATGTTGGCCTTTCGAATGACACCCTCCATGACCTCCTAGCTCCCCGGCTATCTGACGTCCTCACGCTATGCACGATGACGTCAGGCAGCGAGGGGGGACCCGGGGTGGAGCCGCCATCCGAGATGGCAACCCCCACTGGAGCTAGGCCGCACTTCGGCACCGCAAGGCGCTGAAGTGCGACCCGGTGCCTAAGGGGTTAAAGCCAGGCACCGCTTAAAAGGAGTGACTCTCCCCTTTTAAGCGGTGCCTGGCTTGTGGCGCTGCTCCTTCCCGATCGAGAGGGAGAGGGATCCGAACGGTTCCCCTTTCCCTTCCAGGCGATCTCCGGCATTGCTGGGGGGGTCGCCTGGAAATGACATCATCGTGCATGTAATCTAAAAATACAATTTAGAAAAAATGAATAAATAAAAATTTTCTAAAGCATTAATGTGTAATGTGCCTCCCAGGGAAACTGTAAAAAAGTAACTCTCTTAATTTCTTTCTCTGGGGAAGGGGGAGGGACGCTCTAGATTTCTGTGCTTATAGGCTCCTGCTGAGATGTAAATCCAGCCCTGAATAGAGGGTGTTTCCAGAACCTCAGCAGCAGTTATGACCTGATGTAAATTATGATGGATGCTGCCATTTTTCAAAAAATATCCTGTGTTTTCTCTTTTTGCAAACATCTAAACAATGACCCTTTTTTGTTTTTTTTCACAATTTTTATTCTGAAGATACGTCTGCAGAATAACAAATCTGAGAAAAACAATGACTGCGCAGGGCCAACAAGAAGTAAACACAGGTGTACACTGCAGCAAAAACAAAGGAAGGTGGGAACCGGAGACCAAAACATTAAGGCTAAGGTCAGACTAACGCAGTTTTAACGTGCGTTTAGCCGCACGAAATCACGGCCGTGCTAGCAGCAAATGACGTCCAATGCCGGGGAACATACGACGAACGGCCGCACGAAAGTCCGTCTGCGCAACGCAAGTGGCAAACGAACGCATTTTTTCGAGAACGTCAAACCGCTACTACTAACGTACAGAGTGCGCTGCGGCCACATAGCGGCGTGTTTGCGTGATTGGCAGACGTCAGACGCTGCACACGTCTGGCCAGCATAACGTCCAGATGCAAAAAGTGTTTTATTGATGATCCGTTCAAAATCACGGACGAAAATGCGCATCGTATGACCGCTATCGAGTATTCCGTGAAAAAATACGTGCATTTGTTCGAACGCACTTTTTCACGGACAACGTGAAAAATGCGTTCGTCTGACCCTAGCCTCAAGAAAAAAAAGAAAGATAAAGAATAAGATAGGGGTATGGCAAAGACCAACAACGTGACTTGCTCACTCCCGAAAGTCCAAAGAACAAGGGGAGGCCATGGAGGACAAATGTCACAAGGCCAGGGCGCTCAGGGGCCAACTATGGCAGGCAGAGCCATGGTAGCTGCCACAGTGGCTCACCCAGTGGTGTATTTTGGCCTAGGCCAACAAGGCCTAGGCCTAGGGCGGCACTTTCCAGGGGGCGGCGGCTCGCACTGGTGGCCCCACCCCTGAAAATAATATATATATTTTTTTTTTACTTTTGCAAAGTATTTTGCCAGGAAGAATACATTGAGATTTCACTAATTTTCAAGCATGTCCTGGGTAGGCAAGGCCTAGGCTTTCACTTTCCAGGGGGCAGCAAAAAACCTCACCACTAAGGCTAGGGTCAGACTAACGCAGTATTAACGTGCATTTAGCAGCACTAAATCACGGCCGTGCTAGCAGCAAATGACATCCAATGCCGGGCAGCATACGAAGAACGGCCGCACAAAAGTGCGGCTGCGCAACGCAAGTGGCAAACGAATGAATTTTTTTGAGAACGTGATACTGCTAGTACTGACGTACAGAGTGTGCTGCGTCCGCTAGCGGCATTTGTGTGTGATTAGGAGATGTCAGACGCTGCTAATGTCCGGCCAACATAACGTCCAGACACAAAAAGTGTTTTATTGATGATCCGTACAAAATCACGGACAAAAATGCGCATCGTATGACCGCTATCGCGTACTCCGTGAAAAAAATGCGTCCATTCGTTCGAACGCACTTTTTCACGGACAACGAAAAAAATGCGTTCGTCTGACCCTAGCCTAAGAGGGTTACTCACAGAGCACCAAAATGATGCCAACATTTTAGTGTTCTGTAGTTCCCTGCACTTCGGGGAATAAAATTTCCCCACCCTGCAGTGAATTCACCATTCACCGCAGGGTCCCCAAAGTGCATGGAGTCGGCCGCTGAATGCTGCCACCGCAAACCCGTGGGCTGCTGTTTTCAAAAGAACTACTGAGCGAAAATGTCTGGAATTTACATATAAGATCCTATGATTGATAATAAAAAGTTCTGTTACAGAAAAAAGAAAAACCGCTATTAAAAAAAAGGGGGGGAAATTTTGCTGAAAAATTACTAAAGGGTACTAAAAAAAAATCAATAAAGACTTTTTACTGCAGATTAAAATAATAAATGGTTTATTAGATATTGCATAAAAACGGGAATATTTTTAACATTCAAACCTATGGGGTTCGCCTGAATAAACCTGCTGATTGAAACCACCAAACATCAGGGCATTTCACTGTCATTTCTCTGCTGTTTGGTGTTCTCTGAATAGATTAACCATTACTTCTCTGTGGGGATTTGCAATGCCTTCAAACAGCACCGTACTTGCTGGCAGTTCGCCAAACTTGTGTGTGAGCATATCACAGAGCAGTGGTGTACTTAGGGGAGTGGCGGAGGGCGGGCCGCTCCAGGTACCAGTGATTATTTGGGTGTCATTAGGGGGTACTAGGAGGTGCCACTGTCACTGTGTGTCAGCTTTGAGCTGTGTTCTCAAACAACGAGCAGCGGAGCAGGGCGTTTGCATAAGGAATAAAATCGAATAGAATAAAATTCCCCCTCTCCTCCCTCCATAGCTCCTTCCCTGCCCCACAGCAGCTCTAGGAGAGGGGAGGGGGTTGTGATTTGTGTGCAGAGAGAGAAGATGACAGTAAATGGCAGGTAAAGGGGGGGTGTATCAGCAGAATATGAAGCCCTGTTTGCTTACTGCTGTTTAAAGTGGACCTTTCCTTAACCAGCACTGCAATGATAGAAATTTGTCATTGAGCTGCCTGGCTCCTGGTGAGGCTGCGTGTGTGCAGGTCACGCGGTCTGGCCAGTCAGGTGGTACTGAGTCTCAGTACCACCTGACTGGCTGAACCACGTGACACGCACGCAGCTGCCCGCCCTTTCGTTAACACGGACTTTCACTCTATTCTGGACTGAACACCCATCGGGAAGGGAATCAAAGCCACGGTGCACCCTCTGGCAGCGGCACCCCACTGCTGACAAGATGGCTCCACGCACAGGCACAGCCGCGATCCTAACATGGCCTGGAGGGACCTCCTGCTGAGTCTGCACACAGTCCCTGCTGACTCTGCACACAGTCCTACCGTGGACGGAGGCTGGTAAATATAGAATAAATAATTGCTGTGTGCTCATATTCACTCGGTTTGCTGGGAGTCTGATTGCAGTGGAGTCTGATGCACTCATACACACCGCACATTGCATTGCTGGGAGTTTTATTGCTGTGAATTCTGATACGCTGACACACACACCGCACATTGCATTGCTGGGAGTTTTATTGCTGTGGATTCTGATACACTCATACACAATGCACTTTGCATTGCTGGGAGTTTTATTGCTGTGGATTCTGTGATACACACTGCATATTACTGTGAGTTTTATTGCCCTGGAGCTCTGGGATACGCTCATACACACTGCACATTACAGTGAGTTTTATTACTGTGCAGTTCTGATATGCTCACAGTGCCCATTTCTGTGGGTTTTATTGCTGTGCAGCTCTGTGATATACTCATATGCAGTGCACGTTTCCATGGATTTTATTGTTCAACCAATTAGAGCGGCTGTGATCCAGTATACTTGACATGCGTGGCTGTTCTTTGTAAAAATGCTTGAATTTAAACATTTAATAATTTTATTTATCTCAATAGATACATTTTAAATGGTATACAAAATATACAAGTAGGCCCTTGGTATCCACTTTTAATATAAAGAGAGGAAAAGGCGGAGCTCTAAGAGGAAAAGGTGGAGCTTAAAGAAGAAGGGTGGGGATTACCCAGGAAGTGGTGTGCCCTTGACAGGAAGGGGCGCCTCAAATTTAAATTAGGGGGTGCACGAGTTTAGTCAGGCCTAGGGCAGCACAAAACCTAAATACACCACTGGGCTCACCCCAAGACAGCCCCATGTTGCCATTGGAAAAAAAAAGAGGGGGGATCAAAAAAGGCCTACAGCACCCACCAACATACAAGAAATTACTATATTACAACATTACAAGAAAACTATACACCAAAAAGTGAGCAAAAAAGGACAAAAATAGTGTCTCAGAGTTTCAGGGAGGGGTGAAAATAATAAAAGGGAGAAAGTCAAATAAGTCTCAGCTGGTTATCGAGGGGGAACAGAAGGGAGGGAAAGAATCAGAACAGAGGGATCTCTGCAACCGGTAAGGGAGGGTGTAAGCAGGGTATGTCATCAGGTTGGGGGGTAAACACCCAGCTAACGGTGAGATGGGGTTGTCAGCAGGGGGTGTCAGGGGGAAACACATCTAGGGGGGATTGGGGAAAAAGCCTTGCGGGGAAGGTGTCATCAGCCAGGAATCTGAAAGCGGGGCCATCCAGCTCAGCCAGTGTCCAGGGAAAATATAGAACACATGTCCCCCCTATATCCAGCAGCCAGGAGCAGGGTCAGAGCAGGGAAAGGCGACGAGTCAAAGTGGAGAGCAGGACCTACAGTCTCTGCGAAGAAGCCTGGGGGGAGAAGAGCCCTCCGATGGCTCAGCTTCCAAGTAGCCCCGGCATCTCCGGTCCCAGGACCACAGGCCAGCTCCGAACCCCACCGGGTCCCCAGTAGCAGCCAGGCCAGCATCAGCATTGAGCAGGGAGAGTCCTCCGACACCTCGATGTCCGCAGCACCCTCCAGACGTCTGCGATCCACCCAGGCAGCTCCAACTGGGGGTCGACAGGCAATAGGCAAACAGGAATTCCCCTTCGAAGGTAGGAAGGCCGCTCGTAGCACCACAGTCAGGGCGCCACAGCTTGTTCTCTGTAGCACAGCTTCAGGGACACCATTCTCCGGTCGCCATACCTCTTTGCCCCGCTCAACCGAGCAGGCAAGTGCACCGCACTCATGCAGGGGGCCCACATTCTCACTCCTGGACAGAGCAGCCGCATCTTGGGAGAGCCGCATCTCAGCTATGAGGTGCTGGACGTCCCCAAGTGTAAGTGGACGTTCCTCTTCCTCAATCAGCCACACCAGACATCTATCAAGGCACTCCATCTCGGCCCCACTGCCCCAAGAGAAGGGGGATGCCTATCCCAGCAGTAAAAGGCTTAAAAAATGGCCGCCCAGGCTGCAAAAACAGGCTGGAGACAATAAATTGTCCCAAACTGCTCCGAGAGGGCACGGGAGAGACCGGGCATAGGTCAACAGGTACCTCAGCACATTCCCCACCTCGCCAGGTACTGCAGCCGAAGGTAGGTCGCAAGGGTCAGCAAAAAATAAAGCAATCCTTGTGGAGCTCAGCAAGACGTGACCATCCCTATTGGCAGTCAACTCCGCCCCCCAACAATGACCCTTTTTAACCCCTTCACTCCTGAGATCAAGATAACTTGAGTCTTCATCAGGTGTCTATATCGAGTTATCTCAATCTGAAGCTGAGCAGGGTTAAAGCAAATCAAATTCTTTTTATGCAAACTAATTTCACTTGCATTTGGGCTCGAGAACAAGAGCCTAAGGTTTCAGCATCCTGGGCGTGATGCCTGAGGTGTCAAAAATGGTAAAATTCCACATGGAAAGTGTCCAATAGACCTTCTCAGCTAATAATACAGAGCCAAGAGCTGCAGTTCTACCTGCAGTAACTGCATTTGGCCAGTAGATGGCCAGTAGAGGCATTTGCCTCCCAATTGGTTATTGCAGTAAGGAATAGACTGGGAATATTCCCAAATATTTGTTACTGGATAACTAATGAAACTGATTTTCTAAGCCACTGGTTCCTGACACTCGGCTTATTGGAAAATCCCTTGGTAGTGAAGGAATTAATGTCAATATCTTAAAATCCCATTCAAGCTCAAGAAATCATTGCCGGAAATTAACCATATATTCTCCAGAAGAAATAGGAAGAGCTTCTGGATTATTTTATGAATCTATCTATAATATCCCAGATAGTGATAAAGAAAAAAGAATTAAAGAATATCTTGAAAAATTTCAACTACCTAAACTTAACGAGGAACAACGTAACGTCTTAAATGCCCCATTCTCAATAAATGAGGTCAGAGAATCTATTAATAAACTACAACAAAGCCCCAGCTGCAGACGGCTTCTCTAACCCATTTCATGAAGTAGTTACGAATATAATAGATGTCTGTTTTACGGAAGTTTTTAATGCAATGATCCAAATAATGGGTAAATTCCCACAAGAATTACTACACGCTAATATAATCCCTTTATTAATACCCAACAAAGAGCCGGATGAAAAAGATGATTATCCACCTATATCTCTTATTAATGGCGACACAAACATATATTCAGATATCCTGACATCAAGACTAATTCTCCTGAGTCTAATAGAAAAGGATCAGATGGGTTTTGTTATTAAAAGATCTTCTCGCAATCATATACGCAGACTAATTCATATATTAGATCTGGCCCATAGACAAAGCTTTCCTCTTTTTCAATATAAAGTTTTTATTTTGAAACAATGTCAGCTGTACATCAAACAAGTAAAGAATAGAAAATAGCCACGCAGGGCCACATTAGGAAAGTCATCGCTTAGGCATACAAGGGGGAAGAAATAACAAGAGGAAAATAAAAAATAAAAAGAAACAATAACAATAGCCACTGCTTGATTACGATCGCCTGTGTGGTGCTTTGGTGGTTTAACCCCATCCTTGCCGCTGGGGTGTTTACACGTTACTGGGGAAGTGTCCCTTCTCAGCAGTGGGTCCTGTCTGTGGCCTCATTAGGTTCCTATACCCAACCCAGGGCTCATGTTCTACAGCCACAAATATTGATAAGATCTGCGATCGCAAGGTACTGCTTATTTGCAGCTCATGGTCAGTGTGCGCTCACCAGCAACAATACTCGTTACTGTACTTACAACAGACCCCGAGGTGTATGTGTTGTCCCTGATTATCTTTTTTTTTATTTTTTCATTATGTATTTGTAAATTTACAAAGAGAAAAATAGAAATCACGAAATCAAACTGACATACATATGGCCTCACTGGGCCTGCACAACCAAAAACGTGTAGACCGGTAGAAAAGCGTAAAAAACAACTAACGACTTGCCAGAGTGAAGTTATGCTAAGAAGCAAGCAAAAGACAAAGAATTGTCCATGGGACCGCCAGAAAAAACACAGAGACCCAGTCCTTAGAAACAGTCAGTTCTAAAAGTCCAGAGAACCCGCATGCGAATATAGTGGAAAGAGAAAAAAAAAGAAAGGGAGGGGGAAGGGGAGAAAAAGGGGGGGGGAAATCAGCATCAACCCGGCTGAACCGTCGAGGCATCCAGCGGGATACCCGCTTGGTCGAGGACATTCAGAGCCGTGGCGGGGTCGGTGATCGTATGGGCGACATTGACGTAGGTTACAATAAGGGAGCCAGCTAGGCCCCATCTATAGCGGATCCCCTGCCGTCGAAGGACAGCCGTTACGTCTCGGAACCGTCTGCGGGCCAGTGGGGCCACCAAGGTCAGGAACGGGAGGTCGTGATAGAGGGCGAGAGTAGAACCCTCAAACTGCACAGGTTCCCGAGCGCCAGGAGTAGTCATGATCCTCGCTTTCAGGGCTATGTCGCGGAATGCCACTACGACATCCCTAGGTGCTCTCTTGGCAGACGCCGCGGGTCTCCTGACACTGTACACCGAGCCAACCACATCAGGCGTAGTAGAAGGCAGGCCGGACACTTGTAGAGCAAGGCGGGTCACATAAGGCTGCAGCTCGTCCTCCAATACCGAATCCAGGATGCCCCTGACCCTGATATTGCGCCGTCGATGCCGAGTTTCCAGTGTTTCTACAGAACGGGACAGGATTTCAATCTGCGAGCGGAGGGCGGTCACCTGGCTAGCTAGTTGGGATTGTTCTGTTGCTACTTCTGCCGTCTTTGTCTGCACTTCCATCACCTGTTCGCGTACCTCTTGTACCTCTGCCTGAACTGCTGCCACCTCAGGTTTCCACATGTCCCTAATCTCGTCCATGAGTCTGCGTAGGTCTCCATTTGTGGAAGGGAGATGATCGTCCCTCTCGTGGGTCTGGGCTGCCATTAACTGTGCACCAGGTACGGATGCTTCGGCCCGAGTACCCGATACTCGCGACGCCTGCTTCGGCCCAGGTCGTTGTTCCGACGCCACACTGCTGTCAGCGGAGAGTTGGTGATCATTAGCGGATTCCCCCTCAGAGTATTCCCGGGTGGCCAGCGGAGAAATCGAAGATGCTGCTAAAACGGCCTTGCGTTTTTTTTGTGCTCTCTTTTTTGCCGCTGCAGAGAGAGGCCGTTGTCCCTGCGCCCGGGACGGCGGGGTAAGCCAGGACATGCCAGCATCCCCACCAAGAGACCAGGCACGGTCCTCATCATCCTCAGACGACCCGTAGCGTGGAGGGAGAGACACAGAGACGGGCCCCCCTACCATAGAAACCCGGATGTCCTGTTGGCGGGGACCACCTTTCTGTGTTGGCTTCTTAGGCATTGTCGACCTCCTCCAGTCCGGCGTTAGTGATCGGGACTCCGGAAGACTCCGCAGGAGCACTCGAGGTCACCCAAGATGGCCACCGTCACTAGGCCCAAGTCTCTCCCGGGGAGTAAGTCCGCCACGGAGTCTGCTGGAGGGGAGCTGCTAAGTTCCTCGGGACGTGCCAGGGTGTCCAGGTTCAGTCGGGAGTTGTGTGAGGGCAAACGAGCGGTTAAAATCCGGGTAAAGCCGAAGCTGCGATGGAGCTGATCAAAAACGTGACCGCTCGCTGCCACGGTTAGCTCCGCCCCCTTCCCTGATTATCTTAAGGTACCACTGACCTGCTCTCGATTATCAGCAAACATTAAAGCAGCTTCTTTCCTGACTGCCCTGCAGTCCGCGCAATTCACCAACTGTCTGATTTATTTCTGCATGTGCTCTAAGTAGTCTATCGGTCTCGAAACCTTTAGTGCTTAGTAGCAACTCAGTGTTTTGTGTTCCTTGTTGCCGCAAGTGTATAATTCTGTGTCTGCCAATCGGTGTTTATACATCAAAAAGATTTATCAGTCCTTAAGGATCTCAACTCCGCTACTCTTTAGTGGACGCTACTCCCCCAGTTACAAAAACACACAGATATACAGTTGTGTTCAAAATTATTCAACCCCCACTGAAATTGAGTGTTTTGGCCAGTTTGACATTGATTTTGATCATTCAGTCATCTTGCTTACAATTAAATCAAAGAGGCACGTGTAGGTCAGACAAATATAACATAACATTTATAATGAAATAACCACAAATGTCTTTTCTGTGCTCACATCATTATCAGTTTTATTCAACCCCCAAGTGACATTCAATCTTAGTACTTAGTACAACATCCTTTTACAGTTATAACAGCTTTTAAACGTGAAGCATAGCTTGACACAAGTGTCTTGCAGCGATCTACGGGTATCTTCGCCCATTCGTCATGGGCAAAAGCCTCCAGTTCAGTCACATTCTTAGGCTTGCGCACTGCAACTGCTTTCTTTAAGTCCCACCAGAGGTTCTCAATCGGATTTAAGTCAGGTGACTGCGATGGCCACTCCAAAATGTTCCAGCCTTTAATCTGCAACCATGCTCTAGTGGACTTGGAGGTATGCTTGGGATCATTGTCCTGTTGAAAGGTCCAACGTCTCCCAAGCCTCAGGTTTGTGACGGACTGCATCACATTGTCATCCAATATCTCCTGGTACTGAAGAGAATTCATGGGACCTTGCACACGCTGAAGCTTCCCTGTACCTGCAGAAGCAAAACAGCCCCAAAGCATGATTGACCCCCCGCCATGCTTCACAGTAGGCAAGGTGTTCTTTTCTTCATAGGCCTTGTTCTTCCTCCTCCAAACATAGCGTTGATCCATGGGCCCAAACAGTTCTAATTTTGTTTCATCAGTCCACAGAACACTATCCCAAAACTTCTGTGGTTTGTCCACATGACTTTTGGCATACTGCAGTCGACTCTTCTTATTCTTTGGAGACAGCAAGGGGGTGCGCCTGGGAGTTCTGGCATGGAGGCCTTCATTACGCAGTGTGCGCCGTATTGTCTGAGCTGAAACTTCAGTACCCACATCTGACAAATCTTTGCTCAGTTCCTCAGCAGTCACACGGGGACTTTTCTCCACTCTACGCTTCAGGTAGCGCACCGCAGTCGAAGTCAGCATCTTCTTTCTTCCACGACCAGGTAGCGTTTCAACAGTGCCCTTTGCCTTGAATTTGCGAATGATGCTTCCTATGGTCTCTCTTGGTATGTTTAACATCTTTGCAATCTTCTTATAGCCATTGCCCTTCCTGTGAAGAGTAATCACCTCTTCTCTTGTCTTCCTGGACCATTCTCTTGACTTCACCATGTTTGTAACCACACCAGTAAATGTCTAGAAGGAGCTGAGTATCACAGTCATTTTAAAGCTGCCTAATTGGTGCTTATTATGCTTTATTGCTGCTCCGTGACATCCACAGGTGTTTTCAATACCTGATTGAAAACACTTGAATGAACCTCTGTTCTTCAGAGTGGTAGTCTTTAAGGGGTTGAATAATTGTGTCAATGAAGAATTCACAAAAGAAACATTTACTACTGTATTACAAAACCAATTGATGTCATTTTAGTTGCATATGGTTCTTTAAAAAGTCCTTGTAGGATTTCATTCTGAATACAATTACAATGTACACTAAATTCCCTAAAACCCTTTACAGCATTGGGGGTTGAATAATTTTGAACACAACTGTAGATCTGACTCATGCTGATTATTAGATAGATGAACTTTTAAATTCAAGTTATTATATTTTTCTTGTTCGGTGTAGTTCATTTGGGAAGTGGGAGTTAATAATTAATACATGTCTAGATCAGGCATTTGGTCCAGGGCCCTAGTGTGGTTCACTGGAAAAGTGAATCTAGATTTTTTTATAGATAAGTGTATTTTATGCTCATAAAGGGCCTCCTTGGTGAATCCCTTTAATACACCGTATTTCACGAGTAGAAGTCCTGCCCCTGCCTACCCTGTATTTCCACCCCACCTTCCTTGATTTCCTTCCTCCATTCTCCTCCCATGAGTAGTTACTAGACTCTTTTTCTTCCCTTCTGGGCATCTAGAATGACCTATGGGTATAAACCAATGACACTGCGGCCCCAGGTATAATTGGTTCAATTGCCTAGTTTACTTTTATCTTTTTGAGTGATCACAATTGTGTATGTGATCAAAGAAAGAGCTGAAAATAAATAATTATCTTTTAATTTCCTGCATGAATATATAAATATGGTGATTCAAATACACACCTTAGTTAATATGCCCCTTTGGTTTGAAATGCTTCCTTTTAAGCTACAGAAGGGCTACTTGTTTAGATAAATTCTCCTTTCCCCCTTTTCTGTCTATCACACATGATATTGGGTGGCTTAGGAATGTTTATATAAACCAGATGTGTTTAAGTTTACCCATTTCAGATGTGGCAAAATGTGTCCACGCCATTTTAACACTGACGTGATGTTTCATGATTGGCTGTTACATCACATCCTTGTTGTGGGGCAGAGATGAATGATGTTTGTTGTTAGACACATTTATAACCAATGAGATTGTTCCGAGTTTTAATAAAAGACCTGGCTGAACAAAGACACGCCAGATATACTTGAAGCATCAAATCCTTGTGATTGTCTCTTCAGTCATCTCTGCTATAGCGTAACGATGCTTGCGTCTTTCTTGGTTATATGAAAGAAATAACAGACGTTTTCTGGGATTCATGCTTTAGTAACTATGAATAGGAATATTGATTTGATTTGAATATTATTTATGTCACACAGGTTCCCAGAACAACGTTGTTTAACTAGTTTTAGCTATCCCACTTTGGGAGGGCCAAGCCGAGCAATTTATATACATTATTGGAACACTAAATAATGGAATTTACTGGCAACATTTTCCATCGAAATGATTAACAACCAAAACGGGACTGGTGATCGATGAAAGGAGCTGCAGGAAATCCCAAAACAGATGGTTATGCACCTGTGTCTGGGCAATAATTCCATTAAGTATTCAATAGGCGGGAATCCTGTAGCGTCTTTCTGAATGCCACCATGCCCTCCCTGTGTGGTATTACCATATATTGAGCTTTTACATCCATCGTTACTTCCGGGATCATTATTTCCTTCAACTTTGTGAGGAAATATTGTGTATCTTTCAGGGAGGTTGGTAGATTCAAGAAGGTCTCCAATAAATTTCCCCAGAGGCTCTAATAATCTACCTCAGGCTGAAACTATCGGATGACCTGGGGGTTGACGAGTGTCTTTGTGTGGATTTTAGGGATTGTGTACAAAGGATTAAAGGATGGGATACCTTCATCTAGATTGCTGTGGATTATATATATATTGTATACACACTTTTTATATTCACCCACCCTAAAACGCCCAGTATTTAGAAAAGTGGGGGATGATGGGAGTTTTATTGCAAGCTGGGATAGTGGATGATAGGAGTTGTATTCACATGCATTGCACAATGTTTCTTCTTTATTTGTAACATTTATTTTATTTATTTACAAAGGATTTTACCAGAAAGGATACATTGAGATTTCTCTCTTTTCAAGTATGTCCTGGGTTCAAGAACATTGAATGGTTACAGAAATACAAAGTAGTAAAATGCAAGTTATTAACACAAAACAAATATACAGATTAACAGAAAAATAAATATGTAGGAAATAAAGTCATTATGTTACATGTTTACAGGTGCATTCCGTATTGAGGTATGTTAATAGGGAGCTCTTAAGGGACTTTAGACTGGGGGAAGATTTGATGGCGTCTGGGAGGTTATTCCATAATTGCGGTGCTCTGCATTAGATGAGAGCTGACTTATTATTAGAGCGAGGTGCAACGTTTCGGTTCCTCTTGAAATTTTTAACAAGCACAAAGCGAATACAATCACACACACATATATAAATCCAAAATATGACAGCATTCATGGGTTTTTCATAAAATCTTCAACTTTATTATTCGATTATATAAAAACAACGTTTTGGTGCTTCACAGAGAACATTCCTCAGCACAACAGTGCATACCATGTCTGTGCCTCAAAGAGGCAAAAATGCATAAACACTAAAGGGTCTATTCACAAAGCAGGGAAATTGCAGGGAGATGCAGTGGTTTAATGAAGTCCCCAGTGTGACCAGCGCCACTGGGAGGAGCAAGGCTGTTTCTGGTAGCTGCAATACACATCCTGGTTTTGTATAAAAGGGGCTGTGAAAATAAACCTGGGCTCTTCTGCTTGCACTCTTCCTAGCCTTCGCGTCATTTAAGGAGCGCCGTCTCAATCCAGCGCAGAGTGCGCTCGCGGTTGGCGAGGTATCATCCATCAAACAGCAGATTGCGTCAAAGTGAGTAGCCAGACACGGAGTTATCAGATGTGTCCAATAAACGCCAGAGAGTAATGGAAGGATCCGAGCCCCAATCAGAGAAGGCCCTCCATTACAAGAGGTGGATAGACTTAGGATAGGGTGCTGTTCATGACATCTAAAGTCCTGCTTTATTGTAGGACCCAAACTGTGTATTTTATATTTATAGTGTGTATATGTCACGTCACAGCAGTTTACCATTTCAAAATATGTTAAAAAAATATGAATTTCTATTCAGCTTCACGACATAAATTTATTTTCCCACGTCTTATCATCCAAACCTTTATGGTTATATATCTGACAGGGTATCCTTTTATTAAAACCTCTCAGAAATGTTGAGAGCTGTTACATCATTTATATGAAAATATGGAATTTCAAACAAATTTTTTTTTCTTTAAATTCAATTTTTTTTACATTAGAAATGGTCAATAGGAGAAATGAGACTGCCCTGTGTATCTTCTGATTTTACCGTTTGAATTTCAGTTTTGTCAGAACTGAATTCCTCGCTACTTTTGGTGGTTTTTACAAAACGGGTACTTAATGGATAAACCCATATGTAAAAACAGATCAATAAATAAGCTTAAAGTTATAGATCTAATAATTCCATAAATCAATAACACAAACAACTAGGCTCATAATTAAAAATGTATTCTTAGATTTATAACTATTACACTTCAGGAATAATCACCTCACAGCAATATTAACCTCCCTGGTGGTATTCCCGAGTGTGACTCGGGATTGAATTTCACTACTGCGAACGGTAACCCCGAGCTACCTCCTCCTGCACTCCCTGGCTGTCCCCCGCAGTGTGATCATGGCGAATGCTTCCTGGTAAGGCTCCCTGCGAGTCACACGATGCAGGGGGCGGGACCAGCAGCAAACTTAGAAAAAAATTATAATACACTGTATAATCCAATGTGCAATGTTTATGAACGGCACTACAGGATACGAAACAGACCATACATCGTCTCACCCTTGTTTTCAGACAGATTTCAGTGTTTTTTGTTGTATTTTTATCGAATATCATTTATTTGCATTATTTTGGATAATTATTATTGGGATAATAAATTATTATGTCATGTTTCAAACTTTATCGGACTCCGTGTATTTACTATTTTTTATTTATTTATTTATAAAGGATTTTACCAGTAAGGACTCTTGATTGCACGGATTTCAGTGCGTGATTCCTAATTATTACAGGCTAACCATGTACAAAAACACGTTTTCTTTAAAAACAAAATTGAGACGCTTTTAGACACAAAATTTTGAAAAAATTAGACCGCCAGGGAGGTTAAAGGAAATATATTCGGTGGCCAACCAGTTGTCTGGATTTTACTAAGTAGTCCTGTGGGTAAGGCAGCGACGCACAAGATCTTGCCGCACTCGCATTCCTGAACTGCCCATAGCAGTGTGATTGTACAAATAAAATCGAGAAAAAATTAAAGAACGCACATATCAAGTCAAGACTTTGTCCCTAAGTGTGTGTAAATGTATAGCAGTGTGTGTACGTGCATGGCTAAGTATGTTTGTGCATATGTGTGAAAATAGCACAGTGAGTGTGTGTGGGCTACTGTGCTTATAAATACCAGAACATAATTTTGGTCCCCATTCAATTATGCTTTCCGTGGTAAGATCATGGGTATGGCTTCTGTCCTGTGTGAGTTCTCTCATTTATGGGTGTGCTTATGAATATTGAAAAGACTCTTTCTTATGCAAACAGCTTCTCTCCTGTATGAATTCTCTCATGTTTAGTAAGCTCACCCTTTGATCTAAAACATTTCCCACATTCAGGACATGCAAACGGCTTCTCTCCTGTATGAATTCTCACATGTATAGTAAGATCACCTTTTGATCGAAAACATTTCCCACATCCAGGACATGCAAACGGCTTCTCTCCTGTATGAATTCTTTCATGTGCAGTAAGATTATCCTTTGAACGAAAACATTTCCCACATTCTGAACATGCAAATGGCTTCTCTCCTGTATGAATTTTCTCATGTGTGGTAAGATTACCCCTTGATCTAAAACATTTCTCACATTCAGAACATGCAAACGGCTTCTCTCCTGTATGAATCCTCTCATGTACAGTAAACTCACTCTTTGATTTAAAGCATTTCCCACATTCAGAACATGCAAACGGCTTCTGTCCTGTATGAATTCTCTCATGCTCAGAAAGCTTACCCTTTCTTCTAAACCATTTCCCACATTCAGAACAAGCAAACGGCTTCTCTCCCGTATGAATTCTCTCATGTACAGTAAACTCACTCTTTGATTTAAAGCATTTCCCACATTCAGAACAAGCAAATGGCTTCTCTCCTGTATGAATTCGCTCATGTACAGTAAACTCACTCTTTGATTTAAAGCATTTTCCACATTCAGAACATGCAAACGGCCTCTCTCCTGTATGAATTCTCTCATGTACAGTAAGCGCACTCTTTCTTATAAAACATTTCTCACATTCAGAACATATAAATGGCTTTTCTCCGGTATGAATTCGCTCATGTACATTAAGGTCACCTTTTGTACTAAAACATTTCCCACATTTAGAACATTCAAACGGCTTCTCTCCTGTATGAATTCTCTCATGTACAGTAAGGTCACCCTTTGTACTAAAACATTTCCCACATTTAGAACATTCAAACGGCTTCTCCCCTGTATGAATTTTCTCATGTTTATTAAGAACACCTTTTGTTTTAAAACATTTCCCACATTCAGAACATGTAAACGGCTTCTCTCCTGCGCAAACTCTCTTTTGCAGAGCAAGCCTAGCACTCATGCTTAAACATCTCTCACTTTTTGGTAACAGAAATGCTTTAGTTCTAATGTGACCTGTGTGGGTTTTGGGAAATTCTGATCCATAACTGGCAGAATTTGTTTTGTCAGAATAAGCCAACGTATCCCTGCATGCTTCAATTTTTCCGACGGTCCCATGGTACAGCTCAGAATTCTCTGGTTCTTTTACATTCTCTTTGGTATCCAGAGTTTCAACTTTGATTATTTCCTCTTGCTTTACTGACAGAGGCTTCATGAGATTTTCTTCAACAAATGATGCGGTTTCCTCAAAGTTAATTCCTGCAGACATTTTCAGACTCTTGCTGTACTCCTGTTAAATAAAACAACAATATTTTACACCATCACAAAACCAATGCAGCAAAATACACCTATAAACAAAGTATAATACAACCTGAACCAGGTCCATCACATGCATTAAATATAGAGAGAAGATTCACCTTATATACAGGAGATATATGAAGGATGGAGCAGCCTCTAACGCCCAGTGGGCAGGAGAACCCCCTTACTGGTATGTGTGCCTGGGATGTCTGTATGATGAAAAGAAGATACTACAATAAAGTGGGAGGAGACAAAAGGAATTTCCAAATCAATGGAACGGTTTTTCTAAACAAGACTATCCAATGGGTACAGAGATCTGTCACAACTCCTTGAGGCATGTTTTGCTTTTTTTCTTTCCTATGAGCTTTACAAGGGTTTATAGGACTTCGACATCTGGCTGCTTTTCGCTCATATTTAATTTACTCACCTTGCTTCTCCTGAGTGTATGAGGATTTAGAATGAGGCAATATCTAGCTATTAGAGAGTCGGTGAAAGTTTATTCTAGGGGTTATCTCTCGGCTGGTGAATTCTATAAGGGAATATTGTCCTCCAGCCAACTTCTATTGGAAAATAACCCCATTCTTGTTATAACTGAATCCTATAGGGAGCCGAACACATTGTTACATACTAATCGTTCATCAGTTACACTTTTGAAGCATTGCATAGAGCTGGGATATTTGTTTTGTATTTCTAGATAGTATTCATCAGGACTACACATCGACTTAATTTTTATGTATAGAGACTGTGGCTTCGGGAGATAAGAGTCACTTCAGCCAAGTGGCGGCTGGCCAGGTCCAATGTGTCACTTCTGGTTTTGTGCCGTGGATGGATGTCGGAAATGCGCTTTGAATGTCCTTTTGGATGCACCTAATTGATCAAGTAATGAGGGTATTTAATGGTGGACTACAGCGGAATCCATAGCTCTGGATGAAGTATTATGGATGAAAGGTGTTGAGTGCTTAAGGACTTCTAACGGACGTTTATGTTTATATTGCAGAGATGTGATGAAAATCCATATAGCGCAAACTAGTGGAATTAAATTCAAACCCAGGTGTATAGTGAAGGTACACGTGCAAGTGCAGAGTAGCTTCAATGTTACCATTGTGAAATATACAAAGTAAAAACAATACTTTCATTAATACTGGTGACTTTACCTTTAACTTTTCCTCGTATCTCTCAAGAAAAACAGAAAATAACAGAAACAAATAGTGCAGAACCACAAAAATAGGACCCCAAGTCCAAGGTGAATAAAGTAACAGAAGCAGAGGCGTAACTAGAAACCTCAGGGCCTAGGTGGAAGAATCCATGAAGGCCCCCCCCCAAATAAATTTAGCAACCTCTAAAAAGACACCCCCACACCCTGAATATATGGATGAGCCCCTAAAAAGACACCCGCACAGCCATAATGTGCTCCACAGCAACAAAAAAAATAAATAAATAAATATCGCAATAATGTGCCGTGTGTATGAGCATATCAGAGCTGCACAGCAATAAAACTCCCTTCAGTCCAAACACCCCCACTCTTGATTTCATTAACCCCCATCCTCACTCCTTTCATTAAACCCCCGTCCCCACTCTTTTCATTAAACCCCCCCAAGGGCATCGCTAGGGGGGTGACACCACCCCCTAAAATATATATATACATATAATTTTTTTTTTTTTTTTTTTTTTTTTAACACAAAAATATTTTACCAGGAAGGATACATTGAGAGTTCTCTCATTTTCAAGTATGTCCTGGGTAGGCAAGGCCTAGGCTGGCACTTTCCAGGGGGTGGCAAAAAAAACACCACAAAGAGGATATTCACAGAGCACCGAAATAACACAGACATTTCAGTGTTCTTTTGTTCCCCGCACGTTGGGGAATCAAATTTCCCCGGTGAATTCACCACAGGGTCCCTGAAGTGCAGGGAATCAGCCACCGAATGCTGCCGCAAACCTATCGCCTGCCGTTTTAAAAAGAACTACTGAACGAAAATGTCTTGAATTAACATCTACAGTAAGTTCCTATGAATGATAATAAAAAGGTCTGTTACAGAAAAAAAAAAATTGCTATTAGAAAAAAAAATAGATTTTTTTTGAAAAATGCCTAAAAGATACTAAAAAAATAAAATCAATAAATAGAGATTTTTTACTATGGATTAAAGGAATAAACGGTTTATTAGATATTGGATAAAAACAGGAATATTTTTAACATTGAAACATATGGTGTTCGTTCGCCCTGAATAAACCTGCCAAATGAAAACACCGGACATCAGGACATTTCTTTGCTGTTCGGTGTCTCTGAACAGATTAAGAATTACTTCTCTATGGGGACTTTCACTGCCTTCGAACAGGCACCGTACTTGCTGTCAGTTTGCCAAAATTTGTGTATGAGCATATCACAGAGCTCCGCAGCAATAAACTTCACAGTAATGTGCGCTGTGTATTATGAGCATTCAGTGTTATATGGGAGTACTGATTTATGAGTAAAAGTAGTTTAAAAAAAACAAACATAAAACTCGAGGAGGGGGTGACACCATACGTTACCGCACCGGGTGACACCAACCCTAGTGACGCCACTGACTCCCCCAACCTCACTCTTTTCATTAACCCCCATCCTCACTCTTTTCATTAACCCCCATCCTCACTCTTTTCATTTAACTCCCCCATCCCCACGCTTTCCATTTAACCCCCACCCCACTCTTTCCATTTAAACCCCCCACCCCACTCTTTTCATTAAACCCCCCACCCCACTCTTTTCATTAAATTCCCCCACCCACTCTTTTCATTAACCCCCATCCCCACTCTTTTCATTAACCCCCATCCCCACTCTTTTCATTAACCCCCATCCCCACTCTTTTCATTAAATTCCCCATCCCCACTCTTTTCATTAACCCCCACCCCACTCTTTTCATTTAACTCCCCCATCCCCACTCTTTTCATTTAACTCCCCCATCCCCACTCTTTTCATTAAGGCTAGGGTCAGACGAGCGTGATTTCTATGAACTGTACGTCCATGCACACGGACGTACGTCAGTACGGAAGACGCAGTAGTGGCCAGTCTGTTTTTTTCACTGACGTATATTTTGACGGATGTAGGCGGGAAAATAAAAAGCAAAACCATTTTGTCCATGAAAAATGCTGGACGTATAAATGCAGTCCGTCTGACCACGTTCCATCACTCACACACAAAGCTATGCAGACGTTGCGGACGCAGCGCACTTTGTGCGGCCGTTCTAGGGGTTGTACATTCTTGCCTGCCTTGCGTCCGTGGGCCGCGGCCGTTGTGCGTCCGCAGTTAGTGCGGACGTACTTCGTGTGTGGGGCTCCAATGGGCTGTCATGCTATCACGGACGTACTTTTAGGCGCAATCACGGACGTGAACACTACGCTCGTCTGACCCCAGCCTTAACCCCCATCCTCACTCTTTTCATTTAACTCCCCCATCCCCACTCTTTTCATTAACCCCCATCCCCACTCTTTTCATTAACCCCACATCCCCACTCTTTTCATTAACCCCACATCCCCACTCTTTTCATTAACCCCACATCCCCACTCTTTTCATTAACCCCATCCTCATTTTCATTAAACCCCCCTCCCCACTCTTTTCATTAACCCCCATCCATTAAATTCCCCCACCCCCACTCTTTTCATTAACCCCACATCCCCACTCTTTTAATTAAATTCCCCCACCCCACCCTCACTTTTCATTAAACCCCCACCCCCACTCTTTTCATTAACCCCCATCCTCACTCTTTTCATTAACCCCCATCCTCACTCTTTTCATTAACCCCCATCCTCACTCTTTTCATTAACCCCCATCCTCACTCTTTTCATTAACCCCCATCCTCACTCATTTCATTTAACCCCATCCCCTCTTTTCATTTAACCCCACCACTTTTTCGTTAATCCCCATCCCCACTTTCTTCATTAATCCCCCATCCCCACTTTCTTCGTTAATCCCCCATCCCCACTTTCTTCGTTAATCCCCCATCCCCACTTTCTTCGTTAATCCCCCATCCCCACTTTTTTCGTTAATCCCCATCCCCACTTTTTTCGTTAATCCCCATCCCCACTTTTTTCGTTAATCCCCCATCCCCACTTTTTTCGTTAATCCCCCATCCCCACTTTTTTCGTTAATCCCCCATCCCCACTTTTTTCGTTAATCCCCCATCCCCACTTTTTTCGTTAATCCCCCATCCCCACTTTTTTCGTTAATCCCCCATCCCCACTTTTTTCGTTAATCCCCCATCCCCACTTTTTTCGTTAATCCCCCATCCCCACTTTTTTCGTTAATCCCCCATCCCCACTTTTTTCGTTAATCCCCCATCCCCACTCTTTTCATTTAACCTGAACCTTTCATTAAACCTTGGTGAACCTGGGGGCGCCACTGAGCTTCTGAGCCACATCTCTCCTCCGTGGGATCTGCAATGCATCTCCTGGTGGAGCTCTAGGAGGAAGTGACGTTATATGATCACTTCATCTCAGCGCCGAGACAGTAGCAGCACGTCAGGAGGAGGTTGTCTTGAAGATTAAGGCTAAGGTCAGACGAAAGCAGTTTTAACGTGCGTTTAGCCGCACGAAATCACGGCCGTGCTAGCAGCAAATGACGTCCAATGCCGGGGAACACACGAAGTACGGCCGCACGAAAGTTAGTCCGCGCAACGCAAGTGGCAAACGAATGCATTTTTTCTAGAACGTCAAACCGCTACTACTGACGTACAGAGTGCGCTGCGTCCGCATAGCGGCGTGTTTGCGTGATTGGGAGACGTCAGACGCTGCTAATGTCCGGCTAACATAACGTCCAGACACAAAAAGTGTTTTATTGATGATCCGTACAAAATCACGGACGAAAAGGCGCATCGTATGACCGCTATCGCGTATTCCGTGAAAAAATACGTCCATTTGTTCGAACGCACTTTTTCACGGACGTGAAAAATGCGTTCGTCTGACCCTAGCCTAAACCCTCGAATACCAGGGGTTTAGAAACCGGCGGCTCCTGGAAAGTGCCTCGGCAGCCATGCAGACAGCTCCGGATTCGGACTCCGAGTCCGATACCGGAGCTGCTGAGGATAAGGCAAGCTGCAAGAACATTATCACGATGTACAGGGGGGGGCGACCCTACCAACCCGTGGGGGCCCTCGGGTCAGTCTGCTCCTGGATAGCAGGCAGTAGCTTGTGGGCCCCCCCAGCCTCAGGGGCCCTGGTGCCATGGCACCTCCTGCACCACCTATAGTTCCACCACAGAAGCCAAGTACAGTAAGCTTCCGAACGCTGCGAGACATGAACCGATATTACCTCAGTTTAACAACAGGATTGTAACATCGATGCCAGACGTTAAACTTGCCTCTCCTAGCGCTAATGCTTACATATCGAGACGCTACATAAGCACCAGCTATGGAATAGAACCCCAGATGCTTTGGAACTACATTTCCCATGAGGCTTTGTTGCCAAGCTAATGAGTAGCTGAGCCTCACAAGAGACGTAAGGCCCGTTCAATACCTCATCAGCTGCTGAATTGCTGCAGCGCAGCAATTCAGTTTGCTGCAGCAGTGTCATTGAACGCTTTGGATGCGAATTTTGAATCCAAAATGGCCGACGATTTCTTAATGAAAAATTCAGATTGTTTTTCGGATCACTCGGACAAAATATGATAAAGAGAAGCAGTCAGCACAATTCCGTTTTGTTTGCACACACCACAAATGATAGTTTTTAATGAATAAACGTTATGTTTACTTCTGAAACAATATATAAATTGAACTGTAATATATGTCTATGTGCAGGGGGAAATAATAAATATTTTGTGCTTTGGTGAACAAAAACCTCAAAATTAACATTGCTGTACGGAATTATTACCTGCTTCGAGGCGGCGGCCATCTTGCTGTACGGCATTGTTACTTGCTTCATGGTGGCGGCCATCTTTAAAATGTCACACTCCGCTACACGCAGCATCTCCTCGGGACGCTGCAATTGGTAGGTTAGCACTGCTGAGCGCTGAGCGGTTGAACGGCGTTCAATGGCAAGTTGCTAACTTAGCACTTGCAGCGGCTGAGGTATTGAACGCGGCTGTAGTTTCAAAACATCTGGAGGGTCAAGGGGGCTGACCCCGGCTGTAAATGGTTGAAATTCGAATGAAGATTTACACTTTGACACAGGGTTATTCAACAAGCTCTGAATTTACCACCAAACAGAATTTCACTGTATCGGAGATTTTCACTAAGCTGCCAATTCACCAAATACAGTCAAACTAACGGCGAAATACGGTGCACTTTACCGGCATCGAAATTGTCCCATAGAGAACGAATGATTCGTCTAATCACGGAACCCTGAAATGCAGCGAAATTTACCGACATTCCCTGAATTCAGTGTTTTAATTCCACAGGTTTAAGGCTAAGGTCAGACGAGCGCAATATTAACGTGCGTTTAACAGCACTAAATCACGGCCGTGCTAGCAGCAAATTACGTCCAATGCCAGGCAGCATACGAAGAACGGCCGCACAAAAGTGCGGCAGCGCAACGCAAGAGGCAAACTAACGCATTTTTGCAAGAACGTAGAACCGCTAGTACGGACGTACAGAGTGCGCTGCGTCCGCTAGCAACATGTGTGCCTGATTAGGAGATGTCAGACGCTGCTAATGTCCGGCCAACATAACGTCCAGACGCAAAAAGGGTTTTATTGATGATCCGTACAAAATTACGGACGAAAATGCGCATCGTATGACCGCTATCGCGTATTCCGTGAAAAAATGCGTCCATTCGTTCGAACGCACTTTTTCACGGACAACGCGAAAAATGCGTTAGTCTGACCCTAGCCTAAACGGGCGAATCCCATAGGTTTCAAAAGGAATAAAACAGATTATCTTTTCTTTCAGACCATTATTTTTATTTTTTACAAAAGCCCTTTTTATTATTTTTTTTAAAGGACCTTTTATTTATTTAGACACATTTTTTCATTGATTTAATCTCCTATTAACAGGAGACTGACTAATTTTCTTCTCAGTTGTCGTTATTCACCAATGTCTGATAACTGCGACGCCATTTTTGCCGAAATACGGTGAACATTCGATAAATGGCGAATATTCACCGAAATTTCAACGACACGCAAATCACTGAATTGCACCAAAATTTAACTCTATTTCGGTGCTTTGTGAATAGACTCCATAGTAATGATATGTGCAGAATTCTGCTGAAAAATAATATATAATTTGCCTGGGTCCTGTAATAAAAAAAGAAGACTTAAATCATATTTAAACATGCAGGGTTATTCAAAGAGATCCGAATTGTGGCCAAAAGGTAACCGAACAGTGAAATTCAGCGTTCGGTTACCTTTTCTGGCCATTCAGCTATTCAGAGAGAAGGCAGTTCGCCAAATCTTGGCGAATTGCCTGCACATATGGTGCCTGTTCGAGGGCAGTGAAATCCACATAGAGAAGCAATGCTTCGTCTATTCAGAGAACAAAAACCAGCAGGGAAGAGTTGCCGAATTGCCCTGCTGTTCGGTGGTTTCATTTGACAGGTTTATTTAGACGAATCCCATAAACTTCAATGTTAAAAATATTCCTGTTTTAATCCAAACCTAATAAACCGCTGATTATAATATCTGCAGTAAAAAGCATTTTTAGGGATTTTTTATTTTCCATTTTATTTTTAAATCGTTTTTTCTTTTTTCTGTAACAGCCCTCTTTATTATTCATTGGATCTTTATATGTAAATTTCAGACATTTTCGTTCTGTAGTTTCTTTGCAAAAAGCGTTTCACTTTTCAAACATTCAAGCGTACTTTTTTTTTTCCACTCCATTCGTCTGCGGTGTTGGCTTTTTCCAGCGGCTGCTCTGCGCTGTGTCCGGTGGCTGCTCGGGTTTCTCCGGCGTGGTTAATCCAGATGTTTTTACGGGTTTCGGTGTGCATTCGCCGGGTTTTGCGGTGAGTGTTCGGTGGCTTTTCCCTGCACTACAACGGCCCTGTGGTGCTTGCTGAATACACAGCAGGGTCGCTGAAATTGGATCGCCAAAATGCACCGAATTGAACCACACCACAAGGGGTGTGTGTGAAATAGTTCAGCAGTAAAGGGTTGAAAACTGTAAAGTGCCTGCCCCCCCCCAGAGACCACAAAGGTGCTTTGTAGTCAGGTGACCCCCCCTCCCCCGCTAGCCAGTGATGTATTTTGGCCTAGGGCGGCACTTTTGGCTCAATTTCTGGGGGCAGCAAAAAAAAAATCCATCCTCTGCTCTGCTCAGTGGGATCCGCGGCTGCCGGTTTCTTCATCCCCGGTAAAGCAGCTGCGCGCAGAACGTGCCTCCCACTTCCACACTTCCAAAATGCAGCGTGCGTGCCTGCCTCAAACATTGAAACCATGAGCAAGGCACGCTGCCGGGAACGATTTGTACAGGTGATGGTGGTGAGTGACGACCCACCTTGACATTTTCTTTTTATAACCGGTCATTTACTTTTTCTTCTCTGGTCCATGGGCGGGAGCGGTTTGATCTGGCTCCCTGCTGTAATAGTGTTTCAATCACCCGCTGAGCACAGATCACTGAGCAGAACTTCTCCTCCAATGGACACATGATACTGCTGTGAGATCACCAGCCCCCATTGCCTGTCAGTGCCAGGGAGACTGGGGGAGCACAGAGCACACTGAATGGGGGGTGGCATTCTGGAGCCTTTTATTGTTTGGTACATCCAGTTATTCAGAGCCTTTGTGTGGTCACACATTGTCATTCTGTGGACCTGAGAGTCCTGTGGTGCTGGTCTGCATTTAGCATTTTAAATGGTTTATTGACAGAGGTTTATCTGGATGATCTTTATTTACTCCTATCTGCATGTCACCCCCTCTCTCCTCTAGTTTTAAGGGTGCCATTTTTCTACATCTCTACATGTGTCTGTCTATTGATGTTTTGTTTGTCTTATCCCACTTAATGTACAGCGCTGCAGAATATGTTGGCGCTCAGGGCCGGCGCTGCCGCTAGGCGAGCTAGGCGCCCGCCTAGAGCACAGCCCCGCCTAGGGCGCAGCCAAGACCTCTCCGCCGGCCCGTTGTCCCCCCCTCTGCACGCCGCTATCACTGATCACGCTGTGCGTTTGCTCTGGGCGCAGCATGATCATGGAAGGCCGCTCGCGGTGGCTGTCCAATAGAGAGTGAGGGAAGCGGGGACAACCCCGCCCCCTCAGCAAGGACAGCCACCGCGAGCGGTCTTCCATGATCACGCTGCGCCCAGAACAAGCGCACAGCGTGATCAGTGACAGCGGCATGCAGAGGGGGGTGACAGCAGCGTGGGGATGACAGCGGCGTGCAGAGGGCCGCCGGCAGGATCTTCTCGGGGGGAGCCAAGCACTGCAGACAGAAGGTGAGAGCTGGGGCAAATATAACCACGTGTGAGCTGGTCTGGGGGCAATATATCCATGTGTGAGCTGGTCTGGGGGCAATATATCCATGTGTGAGCTGGTCTGGGGGCAATATATCCATGTGTGAGCTGGTCTGGGGGCAATATATCCATGTGTGAGCTGGTCTGGGGGCATATATCCATGTGTGAGCTGGTCTGGGGGCAATATATCCATGTGTGAGCTGGTCTGGGGGCATATATCCATGTGTGAGCTGGTCTGGGGTCATATATCCATGTGTGAGCTGGTCTGGGGTCATATATCCATGTGTGAGCTGGTCTGGGGTCATATATCCATGTGTGAGCTGGTCTGGGGTCATATATCCATGTGTGAGCTGGTCTGGGGGCATATATCCATGTGTGAGCTGGTCTGGGGTCATATATCCATGTGTGAGCTGGTCTGGGGGCATATATCCATGTGTGAGCTGATCTGGGGGCATATATCCATGTGTGAGCTGGTCTGGGGGCATATATCCATGTGTGAGCTGATCTGGGGGCAATATATCCATGTGTGAGCTGGTCTGGGGCAATATATCCATGTGTGAGCAGGTCTGGGGCAATATATCCATGTGTGAGCTGGTCTGGGGCAATATATCCATGTGAGAGCTAATCTGGGGGCATATATCCATCTGTGAGCTGGTCTGGGGGCATATATCCATGTGTGAGCTGGTCTGGGGGCATATATCCATCTGTGAGCTGGTCTGGGGGCATATATCCATCTGTGAGCTGGTCTGGGGGCATATATCCATGTGTGAGCTGGTCTGGGGGCATATATCCATGTGTGAGCTGGTCTGGGGGCATATATCCATCTGTGAGCTGGTCTGGGGGCATATATCCATCTGTGAGCTGGTCTGGGGGCATATATCCATCTGTGAGCTGGTCTGGGGGCATATATCCATCTGTGAGCTGGTCTGGGGGCATATATCCATCTGTGAGCTGGTTTGGGGCAATATATCCATGTGTGAGCTAGACTAGGGGCAAATATACCCGTGTGAGAGGTGGGGCAATATATTATATCCATCTTTTTTTGGGGGGGGGTGCAAGTAGCTGGTCTTGCGTAGGGCGCAAAATAGTCTAGCACCGGCCCTGTTGGCGCTTTATAAATGTTATAACAATTTTTTTTTTTTTTAAGACCCCTATAATATAAAATCAGGAATTGGACAACAAGCAGCAAAAAAAAAAAAACAGAACAATGCCTCTACCCTCAAGCAACCCCCCCCCCATACACAGAACCTCTCCTACAAACAACCACACACCGCAGCTAACAAAGCCATGTCTGCAGCACACACACACACACAACCATCACTTCTCTAGAACTGCATCACACACACAGACACATACACTCACACACAGCAAACACAGACACACGTGGGTCTGTTTGCGGTGTATAGGAGACATATAACGCAGTCCGCTCCATCCCCAGCGAGCAGCACAGCGCCAAGACTCTTAACAAAGTGGGAGTCAAAAATTAAATGGACGAGAGTTGAATGTGGGACAAAAAAAATGAATTAATAGGTGAAGAAATATTGTCAAAACGAATAAAATGAGGCCATAAAGTGAAATAAATGTGAGAATAAAATGGGGGGGCATATTTATAAGGGGTTATTCAATAACCAAATTGTGAATTTCATCGTTGGGTGTAATTCTGGGCCAATTTGTCTAATAACTAAGCTGTCAATTTGTCGAATATAGGCGATTGACAGCGAAATATGGTTGAATTTGCCGCATTAAATTGCAAATCAATTTAAACTTTTTTTGAAATGGGTTTTTCTGGATGTTTTTGTTGCTTTTCTCTCTCTCACTGTTAGAATAAACCGACCATTGACATTATAGACTGATCATTTCTTTGTCAGCGGCAAGCAATTTTTTTTTCCCCCTCACTGTAGGAGTGTATCACAGAGCTGCTTAGCAATAAACCTCACACAGTAATGTGCGCTGTGTATGAGCATTTTACAGAGTCCCTCAGGCCGATAGGGGACTTTTGCCGGAGGGGGCTGACATCTTGTGAGGGGACACCGTGAACTACTGCACCAGGTGACACCAACCCTACATAGTTACATCGTTTTATAGGCTGAAAAAAAGACATGCGTCCATCGGGTTCAGCCTCTCCTACAACACCTACTGCTGTTGATCCAAAAGAAGCAAAAAACCCAGTCTGAAGCACTCGCCAATATGCAACAAACTGGGGAAAAAATCCTTCTTGACCCCAGAATGACAGTCAGAGTTCTCCTTAGTGATGACACTGACCGTGTCTGTATTATAACAAATTCATATTAAAGCACTGCTGGGCCTAAAGTGAGGGGGGCCATCTGCTGTGGGGGGGGGGGCTGCCTGCTGTGTGTGTGTGGGGGGGGGATAATGCAAGGGGAGCTGCCTGCTGTGGGGAAAAAAAATAAAGTGAGGTGAGGGGGGCTGCTGGGGGGAATAAAGTAGTGCTGGCTTGCTGGGGAAGGGTTGTATAAAAGAACGGCATGGGCCTGGGGGAACAGAAAGGGGGGGGTGTAAAAAGGCTGTGGATTCTGTGATGCACTCAACACACTGAATATTACTGTTATCCACTTTTAATATACAGAGAGGAAGAGATTGAGCCTAGAGATGAAGGGGCGTGGTTTAAACATGACGGGGTGTGTCAAATTTAAATTGGGGGTGCACGGGTTTAGTCAGGCCTAGGGCAGCACAAAACCTAAATACACCACTGCCGCTAGCAGCCTGGAAGGGGTGGGGGGGGGGGGCTGTGCTCATTCAGTATTATGGGGGCTGCTTTTGCCTAGACCACCAGGAGTTAAACCATAAAAAATTAACCCCTGGGACACCAAGTACAAACCCAGGCGGCCAGTCCCAGAAAATTGGGGACAGATAGCAACTATGTGATTTAACTCTTCATTCACTGACAGCACATTAACCCATTTCCTGCCAGAAAGCTCCATATCAGTCATTGTCACACAGGTGATTGTCACACAGCGGCTTCTTATAGACTAAGCATTGCCTTATTCCCATGGCTGGGAGACATTTCATTCCTGAATTCACACACATCATTATACAGCGGATACAGGTTATAATCAGCAATATATGGATTTACTTACAAGAAGGCCGCTCACTCCCAGGACCCTCAGGGTGGATCTGCGGCCTCACAGGTCTCAGGACACAAAGGACAAAGGGGATGGAGCTACAGGGGACAAAGGGGATGCAGGAGTTAGATATAATCCCACATCACTACAAACCAGTGTGAAAAAGAGAAAATATTCCTTTCTTGAGTGGCCCAGTCAGAGTCCTGACCTCAACCCGATTGAAATGCTGTGGCATGACCTCAAGAGAGCGATTCACACCAGACATCCCAAGAATATTGCTACAGTGAAACAGTTTTGTGAAGAGGAGTGGTCCAAAATTACTCCAGATCGTTGTGCAGGTCTGATCTGCAACTACGGGAAACGTTTGGTTGAGGTTATTGCTGCCAAAGGAGGGTCAACCAGTTATTAAGTCCAAAGGTTCACATACTTTTTCCACCCTGCACTGTGAATGTTTACATTTTATGTTCAATAAACACATGAAAACATATAATGTTTGTGTTGTATTATTTTAAGCAGACTGTGTTTTTCAAATTGTTGTGACTTAGATGAAGATCAGAGCACATTTTATGACCAATTCATGCAAAACTCCATGTAATCCCAAAGGGTTCACATACTTTTTCTTGCCACTGTATAACTGTGCTGTATGTGTGTGCGCGTGCTCTGTGTATAACTGTGCGTGCTGTATGCGTGTGTGCGTGCTTTGTATATAACGGTGTGTGCTGTATGTGCGCGCGTGCTCTGTATATAACTGTGTGCTGTATGTGTGTGCGCGTGCTCTGTATATAACTGTGGTATGCGTGTGTGCGTGCTCTGTATATAACTGCGTGCTGTATGCGTGTG
This sequence comes from Leptobrachium leishanense, assembly GCA_009667805.1. Lineage (NCBI taxonomy): Eukaryota > Metazoa > Chordata > Amphibia > Anura > Megophryidae > Leptobrachium > Leptobrachium leishanense. Next base: position 144,522,428 of record CM019068.1, on the reverse strand, counting down.
TGCGTGCTTTGTATATAACGGTGTGTGCTGTATGTGCGCGCGTGCTTTGTATATAACGGCGTGTGCTGTATGCGTGCGCGTGCTTTGTATATAACGGCGTGTGCTGTATGTGTGCGCGTGCTTTGTATATAACGGCGTGTGCTGTATGTGTGCGCGTGCTCTGTGTATAACTGTGTGCTGTATGTGTGTGCGCGTGCTCTGTATATAACTGTGCTGTATGTGTGTGCGCGTGCTCTGTATATAACTGTGTGCTGTATGTGTGTGCGCGTGCTCTGTATATAACTGTGTGCTGTATGTGTGTGCGCGTGCTCTGTATATAACGGTGTGCTGTATGTGTGTGCGTGCTCTGTATATAACTGTGTGCTGTATGTGTGTGCGCGTGCTCTGTATATAACTGTGTGCGTGCGCGTGCTCTGTATATAACTGTGTGCTGTATGTGTGCGCGTGCTCTGTATATAACTGTGCTGTATGTGTGTGCGTGCTCTGTATATAACTGTGCTGTATGTGTGTGCGTGCTCTGTATATAACTGCTGTATGTGTGTGCGTGCTCTGTATATAACTGTGTGCTGTATGTGTGCTCTGTATATAACTGTGCTGTATATGTGTGCGCGTGCTCTGTATATAACTGCGTGCTGTATGTGTGCGCATGCTCTGTATATAACTGTGCTGTATGTGTGCGCGTGCTCTGTATATAACTGTGCTGTATGTGTGCGCGTGCTCTGTATATAACTGTGCTGTATGTGTGTGCGCGTGCTCTGTATATAACTGTGTGCTGTATGTGTGTGCGCGTGCTCTGTATATAACTGTGTGCTGTATGTGTGTGCGTGCTCTGTATATAACTGTGTGCTGTATGTGTGCGCGTGCTCTGTATATAACTGCTGTATGTGTGTGCGTGCTCTGTATAGAACTGTGCTGTATGTGTGTGCGCGTGCTCTGTATATAACTGTGTGCTGTATGTGTGTGCGTGCTCTGTATATAACTGCTGTATATGTGTGCGCGTGCTCTGTATACAACTGTGTGCTGTATGTGTGCGCGTGCTCTGTATATAACTGTGCTGTATGTGTGTGCGTGCTCTGTATACAACTGTGTGCTGTATGTGTGCGCGTGCTCTGTATATAACTGTGCTGTATATGTGTGCGTGCTCTGTATATAACTGTGCTGTATATGTGTGCGCGTGCTCTGTATATAACTGTGTGCTGTATGTGTGTGCGCGTGCTCTGTATATAACTGTGTGCTGTATGTGTGTGCGCGTGCTCTGTATACAACTGTGTGCTGTATTTGTGTGAGCGTGCTCTGTATATAACTGTGGTATGCGTGTGCGCGTGCTCTGTATATAACTGCGTGCTGTATGCGTGTGTGCGTGCTTTATATATAACGGCGTGTGCTGTATGTGTGCGCGTGCTTTGTATATAACGGCGTGTGCTGTATGTGTGCGCGTGCTTTGTATATAACGGCGTGTGCTGTATGTGTGCGCGTGCTTTGTATATAACGGCGTGTGCTGTATGTGTGCGCGTGCTCTGTGTATAACTGTGTGCTGTATTTGTGTGCGCGTGCTCTGTATATAACTGTGCTTTATGTGTGTGCGCGTGCTCTGTATATAACTGTGTGCTGTATATGTGTGCGCGTGCTCTGTATATAACTGCGTGCTGTATGTGTGCGCGTGCTCTGTATATAACTGTGCTGTATGTGTGCGCGTGCTCTGTATATAACTGTGCTGTATGTGTGCGCGTGCTCTGTATATAACTGTGTGCCGTATGTGTGTGCGCGTGCTCTGTATATAACTGTGTGCTGTATGTGTGCGCGTGCGCTGTATATAACTGTGCTGTATATGTGCGCGTGCTCTGTATATAACTGTGTGCTGTATGTGTGTGCGCGTGCTCTGTATATAACTGTGTGCTGTATGTGTGTGCGCGTGCTCTGTATATAACTGTGTGCTGTATGTGTGTGCGCGTGCTCTGTATATAACTGTGTGCTGTATGTGTGTGCGCGTGCTCTGTATATAACTGTGTGCTGTATGTGTGTGCGCGTGCTCTGTATATAACTGTGTGCTGTATGTGTGTGCGCGCGTGCTCTGTATATAACTGTGTGCTGTATGTGTGTGCGCGTGCTCTGTATATAACTGTGTGCTGTATGTGTGTGCGCGTGCTCTGTATATAACTGTGTGCTGTATGTGTGTGCGCGTGCTCTGTATATAACTGCTGTATGTGTGTGCGTGCTCTGTATATAACTGTGCTGTATGTGTGTGCGTGCTCTGTATATAACTGTGCTGTATATAACTGTGCTGTATATAACTGTGCTGTATATGTGTGCGCGTGCTCTGTATATAACTGTGCTGTATGTGTGTGCGCGTGCTCTGTATATAACTGTGCTGTATGTGTGTGTGCGCGCGTGCTCTGTATATAACTGTGTGCTGTATGTGTGCGCGTGCTCTGTATATAACTGTGTGCTGTATGTGTGCGCGTGCTCTGTATAGAACTGTGTGCCGTATGTGTGTGCGCGTGCTCTGTATATAACTGTGTGCTGTATGTGTGTGCGCGTGCTCTGTATACAACTGTGTGCTGTATTTGTGTGAGCGTGCTCTGTATATAACTGTGGTATGCGTGTGCGCGTGCTCTGTATATAACTGCGTGCTGTATGCGTGTGTGCGTGCTTTATATATAACGGCGTGTGCTGTATGTGTGCGCGTGCTTTATATATAACGGCGTGTGCTGTATGTGTGCGCGTGCTTTGTATATAACGGCGTGTGCTGTATGTGTGCGCGTGCTTTGTATATAACGGCGTGTGCTGTATGTGCGCGCGTGCTTTGTATATAACGGCGTGTGTTGTATGTTTGCGCGTGCTTTGTATATAACGGCGTGTGCTGTATGTGTGCGCGTGCTCTGTGTATAACTGTGTGCTGTATTTGTGTGCGCGTGCTCTGTATATAACTGTGTGCTGTTATGTGTGTGCGCGTGCTCTGTATATAACTGTGTGCTGTATGTGTGTGCGCGTGCTCTGTATATAACTGTGCTGTATGTGTGTGTGTGTGCGCGCGTGCTCTGTATATAACTGTGCTGTATGTGTGCGCGTGCTCTGTATATAACTGTGTGCTGTATGTGTGCGCGTGCTCTGTATATAACTGTGCTGTATGTGTGTGCGCGTGCTCTGTATATAACTGTGCTGTATGTGTGTGCGCGTGCTCTGTATATAACTGTGTGCTGTATGTGTGTGCGCGTGCTCTGTATATAACTGTGCTGTATGTGTGCGCGTGCTCTGTATATAACTGTGTGCTGTATGTGTGTGCGCGTGCTCTGTATATAACTGTGTGCTGTATGTGTGCGCGTGCTCTGTATATAACTGTGCTGTATGTGTGTGCGCGTGCTCTGTATATAACTGTGTGCTGTATGTGTGTGCGCGTGCTCTGTATATAACTGTGTGCTGTATGTGTGTGCGCGTGCTCTGTATATAACTGTGTGCTGTATGTGTGTGCGCGTGCTCTGTATATAACTGTGCTGTATGTGTGTGCGCGTGCTCTGTATATAACTGTGTGCTGTATGTGTGTGCGCGTGCTCTGTATATAACTGTGTGCTGTATGTGTGTGCGCGTGCTCTGTATATAACTGTGCTGTATGTGTGTGCGCGCGTGCTCTGTATATAACTGTGTGCTGTATGTGTGTGCGCGCGTGCTCTGTATATAACTGTGTGCTGTATGTGTGCGCGTGCTCTGTATAGAACTGTGCTGTATGTGTGTGCGCGCGTGCTCTGTATATAACTGTGTGCTGTATGTGTGTGCGCGCGTGCTCTGTATATAACTGTGTGCTGTATGTGTGCGCGTGCTCTGTATATAACTGTGTGCTGTATGTGTGCGCGTGCTCTGTATATAACTGTGTGCTGTATGTGTGTGCGCGTGCTCTGTATATAACTGTGTGCTGTATGTGTGGTGCGCGTGCTCTGTATATAACTGTGTGCTGTATGTGTGTGCGCGTGCTCTGTATATAACTGTGTGCTGTATGTGTGTGCGCGTGCTCTGTATATAACTGTGTGCTGTATGTGTGTGCGCGTGCTCTGTATATAACTGTGTGCTGTATGTGTGTGCGCGTGCTCTGTATATAACTGCTGTATGTGTGTGCGTGCTCTGTATATAACTGTGCTGTATGTGTGTGCGTGCTCTGTATATAACTGTGCTGTATATAACTGTGCTGTATATAACTGTGCTGTATATGTGTGCGCGTGCTCTGTATATAACTGTGCTGTATGTGTGTGCGCGTGCTCTGTATATAACTGTGCTGTATGTGTGTGCGCGCGTGCTCTGTATATAACTGTGTGCTGTATGTGTGCGCGTGCTCTGTATATAACTGTGTGCTGTATGTGTGCGCGTGCTCTGTATAGAACTGTGTGCCGTATGTGTGTGCGCGTGCTCTGTATATAACTGTGTGCTGTATGTGTGTGCGCGTGCTCTGTATATAACTGTGTGCTGTATGTGTGTGCGCGTGCTCTGTATACAACTGTGTGCTGTATTTGTGTGAGCGTGCTCTGTATATAACTGTGGTATGCGTGTGCGCGTGCTCTGTATATAACTGCGTGCTGTATGCGTGTGTGCGTGCTTTATATATAACGGCGTGTGCTGTATGTGTGCGCGTGCTTTATATATAACGGCGTGTGCTGTATGTGTGCGCGTGCTTTGTATATAACGGCGTGTGCTGTATGTGTGCGCGTGCTTTGTATATAACGGCGTGTGCTGTATGTGCGCGCGTGCTTTGTATATAACGGCGTGTGTTGTATGTTTGCGCGTGCTTTGTATATAACGGCGTGTGCTGTATGTGTGCGCGTGCTCTGTGTATAACTGTGTGCTGTATTTGTGTGCGCGTGCTCTGTATATAACTGTGTGCTGTTATGTGTGTGCGCGTGCTCTGTATATAACTGTGTGCTGTATGTGTGTGCGCGTGCTCTGTATATAACTGTGCTGTATGTGTGTGTGCGCGCGTGCTCTGTATATAACTGTGCTGTATGTGTGCGCGTGCTCTGTATATAACTGTGTGCTGTATGTGTGCGCGTGCTCTGTATATAACTGTGCTGTATGTGTGTGCGCGTGCTCTGTATATAACTGTGCTGTATGTGTGTGCGCGTGCTCTGTATATAACTGTGTGCTGTATGTGTGCGCGTGCTCTGTATATAACTGTGTGCTGTATGTGTGTGCGCGTGCTCTGTATATAACTGTGTGCTGTATGTGTGCGCGTGCTCTGTATATAACTGTGCTGTATGTGTGTGCGCGTGCTCTGTATATAACTGTGTGCTGTATGTGTGTGCGCGTGCTCTGTATATAACTGTGTGCTGTATGTGTGTGCGCGTGCTCTGTATATAACTGTGTGCTGTATGTGTGTGCGCGTGCTCTGTATATAACTGTGTGCTGTATGTGTGCGCGTGCTCTGTATATAACTGTGCTGTATGTGTGTGCGCGTGCTCTGTATATAACTGTGTGCTGTATGTGTGTGCGCGTGCTCTGTATATAACTGTGTGCTGTATGTGTGTGCGCGTGCTCTGTATATAACTGTGCTGTATGTGTGTGCGCGCGTGCTCTGTATATAACTGTGTGCTGTATGTGTGTGCGCGCGTGCTCTGTATATAACTGTGTGCTGTATGTGTGCGCGTGCTCTGTATAGAACTGTGCTGTATGTGTGTGCGCGCGTGCTCTGTATATAACTGTGTGCTGTATGTGTGTGCGCGCGTGCTCTGTATATAACTGTGTGCTGTATGTGTGCGCGTGCTCTGTTATATACTGTGCTGTATGTGTGTGCGCGCGTGCTCTGTATATAACTGTGTGCTGTATGTGTGCGCGTGCTCTGTATAGAACTGTGTGCCGTATGTGTGTTGCTGCTGTTTATATAATGGGGTGTGTGCTGTAGTGTGTGTGTAATATTCAGGTGGGGGGGGGGGTGAGATCGTGGTGAGATTCTTTACCTTTTTTCCCAGGTTTGACGCTCAGCTTCTCACACACCATTTACTGCAGCAATGCAGGGGGTCGACGCGCCCTGATGACATCACAGCTCATGTGACTTGGCTGCAGGACTCCTCACGTGGTGCTGGGGGAGGGGAATGGCGGTGCCTGGGACCAGCACTGAGGGACAGGGAGGGAGAGACAGCACTGTCATCGGGCTATTCATTAACCCTTTGTCCCCTGTAGCTCCATCCCCTTTGTCCTTTGTGTCCTGAGCCCTGTGAGGCCACAGATCCACCTGGTGAATCCAGAGAGGAGATCCAGCCTGAGGGTCCTGGGAGTGAGCGGCTTCTTGTAAGTAAATCCATATATTGTTGATTATAAGCTGTATCCGCTGTATAATGATGTGTGTGAATTCAGGAATGAAATGTCTCCCAGCCATGGGAATAAGGCCATGCTTAGTCTATAAGAAGCCCCTGTGTGACAATCACCCCCTGACCATGAAGCTGAAGTTCGCTCCTTATTCGGCCAGCTTCTTATTCTCACACTGAAGTTAGCTTCTTATTCAGGCAGCTCCCTATTCAGTGACTGAAATTGGCTGCTTATTCGCCAAGATCTTATTCCTCAAAGAATAATGTCAATAAAAAGTATATCGAACAATTGGACAATTCTAACACATTCATGTGATGAAATAAATTTATCCAGATAACTGGCACCCCCCCCGCCCACTCGTTTCAATGGTAGAAAATGAATAAGTAACTGGGGATTTTCTCTATGAAAATCATCTTGGCTCACCGCAAACTGACTAGTTTTCTATCAATTAGACTGTTCTCTATCAGAAAAAACATAATCTGGCCCGAGCCAAACATTATTGATTAATAATACTTATAATAATACTTATTAAGTATACAAATACTGGTGAATTGCCAGCAAAATATGGTGCAGTTTGCCGCTGAACTCCGCAATTCGGCAGCCTGCGGTGGCAGTGAAATTGTCCCATAGAGAAGTAATGTATCTATTCAGAGACGCTGAACTGTACCAAATTGTCAGTGAAATGCCCTGATTTTCAGTGCTTCAGTTCGACAGGTTTAAACAGGTGAAACCCTTATGATTCAATGTAAAAAGATATTGTTTTTATTATTTATTCAATTGATAATTATTTTCAGTTTCAGCAAAAAAAAAAATGTATTCACTTTCTTTAAAAATGAAAATTTTTTTTGCCAAAATTTTTGATTCTCATTTTTTTAAAATTCTGTGACACACCGTTCAATTATTTTTTTATAGGAGTTTTATTATTTTCATGCATTTTTATTCTTTAAAATGCCTTTTAACCCCAACACGGGCATTTTACTAGTGCTCGCTGCTGTTTTTATGTTTCTGCACTGTTTGTGTTTAGTTTCAATTTCCTCTTACTAATTTATGCAACATACACATATTATATACTGTGTTTCTCACCATTAAATGGACTTTATAAAAATTATTTCCATCATATCGTATAATTTTACTATAAAAAAAATGTATGAAATATGGTGAAAAAAAATGGGAAAAACACGCTTTTTAGAAATTTAATCCCCAAAATCTACAACCGACAAAGATGGCCGCCACCATGAAGCAAGTAACAATTCCGTACAGCAAGATGGCCGCCACCACGAACAATTACATAACAATTCCGTACGGCAATGTTAATTTTCAGGTTTTTGTTCACCAAAGCACAAAATATTTATTTATTATTTCCCCCTGCACATAGACATATATTACAGTTCGATTTAGATTTTGTTTCAGAAGTAAACATAACATTTATTCAATAAAAACTATCATTTGTGCATACAAAACGGAATTGTTCTGACTGCTTTCCTTTATCATATTTTGTCCGAGTGATCGAAAAACAATCTGAATCTTTCGTTAAGAAATCGTCGGCCATTTTGGATTCAAAATTCACATCCAAAGCGTTCAATGACACTGCTGCAGCAAACTGAATTGCTGCGCTGCAGCAATTCTGCAGCTGCTGAGGTATTGAACGGGGCTCTGCTGAGCTCCATGACGCAGAGCCAGATATCAGGTCCTGAGGTCGTTTTAATTGGCTGAGATTGGCACAATCTCCTCAGGGCATTTGTCTGGAACTCTGGCACCCGATTGACTCACCCTGTGGCTGTGGGAACAGAGTGGAGCACCGATTCACACACCTTTTCTTTCCGACTGGGCCGCTGAGGCAATGGCCATCTTGCGGCCTGTGCTTGGGGTTCCTACAGCATGGTTCCTTCCTGTGTGCACCATCCTTACCGGCATGAGAAAGAAATCAAGGAAATCTGGTGAGACAGAGGGATCATATCTCCTAGATATCAGGGTCTCGCTGGGCGTTGGGCGCGAAGGAGGGATGCGGGACCGCTGTTGTGGGACCTCGGCGAACTCCGAATCCTCTGACGACCCCATTGACAGGGTTGAGTGTCGAAGCTGCATAGGCGCAGGGCCGGGCTCCGCCACTCACTGCAGTTGACCTTCAAAAGGTCATGGATGACTTTCGGGGTTTGTGACACAGCGACCTGAACGAGATATGCTCTGCTGTGGAGTCCATGCAGACTCGGGTTGCTGAGGTCCATTCCCATTCTCAGGAGACGGTGGTGGTGGCGCTGGGCACAACGGATGCTACAGTCGCAGATCTCCTGATGCAAGTTGTCCGCTTCAGCTCTGCGGTCCTGGCCTTGGAGAATCGGCACCGGCGCTGGAATATCCACTTGTGGGGGATCCTGTAGGATGTCTGTGATAAGGGGCTCCTCGCTTATCTGGGCAACTTGTTGACTCACCTTCTTTCAACACTGCGACCTTCCTGGACTCCCCTATTGTTTCAGCTATACGTGTTCAGAAGGCTGCCACTGCCAGGCTCCTCCCGCATGATGTTATATTGACCACCAGAGATGTGCTTACCCAGTCTCGGATCCTTGCAGCGGCTGGCCCCACTTTTAAGGTCACCTTTACCTCTACTTGTATCACCTTTTATTGAGGCTTACCATTTTTGGCGTTGGCTGCATGGCGCGTTTTGGCGATGTCACAGCTCTGCTATGGGGCTGTGGGATTCAACATCACTGGGGCGCCTCAGGTTCTCATGATGTTACCTGGGAGGGAAAGGCCTACTCTGCCGCAACCACAGAGGCGGCACAGGCCGTTTTGACCATCGTGGGGCTCTTGGCTGCTCCACATGGTCCCCCAAGGGTCTACCTTCAGAGCCCGGATGAATGACTCCCCTCTACATCTGTTTTTCCTTGGGATAGCTGGGACTGTTCGCCCCAATTTTTCTGAGGCCGTGCTGCTCATTTTTGTCTGTGATTTCACACCCTCCACCATTTCCCCTTTTTTTTCTTTTTTTTTTTAAGTAGCTCGACTTATGCTGAAGGCATTTTTTATTTCTCCTCATTTGCTGTGACATTCTGAGGATGTTTTTGATTTCCCACATTTTTCACCCTCCTCACCGCCCAACTATTTATGCGGGGTTCCCTGTGTGACCCTTTTATCCAGGATTGACGTGGGAGTCCGGCTGGGGGTGGTGATCCACCTTTTATTTATTTTTTGGTATGGGACACTGGGTAGACACCTGTGCGTGCCACTAGGGTGGCAGCCTAGGCTCGGGCCTCCCTCCTGGCCCCAGATCTCCCAGCCTTGTGGACTCTTCCCAGGCCCCCGGTTTCAGTTAGGTAGCTTGGGTGAGCAGGGTACGCCATGATTTACTGGGCAGTCCCTTGCCTCCCCCCCCCTTCATGATGCCCCCGCCCTGCCAGACTAGACCATTTTTTTTTGTCTGCCCCTCTCGATTTGTTTGGATTTGTTTTACTCCACTTACTCCTTTACCCCCTTCCCCTCCATTTTATTTTTACTATTTCATGACTCTATAGATGACATTTTCTGGTCATGCGTGGCCATTGTTCATCGCTTACTTTCTTTTTACTATCTGTATTCAAATTCTAAAATAAATAATTCAAAAGAAAAAAAGAGAGTTTTCATTGAAAAAGTCATTGATTTGATCATTTTAGTTTAGCATTTAAAAGAATTAATGTCAGGGTTCGAGTTGTCTCAATATTGTTTGGCTCAGGCAAAATTTTGTTGTTTTTTTTGCAACGGAAGAGAAGCCACTTAATAAAAAAAAATTCATTCATGGGTGAGCCAAAATGATTGTCATTGAACAGTTGTTCCCAAAGTGGGATATGTGAGAAGACAAAGGAGTACACGAACTGCAGATGGGTGAGCCAGTGAGTTGGGAGAGTTGGTGACATGGAAGAGTCAGTGAGAATGCTGGCTTACGTTACCAGCCGAGAGCGGTGCAGCCAGTAGTAAAGTAAACAATGTTCATAGAATGCTGGTGTCTCTGTCCGTATGCTGCCCGCATTTGTTATGAATAAAGCAAGATGCCAAAACTGCAATGCAAGGCAGTTTTATTAGTGATGCTCTACCTCATTCCACCCTTTTCTCCTTCACTACTAATCAGGACTCCATTAGAAAAGTTGGGATCACTTTCTGGACCACTGTCTGGGCAACCTGACCGCCAATTCGCCCTCCTCATTTTAGCCCCTTTTACGACCTTGGGCTAATCATATCCCAGTCATCAACTGGGATCCACAATTTGAAAAAAGCTGCATGATTTTATTTTCTATTTGTGGCTCACCATTAACGGTGCTATTCTGGCTTGAGCCAGCATATTTTTCAGCTACTGATCCATAAAAGCAGTGCCGCTCTCACCAGTATCGGCTCCAAGAGTGCAATGGACTCCAAGGAGCTCAGGGCAATCCTGCAAAAGTCCTGCATGTTCACTTCAGTGGGGTTGCGTAGAACCAAAAAATAATGCTGAGGAATATTTGTTCACAATTGTCTGTTGATAATGGCCAGAGAAAGCAGCAGGTCACTCCACCCCCTTCACCTATCGATCTTAGGTAAGTGAGAGATTTTTCAAGCTCTGTTGATTGAAGTTTCAAATGTTTGTTGCAAAACAAAAATCACTTAAAATGACACTCTATTGAAAATAGATTTTACCCTTTTCCATAAAATAATTGGGCAAATGCTGCCGACAGCCTCTGCACAATTATTTAATTTTATTTTTTTTTTTTTTTAAATTCTTTATTTTAGAAGAAAACTTGCGTAGAGACATCAAACAATATACACAGAGATACAATAAAGACCGCTAAGAGGGCATAAAACCCACCTAAACATCACCGTAAATATCCATTGTAAAAACAAAAACAAAAACACCCCGAAGCCTCGGCATAATGTGCGTCCGCAATGTTGGATGCAGTAATCGGGGGGGGGGGACGGAAAAGGAGCTATCTCCAAAAAACCAAACAGGAACAGTGAAAAAGATAAGAAGAAGAAAAAATATAAAAGAGCAGCTGGCCAAGTCCAAGTCTCTAGTCTCTGTCACATCAGATAACAAGCAGGTCCAATAGGACTATCACACTGTATTATAAGAGGCAGTTCGGCACATCAACCCGGCTCACCGCTGAGAGGTGCCGCCACCTCACCCTTCTGAGAATTCGAGCCCAGGGAGAGACCCAGCGATGTCAAAAGGGGCCATGCAGTATCCAGAGAAGTGATTGTGTGAGGCACGTTATCGAAAATAAAGACGAGGGTACCGGCCAGTCCCCATCTATAGCGCACCCCTCCCGCCCGTAAACAAGCCGTGACCTCCCGCAGTTGGTGACGGGCCATCAGAGTCCCAAATGGCAAGTCATTGAAGAGCGATACAGATGTTCCCTCAAAGTCGACAGCGACGCGGGCCGCCGGCAGAGCCATCAATTTCTGGCGCACAGAAACCACTGCGGCAATTGCTATAACATCTCGTGCTGCCGACTGAGGGGCAGCGGCCGATTTACGTATGCGAAATGCCCCACCAAAGACCTCTGGGGACCCAGCGGGAAGCTGCAGCAGCATCTCGGCCAGGCGGTTAACGAAGGCCAACAAGGCAGCGGGCGAAATCTTCTCCGGGATTCCTCGCAGCCGGATGTTCCGTCTGCGATGCCTGGCATCCAGCGTCTCCACGGTTCGGGACAGCCTGTCCACTTGCACCTGGAGAGCATCCACCACAGCGTTTAGGCGTGTCTGCTCCGTGTCAGCAATCGCTGCCTTTTCTTGGATCGCCGTCACCTGCTCCTTCACTAATGAAATGTCCTGTCGGACCTCAGTGACATCCGCGTGCCAACGGGTACGCATACCCATCAGCATTCTGCGGATATCCCCCTTAGTCGGGGGTAGCATGTCGTCTGCTGGATTCTCTGCGAGAGGGTCCGCGTCGGTGTCCCGGGATACCGGGGCCGACAGACCTGCAGAGGCCCGTGGTACCTGCGATCTCCGTTGTGTTGACACTTTCTTAGGGGCCCTCTGAGGTCGACGAGGCAGGTCCTGAGCATCGTCGCTGTCCCCGCGCCAGTAGGATTCCGCCCCATCCGAGGATTCATATCCCGGTGGCAGGTCCGGCGTCAGCGGCACATCACGAGGGAGGCGGCCGCTGCCCAGGGAGTCGCGGATATCTCTCTGGCCGGATCCCTCAGTTTGGCTGTGCCGTTTAGCGGATTTCTTACCCATCAGGAGCTCAGAGGGTAAGTTTCGCTGTGCGTAGAATGCCGTTGCAAAGGCTGGGAGGATGTCCAGGCTCACCAAAATGGCCGACCGCACCAGGCCTCAATCTCAGCCAGTAGTTCCCGCGTGTGCACCGCACGGCACCGGGTCCCAAATCGCCGGCGAGTAGCATCAGCAGAGTCACTAAAAGATCCCGGGACAAGTGGAGAGAGATTCACAGGGCGAGTTGGTCATCAAATAGTCTCTAGGGTATATCTCCGTCACGGAGCTCAATCAAGTGCGACCTCTCCTGTCTGCGTCTAGCTCCGCCCCTAATTTTTTTTATTTTGAAGTGATTTTACTCTCCTTTTGTCCCTCGATGTGCGCAGCTCCTCCTCTTCGACTGCGGAGCTTCTGAGTCCGAAGTTTCCTGAAACTTTACTATAAGGGTTATTCCGAAAGAGCCGGTCTGGCCCCGAAATGGCACCAAACAATGAATTTCCCCGTACGGTGCATTTTCGGGGTCATTCAGCTATTCAGAAAGCAGGCCGTTCGCCAAATTTAGGCGAATTGCCTGCAAATATGTTGCCTGTTCGACGGCAGTGAAATCCCCCATAGAGAAGTAATGGTTAACCTATTCACAGACACCAAACAGCAGAGCAATGTCAGTGAAATGCCCTGCTATTCAGTGTTTTCAGTCGGCAGGTTTATTCAGGCGAATCCTATAGGTTTCAATGTTAAAAATATTCCTGTTTTGATTCAATATCTTATAAACTGTTTATTCTTTTAATCTGCAGCAAAAAGTCAAGCTGCGGTAGCGAGCTGGCGTCAGGTCCCTTGCTGGAAGCTAGCGAGTCAGCCATAGGAAATACCTAGCAGATAGTTCCTCTTATCAAATACTCGTTGAGGTGTAGTGCAGGTTAAGCAGGTTGGTTTATTTTTGAACAATACAGACACATTTATATGGTACAGTCCCATTGTTCTCTCCCATGCCAGCCCTCAGACATCCCGGCACCAGTTTTAACACTGCCACCAGCCATAGCCCTTTTGGTATACTTAACATGGGCTGCGCCTGCCCCTAGCTCGAGCTCTGCTCTTGGTGCCACACTGTCTGGCCCGCCCTGGGCTGTTCCCTGCCCATGAAATTCCACCCTCCTGGAGTGCGGGCTCTGATTCCGAACCCAGGATTTTCTCTGCACCTGGAAGCCCGGCCTGAGTTTAGCAGCTGATTGAGGGGTGATCTCGGTGGTGCTCCCCTTTACAACTCACCGCGCAGTGGCACCATGTTCCCAGAGCCCTTCTGACCAAAAAGCACTCTGGTGGCATGTACAGGGGCTGAGAGGTGCAGGGTGTAAGGCATGTCGGCTGTGCTAGGTCTTGGCTGGTGGCAGCTGTATCAGGGTTGCGCTGGGCAGATAAACCACGGTGGCTGGGCAAGGCAGGGATGTCAAAGAACTTAATAAACATCAGGGTCATGCAACGAATTATAAACTTGGGGGAACGAAAACTGAGCAATTTAGGTGGTATTAAATTGTGAGGGAATACAGGTGTGTTTGGTGCGGGGAATTGCGAGGGGAAACACAATACACACAGGGATCATACAGACATAAATTGTATAAACGAAATTTAACATTGAACCAACGAACTTTTAGGCTAGGGTCAGACTAACGCATTTTTCGCGTTGTCCGTGAAAAAGTGCGTTCGAACGAATGGACGTATTTTTTTCACGGAATACGCGATAGCGGTCATACGATGCGCATTTTCATCCGTGATTTTGTACGGATCATCAATAAAACACTTTTTGCGTCTGGACGTTATGTTGGCGAACATTAGCAGCATCTGACGTCTCCTATTCACGCACACATGCTGCTAGCGGACGCAGCGCACTCTGTACGTCAGTACTAGCGGTTTGACGTTCTCGAAAAAATGCGTTCGTTTGCCAATTCGTATGCTGCCCGGCATTGGATGTAATTTGCTGCTAGCACGGCCGTGATTTAGTGCGGCTAAACGCACGTTAATACTACATTAGTCTGACCCTAGCCTTAACGTTTTATGTGCCAATAACTTGAAAGGGACGGCTGTTCTGTCACACTAACGTTAGCGCTCACCTGCGTGAGCGTTAACCTTAGCCCAAGTAGTTAACGCAAATTAGAATCCAAACGCTAACAGGTTAAGTAACCCGTTTGCGTTTGGTATCTTGTGCTTCTCTGCGCGAGGTTACTGTACTTTGCACTCCCTATACTTAACATGGGGAGCGCAAAGTGTTAATCAGCGTTAGGATTACAAAGTCCCAGCGCTGATTAACGTCTGGCTGCGATTAACAAAAAGTTAACCAGAGCAAGGACTTGGTGCTAACGGATTCCGCTTCTAAAGAATACGTTAACACCAGCCTAAAATTTTTCTTAAAACTCGTATACTCACCTCCTGGTTCGCGGCGAAGCCTGCGGCTCTGTCCGCCTCCTCCTCAGTACGGTGGGAGCAGGGAAAAACTGGGGGGAGTCTCCCCCTGCGTATCACTACGCTGATCGGCCGGATCTCGCAAGACGAGCTCCAGCAGGTCATGTGACCGCCGGCGTCTGTTTCAATTGAGTCCTATGGAGAGGATGCGTGTGACTGAGCTTAAAGCCTGAGATACACTGAGCGCGTAGCGACGCACAGCGTAGTGAAGCAAAGACTTTGCAGGCTTGACTTCACGACGCTCCGCCTCGCAGCCAGGCTACACTGCATGATGTTTGCTTCTCTCCGTACTGGACAGGAATCCAATAACTAAATTAAAATGTACACACAAAAATCTTCTATTTTCACAAAAGTGCATGTCATATAGGCAAAAAAGTTTCTATTGAATAAAATACATAAAAATTGCTGCCAATTTAATAGGAATAGTATAAAAAAGGTAGCCCTGATCATATAGCAACCCCATGTGATATATATAAAATATTATAGGGACGCAGGGAGCGCTATGTATAGAGTAGGGATGCATCAAAACCAAATGCATACCACATAATTAATAGAAAACTAGTCCGTTTGGGGTGAGCCAAGATGATTTTCATAGGGAAAATCATCAGTTACTTATTTTTTCTCATTGCATTTAATGGAGCGGGGGGGGGGGGCTAGGTTTGATGCCAGTTTGCTTAATCAATAATGTTTGGCTCGGGCTAGATTATGTTTTTTCTGATAGAGAACAGTCTAATTGATAGAAAACTAGTCAGTTTGGGGTGAGCCAAGATGATTTTCATAGAGAAAATCACCAATTACTTATTCATCATTGAAACGAGTGGGGGGGGGGCAGTTATCTGGATAAATTTATTTCATCATATGAATGTGTTAGAATTGTCCAATTGTTCGATATACTTTTTATTGACATTATTCTTTGAGGAATAAGATCTTGGCGAATAAGCAGCCAATTTCAGTCACTGAATAGGGAGCTGCCTGAATAAGAAGCTATCTTCAGTGTGAGAATAAGAAGCTGGCCGAATAAGGAGCGAACTTCAGCTTCATCCCCTGACCACAATGATGACAGAAGAAAGCGCCGCAAGCAGCTGCCGGTGGGAGTCCACGTGTTACCGCGGGGGCTCAGCAGGTAGGGGCACCGTAACCCCAAATACAATGGTATATATATATAAAAAAAAAAGCAGACCCTCAAGCGGAATGAAGTGTCAAACGAATCCCTTTATTCGGCAATGTTGAAAGCTAAGCTAGAGTTTGCTAACCCCCCCCCCCCGAATAAAGGGATTCGTTTGACACTTCACACCGCTTGAGGATCTGCTTTTTTTTTTTTATATATACCCCTGACCACAATGACTGATATGGAGGTTTGTATTCAACTTCTATTATACCCAGACCCTACCGAGTTACAGTGCAGAGTATACTGATACCCAAGCCCCAATATACACTGCAGTACACCCCTCTAGTGAGGAGAATATCCCTTTTATTGCGCCTTTTTAAGATAAAATGTACATAACGAGTGTTTTTTTTTTTTTAAATCATCCAATTGGACAACAAAATCGGTTCTTAAGCAATCTGGCTTTTTAGTACATTCGTAATCTTCTAGTTGTGTCCACCACCTCTGCCCTCATTATCTTCTGAAAGTTCTTGTTTCCTGCCTGCGGTTGAATCAATCTAAATTAGGCCAGGGTCAGACGAACGCATCTTTCGCGTCGTCTGTGAAAAAGTGCGTTCGAACGAATGGTCGTATTTTTTTCCGGAATACGCGATAGCGGTCACACGATGCGCATTTGCGGCCGTGATTTTGTACGGATCATCAGTAAAACACTTTTTGCGTCTGGACGTTATGTCGGCCGGACATTAGCAGCGTCTGACGTCTCCTAATCACACACACACGCCGCTAGCGGACGCAGCGCACTCTGTACGTCAGTACTAGCGGTTTGACGTTCTCGAAAAAATGCGTTTGTTTGCCGCTTGCGCTGCGCGGCCGCACTTCGTATATTGCCCGTCATTTGCTGCTACTACGGCCGTGATAAAGTTCAGCTGTACGCGCGTTCGTCTGATCCTAGCCTTAGATATATTCCACCAACCATAATCAGACCAGCATTAATTAAACAGACCATAACGGCATCTATATGACACTTTCAATTGTCTAGTAATTCCCTTCAGGTCTCCTTGATTTGGGACCCGTATGAGTCCTATAGTCAATATGCCAGATGCCAGTCTGTTCAATACATATGCCACTTCTAGGAGGAGACACTAATCACTACAAGCCATAACCGTTGCTTGATACAAAACCATAAATGGATTAATATTATAGGCGCATATAGCCTTATAGGCGCAATCGATTGCATTGCAAACAAAATTTGTCTATTGACAGTACATCGCTCAACGCGCGTTTCACCGCCGTACTACCAGCAGTTTCCGCAGGAGCTCACCAATATACACTGCCCTGACAGCCTGAGATCCCCACAGGGTCACAGTGCAGAGCATACGATACCCCTTGAGCCCCAGTATACACTGCCCTGACAGCCTGAGATCCCCACAGGGTCACAGTGCAGAGCATACCGATACCCTTGAGCCCCAATATACACTGCCCTGACAGCCTGAGATCCCCACAGGGTCACAGTGCAGAGCATACCGATACCCCTTGAGCCCCAATATACACTGCCCTGACAGCCTGAGATCCCCACAGGGTCACAGTGCAGAGCATACCGATACCCCTTGAGCCCCAATATACACTGCCCTGACAGCCTGAGATCCCCACAGGGTCACAGTGCAGAGCATACCGATACCCCTTGAGCCCCAATATACACTGCCCTGACAGCCTGAGATCCCCACAGGGTCACAGTGTAGAGCATACGAATTCCTTTCTGATTTCTTACCTGTAGCGTATGGATTATACCTGCTGCGTGTGTCATTTTTCATGCACTGCTCATCAGCATGAATAAATTTTATGTGTCCAGGAAATCGTGGCTGATCTGGCAACCTTAGATACACCCCACATATACACTGATGCACAATATACTGAAACCCCTCTATGTACAGTATAATGATTTCACCCTGTATAGAGCAAGTTTATAACTCATACTAGTGATTACAGGTAGAGATGCACCGACACCACTTTTTAAGACGATACGTTTTTCCAGGGACTCACTGATACTTTTATTTAAAGTCATGTGACGCTTTCCAATAAATAATTTAGGATGTTGCTGAGAGCCTGTCCAGTTTATGTTAATATTGAAATGTATGGCCAGACGCCCCATTTACCCACTGCCCACCCTGCGCACACACACACACCACACCTTAGATATATGTATACCCACTAAGACCTCATGTATACCCATGCAGATACATCTATACAGACCTCAGACCAGATATACCAATGCAGATACATGTATACAGACCTCAGACCAGATATTCAGAAATGTCATTATCTGACAGGTACTGCTCAAAACATTCCACCCAGGAGCTACGTGAGTCAGTGTCTGGATCATAATAATGCAGGGTACCAATAAGTGCCATCATGTGCATCCAACAGCCTCATTACTATACTGTTCTAGGCAAGACTGGCCATCCACTGGGTCCATCGACTTCAGATGATTTTTGTTGGTCTACATCAGACTAGCGATCTTTCCCATTTGAATGGGATTTGTCGGACGAAGACCTTCTGGTACAAGTTACATGAACAAAGATGAATTGTATAGTTAACCCGCTGTTTCTGGGCAGGGAAATTCTCCCGTAGAGAAGGAATTCAGTTCGAGAGGCGAATCCCATATGATTCAATATAAACAAATTTTTTATTTTTTTTATTTAAATGTCTCTTTTTATTTATGTCTTTTTATTTTTTGGAATTTTGTGAGTTGTTTTCTATTCTTTTGGTTGAAATTTTTGATTCCTAAATTTTAAAAAAGACGAGGGGTGGGGTCTTCCTGACTGACTGAGGCATTTTTTTTTTTTTTTCGGTCCCAAGGGTGTGGAAATTTTAAAAAATCTACTTGTCTAACGGACTAAGTGGTAGCCCAATCTACTTGTCCCTCAGGACGATCTACTTGTCCTGAAAAACACTATTTTGTTGAAATTATTTTTCTTAAATAGTGGTCTTTATTCAAAATTAGCCTAGAGAGGCAGCGTCAGATGTGATGCTGCCTCTCTAGGCTGTTATGAATAAAGACCTCTATTTAAAAGTGTGTGTGTGTGTGTGTGTACATATACATTGCAGCCGTGCATGGTAAGTGGCTCGGGCAGAGCATGCTGGGAGTAGCAGTGCAGCATGCTCTGCCCGAGCCACTAACCATGCACTGCTACTCCCAGCATGCTCTGCCCGAGCCACTAACCATGCACTGCTACTCCCAGCATGCTCTGCCCGAGCCACTACCATGCACTACTACTCCCAGCATGCTCTGCCCGAGCCACTAACCATGCACTGTGCATGGTTAGTGGCTCAGGCAGAGCATGCTGGGAGTAGCAGTGCATGGTTAGTGGCTCGGCAGAGCATGCTGCACTGCTACTCCCAGCATGCTCTGCCCGAGCCACTTACCATGCACGGCTGCAATGTATATGTACACACACACACACTTACTTTAAATAGAGGTCTTTATTCATAAGTAAGTGTGTGTGTGTGTGTACATATACATTGCAGCCGTGCATGGTAAGTGGCTCGGGCAGAGCCTGCTGGGAGTAGCGGTGCAGCATGCTCTGCCCGAGCCACTAACCATGCACTGCTACTCCCAGCATGCTCTGCTCGAGCCACTAACCATGCACTGCTACTCCCAGCATGCTCTGCCGAGCCACTACCATGCACTACTACTCCAGCATGCTCTGCCCGAGCCACTAACCATGCACTGTGCATGGTTAGTGGCTCAGGCAGAGCATGCTGGGAGTAGCAGTGCATGGTTACTGGCTCGGGCAGCGCATGCTGGGAGTAGCAGTGCCTGGTTAGTGGCCAGGCAGAGCATGCTGGGAGTAGTAGTTACGGGAATAGGGTCAGGGTACAGGACACGCACCTGGCATCTGTCGAGTGGCTGCAGATTGGAGAGGTGCGGCGGAGTCTTCCGGGGCTGCGGGAAGTCACTCTCCTCATGGCCGGGGTTCCGTGTGAGCCTCCCCGTGCTCCCCCTCAGCTTCGAGCACAGCTCAAGTAGAGACATGGACAGGGCGAAAAGCCAGCAGCCCACGGGGCAGCCGCATCCTGAGGGCGGCGGAGAGGGAGAGGAGGAGCCGGGCTCCGGGAGGGGGTCCTCGGACAGGCAAGGCGTAGCCATGCTCACACTTTAAAGAAGGAGAGGCGGGGACACCGAGGTGGGGAATGGCAGCCCAGCCCCCCGGGACTGAGTGGCTTACCTCGAGGGGGCGCGAGGCTCAGGATACGGGCAGGGATCAGCTACAGTGCCATGAGCAACGCGCCAACATGCAGCCGCCGATCCGGCACCGCATGAACTAAGCACAGTGGCCGGGTGCGAAGGACGCCACGCCCTCGACACACACACACACAGTCCGGAGGGGCTTCTTGCCCGACGGACTGCATCTGAAAAAACCTACTTGTCTGGATCTTCATGTCCCGTGCGTCGGGCGATAGGATTCCCACACCCCTGGGTCCGACTGCGTTCAGCGGTGCTAGTCTTGGTGCTGAAACCCCTTTCAGCACCAGGGACAGGTTTTTTTTACCCCCTGCTGCATTTGGCAAAGTGTTTTTTTTTTTTCTGCATTAAATCTGCTTTTTTAAATTCAAATTCCCTGGTACAGTAAATGCTGTGATTTCCTTTTGCATTCATCAGTGTGCGGTTTAGTGAATAACCCCCCACTCTCTCGCTTCACCTGCTCGTGTCATTTTGTGGTTTATTAAATAATTTGTGACACTCTGAGAAGCGAATTGTAATCGGAAAATTTCCCATTTAAATAACCTCCTGCGTGAGACCGAAAGGCTGAAATTTTTACTTTTTGACCTGAAATGTGTTAAATATTTCTCCAGGATTCTGCATTTATTGAATAAGTCCCCGGGTAAAGTTGGCCTGTGTCCATTGCTTGGTGACTTTGTGTCTTCACAGGCAGGTGAGGGGATAAAGTGCAGCCCGCATTGACAGGTACCCTGAGCAGTGCGTTGCCGCTGCAGCTGCTTTATGATGCAGTGATTTCCGAGGCGCTGCAGGAGCTGAGTCGGCAGAAGCTCCTGACATTTGCGCATACAAATTGGGAAAGAGACTTTCCTCTTAGCGGCGAGCGCCCACTGACTGCTCCGCTCTGCTGCTGTGACTCCTCCCCTCCCGCATCGCGTAGCGAAGCAAACATTTTGCAGGCTTTACTTCACTCCACCTCGCAGACAGTCTACACTGCATTACGTTTGCATCTCTCCGCACTGGACAGGAATCCAATACTCTGCAGATCAAACTAGAGAAATGTTTGTTTCTCCCCAAATGAAGCAAAAGCCCATTTCATAGAAATTTCATTTAAATTACAATGTACAACATGCCAAAATTTATTTTCACAAAGCACATTTCATATAGGCAAGATCTAAGCCCCACTTATATCAGCCGCCCGACCGTACTGACACATCCATTTAAAAAGTTTCTATTGAATAAAATACATATAAATTACTGCCAATTTAATAGGAACAGTATAAAAAAAAAGGTAACCCTAATCATATAGCACCCCCGTGTCCATTTACCCACTGCGCAGCCTGCACACACCCATACCATATATCAGGGCTCAAAATTTCAAGTCCGAAGCTACTAGCCAGACCTTAAAAGTTACGCGCCACCAGTTGCCCCACCTACCCTGCTCTGAACTCCGCCCCTAAACACACCCTCTTAAATTATCTTATGAAATTACACTGTTAAAGGTTTTATTCAGAATAAAGTTACAAAAATAAATAACTTTAACCAGACCGAGACTCCAGATACATGTATATCCAGACATCAGACGCCAGATACATATATACCCAGACATCAGATCCAAGCAATATCATCCATTAAGTACAGACTCCTCTCCAACAGTTTTTAGGACCAAATTAATTTGGGGTTTATGCATCCGATATATTAAGTGGAACCGAATACTCTCCTTTTAATTGTTCGTATGCCAGATTATCATAAGAAGTTAGAAGACCCCATAGTCAGTTTTCCCCCTTGGATGCTAATACAGATGAATCCATTAAAATTCGTGTGCGATACTTCCATCCCCATTTATTTTTTTTGCCCCTTCCGTATCACTCATCTTTCTTTATAGATATATTTAATTTTGCTGAACCTCAAACGCCTACGCCACCATTTCACCAATTATGACCCCTCACGGGAGAGGTTAGTTCTGCCAAGGGCCCCCTTTAATTCATTTCTCCCCCTCCCCTGCAATTCTCATCCCCCTCCCACTCCCCTGCAATTCTCATCCCCCTCCCACTCCCCTGCAATTCTCATCCCCCTCCCACTCCCCTGCAATTCTCATCCCCCCCACTCCCCTGCAATTCTCATCCCCCTCCCACTCCCCTGCAATTTTCATCCCCCTCCCACTCCCCTGCAATTTTCATCCCCCTCCCACTCCCCTCCCCTGCAATTTTCAACCCCCCTCCCACTCCCCTGCAATTTTCATCCCCCTCCCACTCCCCTGCAATTTTCATCCCCCTCCCACTCCCCTGCAATTTTCATCCCCCTCCCACTCCCCTGCAATTTTCATCCCCCTCCCACTCCCCTGCAATTTTCAACCCCCTCCCACTCCCCTGCAATTTTCAACCCCCTCCCACTCCCCTGCAATTTTCAACCCCCTCCCCTGCAATTTATCCCCCTCCCACTCCCCTGCAATTTTCAACCCCCTCCCACTCCCCTGCAATTTTCAACCCCCTCCCACTCCCCTGCAATTTTCAACCCCCTCCCGCTCCCCTGCAATTTTCAACCCCCTTCCCACTCCCCTGCAATTTTCATCCCCCTCCCCTGCAATTTATCCCCCTCCCACTCCCCTGCAATTTTCATCCCCCTCCCACTCCCCTGCAATTTTCATCCCCCTCCCACTCCCCTGCAATTTTCAACCCCCTCCCACTCCCCTGCAATTTTCAACCCCCTCCCACTCCCCTGCAATTTTCATCCCCCTCCCACTCCCCTGCAATTTTCATCCCCCTCCCACTCCCCTGCAATTTTCAACCCCCTCCCACTCCCCTGCAATTTTCATCCCCTCCCACTCCCCTGCAATTTTCATTCCACTCCCCTGCAATTTTCATCCCCCTCCCCTGCAATTTTCAACCCCCTCCCACTCCCCTGCAATTTTCATCCCACTCCCCTGCAATTTTCATCCCCCTCCCACTCCCCTGCAATTTTCATCCCCCTCCCACTCCCCTGCAATTTTCACCCCACTCCCCTGCAATTTTCACCCCCCTCCCACTCCCCTGCAATTTTCACCCCCTCCCACTCCCCTGCAATTCATCCCCCTCCCTTTACCTGACATCGCGAGTAGTAGAGTGAGGGGGCGGGGATAATCCCCGCTTCCCTCACTCGCTGAGGCACGCTGAGTCCTCCTTCACTCTGTGCCCGTAAGAGGAGGAGCGCAGCGTGAAGGGACATCCAGCGTGTAACACCGGTAAAAGGGGGACGGGAGAGGGAATTTGCACCCCCCTGTTGTGACACTTTGAGGACCAATTGATTCCTCACGCCGGATGTTTCCCATCTCTGGTCATGCTGTACCCGGCGTGCCCTCTGTCTCTCCATGCTACACTCTCACTGATGCTGCTTTGGGGAGACGGGATGAACCTCTTACTGATTCAAGATGTTTGCTCGGCGCAGTTTCCCGTGATCCGTTCACATGGTACAGCAAACGGGTGAATGCGCTGAGCAAAACTCTGAGATCAGTAAGAGGTTCAACCGGTCTCCCCGAAGCAGCGTCAGTGAGAGTGTAGCATGGAAAGACAGAGGGCATGCCGGGTACAGCATGAAAACCAGAGATGGGAAACATCCGGCGCGAGGAATCAATTGGTCCACAGAGTGCCACAACAGGGAGGTGCAAATTCCCTCTCCCGCCCCCCTTTTACCGGACCTGCCTGCTACACGCTGGATGTCCCTTCACGCCGGCTTAAAAGTGACGGACAGTAAACGCGCCGGAAGTGGCTTCTGCCAGCCGGAAAAAAAAAAAAAACGGCTGCCACTGGAATACGCAGCGCAGGCAGAACGATATACTTTATCGTGCTGCCTGCGTGTGCATCTCCACTCGCCCACCCTTAATTTCCACTCGCCAAATGCGAGCAGGCGAGTGGAAATTTTGACCCCTGTAATATATATATATATACACACACACACTTGATGTCTGTATGGGAGATATATAATATATATCTCCCATACAGATAAAGTATAGTGTGTATATATATATACCCACACTACTGTACTCCCGTCACTACTCCCGTCGCTCAGCGCCGCATCGTGACGTGGGAGGTCGAAAAATCTGTACACACTGAGCGCGTCTCGCCACACGGCGCCGCCTACAGGCGCTGCGCGTTGCAACGAGCTCAGTGTGTCTCAGGCTTTAGGCTTCAGCAAGGTCAGAGCGACGTGGAAATCCAATCCGCACAAATGGACTGACAGGCTCGATTAATGAGGGAAGCAATTCCAGCGTTGTCACCAGCACCGAGCCCATCACTTTGCTCTACTAGCAAAGTCTGGACCGCAGGTACTATCCACACGCTCTTTATCCCTGGCGATGCAGTGTAGCAGCACTCTGCAAACACAAATATGCACGGTTACCCCTTGGAACATCCCAGCACTGGACCATGAGGGAGCAAGGCAGGAGATGCTTGGGGTGGTCCTGTTCCGGCACTGCCAGTCTTTGTGCCATTTTAGAATGAACTGGTAAAAGGTAAACCCAAAACTGGGGCAAACAGGATTAGGCGGCCTGGCCGTCGATTGATCTGGGTCTTCTACAGATGTTCCAGTGGACGACACTGGTCATGCGACGGCATTGTCATCGGACGACAAAGTCGGTCGTCCAACTCCAGACCCAGTGGACGGCCAGCCTAATCCATATGTAGCACAATGTTTAAATTTGTACTTCTGCAATTAAACAGTGTTGCCACTAGGGGGAGCCAGTATATAACATATGAAAGAGAGATTGTGGACTATGTTGTGCAAAGAAACTCCATCTCCCAGAGACCTTTTGCAAAGGGAACAGGAAGTGGGCTTGCGGCGCCAAGGGAGACATCCGAAGCCTCGTGCAAGACAGGGGCAGAGCGAGCAGAGCAACGAAAGGAGTAGGACGCATGCAGGACGCTGTCAGGGATCGCAACCAGGCCAGAGAGTGGACGCTGCCATATCTGGTGCTGGAGATCGGGCTGTTACCTACTACATTCCGCTGGGCAACAGAGTTCCAGAAGGACCCCGAGTGAGAAGGCCGCGAGGATCGAATGGGAGTGCAGGCGGCGGATCGATTCCGGTAGCAGAGAAAGGCGATCGGGAGAGCGGATTCGTTGGCACCAGATTCCAATATCGGAGAGAGATCCTTGGTCGAGTCATCGGTTCTGGACACTTTGTTCGTTGGATGGGTGAGAGGCCTCAAGGCCTACGGTTCCGAAACGAAAGTGCGCACTTGGTTAATTGTTTCAATTCACAGGGCCCCAACGTTGACTAGTCGAAGATAACTTTGCTCATTCACTGGCCAGTTGAATATAGTACCTTTTTGAACGGGACTTAAACGTTTTGAACGGGTATTAACCGTTTCTTTTCAGCCGCGTGTTTTTCCCGCGTTGCGCATTCCTGTTATTTCCTTCAACGTACATGTGTATTATATGCCACTTTATTGATCCAGTAAAGTATATAACTTAGAAAATCCACAACAGTGCTGGTGTATAGTGATTCCTAGTGCGGTGAGACTATCCTGGGTATATTCAGAAGCTCCTCCGGGGGTGAGCGCTACACGTACATTTAGTAACAGATACAGGAGATGTCTGCAGTATAATCAAACTGCTTTAATATCTAGCTTAACCGTAACACTTCTTATTAACCCCCTCCTGTCTGTGGCTCTTAGCTCTCTGTGTTTCATTTCCTCAGCTCTCTCCTTAGCTACTCCCTTCCTGTCAGCAGTCCGACACCAGAATTCCTTCCCCCACTGCAACGGTGTACACATAGTTTAGTTCCCACCAGCAGCCAGCACACCACAGACCCAGAGTTACGTGTGAGTTATGTGTTATGGGCTATACACTAGTGTTTGTCCAAAGAATGTGAAAAGGCGTCTCCTTTGTGTTTGAATCCATGTGAGTAACCAGTTCCTCAGGGAGTGGTTGGTCATTGTCTTAAGACCTCTCCTGTGGTGGGATCCGTCCCAGCCCATCCCTTTGTATGTGTTATATGTTTGTACCATATATCTGCTATCTTTATGTACCGGGGATAGACAGTTATGGGGGGGGTTCCTTTGTTTTCTAACCACTCCCAGGAGGTGCCATTATGCACTGTGGTGTTATTGTTCAGGGCTCGCTGCTTGTGGGGTTGGTTTATAGACCATGTATAAGCAGTTTCTGTTCATTCTGTTTATCTGTCTCTGTGCTGTATCTATACCAAGCCTTGGCTGTATCTGGATATCTGGGTAACATTGATCCGGCGTCTGATAATTCTAGGCAGCGCTAATAACAAAGGTACACAGCCAGGGAACAGGAGCCTGTTACAGTCTGACCCTCGCTCACCCTGTGCCTCTGTCCTACCCTCTGACCCTCATGCTAGTTCCTGTGCCTCTGTCTGTTCTCTCGGTCCCTGTGCCTCTTTCCTATTGTCTGACCACCCTGGCTAATTGAGTGATTATGACAGAAAAACGAGTTGTCCAGATGCTGAATCAGGAAGTGCTACGACTATTTTCTTCTTGCTCGTTCTTGTCTCGTGTTAGTGACTTTTTTTTTATATATTCCTTTTGCATCATTAATCCCTTACCTCTGGTCAAGTTTTCCCTGGCGGGTGGGTATAAACGCTGGTGGGACGTACTAGTACACCCTGGCTCTCTAGCTGCTGCTGCAGAAGCCCATAGACGTCAGAGGGGCCTGCTACCCTGTCACCACGGCGCTCAGACCCATCTGCCATGTTGTGTGCCATTTAAATTGTTAATGTGGTTTGGTTTGGTATGTATTGATGTGGGATTATATGTAACTCCGGCACTCTCCTTTATCCCCTGTAGTTCCATCACTTTGGTCCTTTGTGTCCTGAGCCTTGTGAGGCCCCAGATCCAGAGAGGAGATCCAGCCAAAGGGTCCAGGGAGTGAGCGGCCTTCTTGTAAGTAAATCCATATATTGCTGATTATAAGCTGTATCCGCTGTATAATGATGTATGTGAATTCAGGAATGAAATGTCTCCCAGCTGTGGGAATAAGGCGATGCTTAGTCTATAGGAAGCCCCTGTGTGACAATCACCCCCTGACCACAATGACTGATATGGAGCTTTCTGGCAAGGAATGGGTTATTTGTGCCCTATTAGTAAGTAAAGGGTTAATTGTTTCAGGAAAGCGCTGAATCTTTGCCAGACAAGAGGTTTAATGTCTGGAGTGTGATATAGAGCACTAGTGAGACTCAATCAATTGAGACAAATTGGAAATGATAGGCGTGCACAGGGGGTGTGCTCAGTGTGCCCAAGCACACCCTAATGGTGGGTGAAGAGGTCCTCTTTCATCTCCTACATTGACCTTTTATATTTCCCTTTATCTTAGAGATAATGATATTCATTATGAATATCTCTGTATTACAGGCTTGTTATTTCTAGGGTTGCATCAATACCACTTTTTTAAGACCGAGTACAAGTACCGATACTTTTTTTATTGTCATGTGACCGCCGCTTGCTTCACTTGGGAACTGCCAGACGCGATCCCAGAGTTCGCAAGAAGCACCAGCTGCGCCTGCCCCTCGGACACCGGCCGGAAAGCCAGCGCTGGCTTCCGGTTTGGGGGCATCTGCATGAGTATAAGTACATCCCTAGTTATTTAAAAAAAAAAAAAAAAGTGCATTTTGTGCAAAATCTTCTAAACATAAGGTTTCAATGAATAATTGTTCCATTGTGCACTCCCTAGCGCAACGGGCTGAGCACGCTAATGTTGAAAATGCTGAACCGCTCCCCCCTCTGAAACACGGAGCCAAAATAGACTTAAAAGACGAGTGGCTTTCTCTGGTACCTGTTGGGGTCATTGACATTTGCATCGGCACCTACAGGGAAGGTGATATTTTTGTCGCCTCCATTACTGCCCTTTTCCTTCATTGCTTATGCACCCTCCCCCTTTTTTTCCTTCTTTCTGTGGCTGCCTGACACTACTGGAATTGAGGGGTAAGATACCATCAGCATAATGACCAAACCTGCTCTACCCTCAAGTTATTACACAAAGTCTATACCGCTACTAAAAACTGTATTCTTTTGCAGGAGAACAGCATAAGTCTAACAATGTCTGCAGGAATAATTTTTGAGGAATCTGTCTCGTATGTTGAAGAAAACCTCACAAAGCCTCTGTCAGTAAAGCAAGAGGAAATAATCAAAGAGGAAACTCTGGATTACCAAGAAAATCAAAGAGAACCAGAGAATTCCAAGCTGTCACATGGGACTGTCCAAAAAAATGATCATTATTCAGACATGTTGGTTCATTCTGAATTTACAAATTCTGTCTCTTGTGGGTCAGAACTTCATATTGGAACACAAACCTTTCAATGCCCTGAAAGTGACAAATGTTTATGGACCAATGCAAGCCTTGATATACACAGGGGAGTTCACATAGGAGAGAAGCCATTTGCATGTTCTGGATGTGGGAAATGTTTTAGTACAAAGGGCACCCTTAGTAAACATAAGAAAATTCATACTGGAGAGAAGCCGTTTGCATGTTCTGGATGTGACAAATGTTTTAGAACAAAGGATAAGCTTACTGCACATGAGAGAATTCATACAGGAGAGAAGCCGTTTGCATGTTCTGAATGTGGGAAATGTTTTAGAACAAAAGATAAACTTACTGCACATGAGAGAATTCATACAGGAGAGAAGCCGTTTGCATGTCCAGAATGTGAGAATTGTTTTAGATCAAAGGGTGAGCTTACTGAACATGAGAGAATTCATACAGGAGCGAAACCGTTTGCTTGTTCTGAATGTGGGAAATGTTTTAGAACAAAGGCTAAGCTTACTGAACATGAGCGAATTCATACAGGAGAGAAAGAGTTTGCATGTTCTGAATGTGAAAAATGTTTTAGAACAAAGCATGATCTTACTGTACATGAGAGTATTCATACAGGACAGAAGCCATTTGCTTGTTCTGAATGTGAGAAATGGTTTAGAACAAAGGGTAAGCTTACTGAACATGAGAGAATACATACAGGAGAGAAGCCGTTTGCATGTTCTGAATGTGAGAAATGTTTTAGAAGAAAGGATGAGCTTACTGTCCATGAGAGAATTCATACAGGAGAGAAGCCATTTGCTTGCTCTGAATGTGAGAAATGTTTTAAAGCAAAGCGTGAGCTTACTGAACATGAGAGAATTCATACAGGAGAGAAGCCGTTTGCATGTTCTGAATGTGGGAAATGTTTTAGAACACTGCGTGAGCTTACATTACATGAGAGAATTCATACAGGAGAGAAGCCATTTACATGTTCTGAATGTGAGAAATGTTTTAGAACATCGCGTGATCTTACTTTACATGAGAGCATTCATACAGGAGAGAAGCAGTTTGTATGTTCTGAATGTGGGAAATGTTTTAGAACAAAGGATAAGCTTACTGCACATGAGAGAATTCATACAGGAGAGAAGCCGTTTGCATGTTCTGAATGTGGGAAAAGTTTTAGAAAAAAGGATAAGCTTACTGCACATGAGAGAATTCATACAGGAGAGAAGCCGTTTACTTGTCCTGAATGTGGGAAAAGTTTTAGAACAAAGGGTAATCTTACTGAACATGAGAGAATTCATACAGGAGAGAAGCAGTTTGTGTGTTCTGAATGTGAGAAATGTTTTGGAACAAATGGTAAGCTTACAGCACATGAGAGAATTCATAAAGGAGAGAAGCCGTTTACTTGTTCTGAATGTGAGAAAAGTTTTACAAGAAAGGATAAGCTTACTTTACATGAGAGAATTCATAAAGGAGAGAAGCCATTTGCTTGTTCTGAATGTGAGAAATGTTTTAGAAGAAAGGATAGGCTTACTGTACATGAGAGAATTCATTCATCTATTCATTCACATTGATTGAAGTCATTTTCGTGGCATAATTGTGGGAACGGTTTTGAACAAAGTAGCAGATTTACACACTTGATCTGTCTGCTCAGAAGAGAATTTACTCATATCTACTATATGGAGAAACGGATTTGGACACTTGTCTTCTTTATTACAAAAAGAGATTGTGCTGAACAAATAGGTGGAGGTCGCTATTAAAGTTCTCAAAAGAGATCTTAAAAGAGCCAAAAATTAAAAACACACATGGGACAGCGCTTTTCCATACGCCCCAGAGTGCAAGACTTAGACGATGTTTTTCTTTTTCTCTAAATTTTCTTGAACTGCCAAGTGGATGCTGTAGAATGTATTTTATATGTGCCTCAAAAATAAAAAGTGTATACAACACATAGTGCAATACTGTTAAAGCGTAAGTGCCCATTTGCTGTTTTAAGAGAGCTTGCAGCCCTCATATGATGACTTCCAAGGTTGTTATTGGGCCAACCCGACTGCCTGTATTCTTCCAGCCTCTGGATGTTTCCAAGGGGTCATGGATGGATGGTAATTCCTCAATCCAAGGTCAAATGTGTCTTTATAATAGAGGAGACACTAGACGTTGACAAATGATAGGAATAAAAACTTTTTATTTCCCCAATGGGATAAAAAAACAACTAAATGAAAATAAAAACAAATGGCCAAACACATTTCCCAGCTCTCCAGGCACTTCCTCATTGACTGAAAATAAGGGATTACCGTCCTCCCACAGAGTTCATCTTATGCAGTTGCTAGAGGAGAGTGAAAGTGGAACCATCTGGCTCCGAGTGTTCCAACGTGCTATTTCCGGCCCCTTGTGATGACGCGACCCGCGTCAATCTCCATAGATTCCGTAAGATGCACAAAAACCTTTGATCACGTGAATGATGGCTCCCAGTCGTCCTGGCATATAAAGAGACCAGCAGTTGATCTTTTCAATGCAATCAGTTGATGTACTTTACTCGTGTCAGTTGTCACTTTAGACTTTGGGTACATGCAGGGCCGGACTGGGAATAAAAAGCAGCCCTGAAAATTTTTTTAGGCCAGCCCTATATTGTAATAAGTGCAAACGAAAGTACACTAAGGCCCCGTTCACAGCTGGGCATTTTACAGTGTGTTCCTGTGCGCTGTAAAACGCCTAAACACGGAAATCCCATGATCTCCTATGGGGCCCGTTCACACCTGGGCATTTTACAGCGCGTAGGAACGCGCTGTAAAACGCCATATGTCCAAAGAAGTACAGGAGCTTCTTTGGGGCGTATTGCAGCGCATTTGCAGCCATAGTCTGCAGCGTGAATGCGCCGCAATGCGCATTTTTCACGTTTGAGCGATACGAGCGTCAAAAAATACGTGTACTACGCTCGTCAAAAAACGATTAGGTGTGAACCCAGCCTAATGTTAAGATGTGAAAGCACAATCCATCTGTCACAGCAGCCCATGGTCTCATGTATTTGGTTGGAACAATGTGTTCCGTTACAACCAGTACTTTTATTATAGTTAAACAGCCATCAAATTCATTATATACTGTATATAAATCCCTAGAGTATAGCTGAAGTCCTTTTTTGTTGGACTAAGTCAAGCTTTCTAAAGTATACATCTTTTTCAGGTCTGAAAGCTATACTCGGCTTTATTAAAATCTATTTAAATTTATTAATTTAATAGTACATTATTAACCTCCCTGGTGGTATTCCCGAGTGTGACTCGGGGTTAAATTTCACTACCACGAACGGTAACCCTGAGCCACACTCTGGCTGCATACTCCCCTCATCCTGTGCTCCCTGGCTGTCCCCCGCAGTGTGATCACGGCGAGTTGCTTCCTGTTAAGGCTCCCCGCGAGTCACACGATGCAGGGGGGCGGGACCAGGCAGAAAACTTAGAAAAAAATTATACATTGGAATACAGTGTGTTATAATGTTTATGTACGGCCACTAGGTGGCACTACAGGATAAGAAACAGACCATACATACGGACTCCGTGTATTTACTATTTTATTTATTTATTTATAAAGGATTTTACCAGTAAGAACTCTTGATTGCACGGATTTCAGTGCGTGATTCCTAATTATTACAGGCTAACTATGTACAAAAACACGTTTCCTTAAAAAAAAAAATTGAGTTGCTTTTAGACACAAAATTTTAAAAACATTAGACCGCTAGGGAGGTTAAATAATAGACCTGTTACCGTTTCTTCTGCTTAATGTTTTTGGAGAATGGGAGTCCAATCCATGATGGTCCAGTGGGCAGAGTGGCATATATTTGGTCTCCCTGGTGGTCCACTGAGAGTCAGTCTGGCCCATTCAGCATAATCCCGGGCGGTCCAGGTGGGAGACCAACATGGTCTTTGCTTCCATCAAACACAGATTGCATTGTGTTTCTTGTGCTGAACTTGCTTACTGAGCAGAGCGGGCCTTAGTGTGGGGCCAGGAGCAAGGTAAAATGTGGGGCAACTTTTATTCCCCCACACATTGATAGAGGCATGCAGGGTTATTCAGACAAAGGTGAAAATCAGGAGAAGAGAACAATCTAGACCAAATAGCCGATTTGCTGACACACACTGATATGTACACAGGGACCCCAACAAACAGACACATTGAAACTCAGAGACTGACATACTCCCAATTACTATGAAAGACACAAAAGAGATTGATGGAAAGAGACAAAAGACACTGACAGAGGCAATCTGACAGTCCTAAAAAAACACATTGACAGCGACACAGTTACAAGTAGTTATAAAGTGCTAACAAGTTCCATAGTGCTGTACAATGGGTGAGACCGATAACAAACATACATACATGTTACACACAGACATTTATAGGTCTTGGGTGACTGTACTTGCCCCTGGCTGCCAGCCCTCTCTGTACACGGCATCGAGACTCCCTGTGAGACTCTAGCATGACTTCCTCATGTGCATAGCTATAATAAAATCGGCCCAACCAGTGGCCTTTTTAAGCATTTTGGATTGGCTTCTTTTTCCTAATAACCACACTGGATCCGGTATAGAGTCTGTGGTTATCCTGACGTTTGGACCAGCAGATGAACTGGTGGTGAGGGGTAGGAAACCCAATCACATATGCTGTAAAAGTTTAGAGCCGACTGATTATAAATAAAAAATAAAAATTATATGGCTCAGAAATGAGTGAGTAGGTTTCCCTCAATGCACTTGATGTGTAAACTTGAAATACAGACGTACTGCGCAATGTATGTCTCTATCTTTTTGTTTCCATTTTAGGATACAAAGAAAAAAAAGAGAAAATAACTTTTTGTTGTTGACTTCCTGACTCATTGCGCGAGGACTACAATTATATATCTTTCTTTTATTGTTATATACGGAGTAGGGCTGTGCAATTAATTGCAATCGCAATCGAATCACGATTTCCGACCCTGCGATTTCTAAATTGCATAAGGCTGCGATTTTCGGCTGTTAACTTCCGGCGGCAGCATGGTGCTTTGGGCGCTCGCAGGGGGAACCACGTGACGAGCCGCGTTCTCGCGGCTCATCACATGGTTCCCCCAGGCGAGCGCCCAAGCTCCATGTGCCGGCGGAAGTTAACAGGGAGCCGAACACGCAGCACACACGCGGCGCACAGAACACAGCGGCGCACAGAGGTGAGCTGCGGATATCCACAAGCTGGGGCAGTATCCATGAGCTGGATCAGTATCCATGTGCTGGGGCATTATCCATGTGCTGGGGCATTATCCATGTGCTGGGGCAGTATCCATGTGCTGGGGCAGTATCCATGTGCTGGGGCATTGGGCAGTATCCATGGGCATTGGGCAGTATCCATGTGCTGGGGCAGTATCCATCCATGTGCTGGGACAGTATCCATGTGCTGGGACAGTATCCATGAGCTGGGGCAGTATCCAATTATCCATGAGCTGGGGCAGTATCCATGTTCTGGGGGCAATATCCATGAGCTGGGGCAGTATCCATGAGCTGGGGCAGTATCCATGCGCTGGGGCAGTATCCATGTGCTGGGGCAGTATCCATGAGCTGGGGCAGTATCCATGTTCTGGGGCAGTATCCATGAGCTGGGGCAGTATCCATGTGCTGGGGCAGTATCCATGTGCTGGGGCAGTATCCATGAGCTGGGGCAGTATCCATGTGCTGGGGCAGTATCCATGAGCTGGGGCAGTATCCAATTATCCATGAGCTGGGGCAGTATCCATGTTCTGGGGCAGTATCCATGAGCTGGGGCAGTATCCATGAGCTGGGGCAGTATCCATGTGCTGGGGCAGTATCCATGTGCTGGGGCAGTATCCATGAGCTGGGGCAGTATCCCCCAACGTCAGTCATTTGGGAGTATTTTGGATTCGGGAGAGAGGATGGGTCACAGAGCAAGGTAATTTGCAAGACTTGTGAAATGATTATTCCAACGAAACGGAGCAATACTACAAATCTATTCCAACACTTAAAACACCACCATAAAAACCTGCATGATCAATGCATGTCGACAAAGTCCATCGAAACAAACAAAAGCACACATCAAAGTAAGCCCGAACAGATTGAACAAGTATCCATTGTTCAAGCATTTGCAAGCTCCATCCCTTATGAGAAAGGATCAAAACGGCACAAAGAAATTACCGACGCAGTCACCTATCATATATGCAAAGATATGATGCCTGCACACATCGTCAGTAAAGACGGCTTCCGAAGACTAATACAAACACTCGACAAAAGATACCAGCTGCCATCTCGCACTCATTTCACACGTTTTGCTATTCCCGAAATGTATGAGAAATGTAAGGCGGGTGTTGAATACGAGCTCGAGCAGGTGAAATACTACGCCACGACCACAGATATGTGGTCCAGCAGAACGATGGAGCCATACATGAGTTTAACGGTCCACTATATTAATGACAACTTTGAAATGAAAAGTCGATGCTTGCAAACAGCATTCTTCCCAGAAGATCACACTGGAGAAACTATCAGGGTTATCCAAAGAGATTCGAATTGCTTGAGAAAGGTAACCGAACGCTGAAAATCAGTGTTCGGTTACCTTTCCTGACCATTCGGCTATCCAGAGAGCAGGCAATTCGCCAAATCCTGTCGAATTGCCTGCACATACGGTGCCTGTTCGGTCCCTGTTCGAGGGCAGTGAAATCCCCATGAAAAAGCACTGCTTCGGCTATTCAGAGAACACAACCAGCAGTGAAAGGTTCCGAAATGCCCTGCCATTCGGTGGTTTAATTCGGCAAATTTATTCAGGAGAATCCTATAGGCTTCAATGTTAAAAATATTCCTGTTTTAATTCAATATCTAATAAACCGTTCATTATAAAATTCTGCAGCAAAAAGTCTCTTTATTTATAGATTTTTTAGGATACTTTAAGCATTTTTCTGAATTTTTTAAAAAAAAAATTAAAAGTCCGATTTTTTTTTTTTTTTCTTTTTTCAGTTTGCTTATTTATTTTGTAACAGCCTCTCTTTATTATCATTCCCTGGACCTCCTGTGAAAATTTCAGACATTTTCGCTCAGTAGTTTCTTTGCAAACAGCGTTTCATTTTCCCAGATTCATACAAATGGTTTTTCTAATTTATTCACTGCCTCCTCTACGTCACAGCTGCTTCGGCTCTGTGTGATTCGGCTCCTGTTCGGCTTCTTTGAAGGTTAATCCAGATGTTTTTG
>CM019068.1:144380990-144486673 GCA_009667805.1 Leptobrachium leishanense | reverse complement strand
GCTATAACCACTCTTTTGTATACAATATAACGGTGCATGCTGTATGTGTGCTCGTGCATATAACGGTGTGTGTGCGCGCGCGCGTGCGTGCGCTCGCTCTGTATAGAACGGTGCGTGCTGTGTGTGTGTTTTCCCCCTCTGTATATAACGGTGCGTGCAGTGTGTGTGTGCCCGCTCTGTATATAACGGTGCGTGCACTCCTGTATATAACGGTGTATGCTGTATGTGTGCGCGAGCTCGCGCTGTTTATAACGGTGCATGCTGTATGTGCGCGCGCTCTGTTTATAACGGTGCATGCTGTATGTGCGCGCGCTCTGTTTATAACGGTGCATGCTGTATGTGCGCGCGCTCTGTTTATAACGGTGCATGCTGTATGTGCGCGCGCGCGCGCTCTGTATAAAACGGTGCATGCTGTATGTGCGCGCGCGCTCTGTATAAAACGGTGCATGCTGTATGTGCGCGCGCGCTCTGTATAAAACGGTGCATGCTGTATGTGCGCGGCGCGCTCTGTATATAACGGTGCATGCTGTATGTGCGTGCGCGCGCGCTCTGTATATAACGGTGCATGCTGTATGTGCGCGCGCTCTGCATATAACGGTGCATGCTGTATGTGTGCGCGCGCTCTGTATATAACTGTGCATGGTGTATGTGCGCACGCTCTTTTTATAAACAAGCATGCTGTATGTGCACGCGCTCTTTTTATAACAAAGCATGCTGTATGTGCGCGCGCTCTGTTTATAACAAAGCATGCTGTATGTGCGCGCGCTCTGTTATAACAAAGCATGCTGTATGTGCTGTGCGCTGCGCGCTCTGTATATAACGGTGCATGCTGTATGTGCGCGCGCTCTGTATATAACGGTGCATGCTGTATGTGTGTGCGCGCGCTCTGTATATAACTGTGCATGGTGTATGTGCGCACGCTCTTTTTATAACAAAGCATGCTGTATGTGCGCGCGCTCTTTTTATAACAAAGCATGCTGTATGTGCGCGCGCTCTGTTTATAACAAAGCATGCTGTTATGCGGCGCGCTCTGTTTATAACAAAGCATGCTGTATGTGCGCGCGCTCTGTTTATAACAAAGCATGCTGTATGTGCGCGCGCTCTGTTTATAACAAAGCATGCTGTATGTGCGCGCGCTCTGTTTATAACGGTGCATGCTGTATGTGCGCGCGCTATTTATAACGGTGCATGCTGTATGTGCGTGCGCGGTCTGTATATAACGGTGCATGCTGTATGTGCGCGCGCTCTGTATATAACGGTGCATGCTGTACGTGCGCGCGCGCTCTGTATATAACGGTGCATGCTGTATGTGCGCGCGCGCTCTGTATATAACGGTGCATGCTGTATGTGCGCGTGCGCGCTGTATGTGCGCGTGCTGTATATAACGGTGCATGTTGTATGTGTGCGCGCGCGTCTGTATATAATGTGCATGCTGTATGTGCGCGGTGCGCGCTGCGCTGATGTGCGCATGCTGTATGTGCGCGGCTGTATATAACGGTGCATGCTGTATGTGTGCGCGCGCGCTCTGTATATAACGGTGCATGCTGTATGTATGTGCGCGCGCTCTGTTTATAACAAAGCATGCTGTATGTGCGCGCGCTCTGTTTATAACAAAGCATGCTGTATGTGCGCGCGCTCTGTTTATAACAAAGCATGCTGTATGTGCGCGCGCTCTGTTTATAACAAAGCATGCTGTATGTGCGCGCGCGGTCTGTATATAACAAAGCATGCTGTATGTGCGCGCGCTCTGTTTATAACGGTGCATGCTGTATGTGCGCGCGCTATTTATAACGGTGCATGCTGTATGTGCGTGCGCGGTCTGTATGTAACGGTGCATGCTGTATGTGTGCGCGCGCTCTGTATATAACGGTGCATGCTGTACGTGCGCGCGCGCTCTGTTTATAACGGTGCATGCTGTATGTGCGCGCGCGCTCTGTATATAACGGTGCATGCTGTATGTGTGCGCGCGCGCGCTCTGTATATAACTGTGCATGCTGTATGTGCGCGTGCGCGCTGTATGTGCGCGTGCTGTATATAACGGTGCATGTTGTATGTGTGCGCGCGCGCTCTGTATATAACTGTGCATGCTGTATGTGCGCGTGCGCGCTGGATGTGCGCATGCTGTATGTGCGCGTGCTGTATATAACGGTGCATGCTGTATGTGTGCGCGCGCGCTCTGTATATAACGGTGCATGCTGTATGTATGTGCGCGCGCTCTGTTTATAACAAAGCATGCTGTATGTGCGCGCGCTCTGTTTATAACAAAGCATGCTGTATGTGCGCGCGCTCTGTTTATAACAAAGCATGCTGTATGTGCGCGCGCTCTGTTTATAACAAAGCATGCTGTATGTGCGCGCG
The DNA here is from genome assembly GCA_009667805.1 of Leptobrachium leishanense. Classification (NCBI taxonomy): domain Eukaryota; kingdom Metazoa; phylum Chordata; class Amphibia; order Anura; family Megophryidae; genus Leptobrachium; species Leptobrachium leishanense. Next base: position 144,484,315 of record CM019068.1, on the reverse strand, counting down.
CTCTGTTTATAACAAAGCATGCTGTATGTGCGCGCGCGCGGTCTGTATATAACGGTGCATGCTGTATGTGTGCGCGCGCTCTGTATATAACGGTGCATGCTGTATGTGCGCGCGCGCTCTGTATATAACGGTGCATGCTCTATGTGTGCGCGTGCGCTCTGTATATAACGGTACATGCTGTATGTGTGCACGTGCTCTGTATATAACTGTGTGTGTGTGTGTTGTGAGATCGTGGTGAGGTTCTTTACCTTTTTTCAGGTTTGACGCTCAGCTTCTCACACACACCATTTACTGCAGCAACACAGGGGTGGACGCGCTCTGATGACATCACAGCTCATGTGACTGGCTGCAGGGCTCCTCACGTGGTGCTGGGGGGAGGGGAATGGCGGACATTGAGAGGCCTGGATCCAGCACTGAAGGATAGCACTGATCAGGCCATTCATTAACCCTTTATCCCTTGTAGCTCCACCACCTTTGTCCTTTGTGTCCTGAGCCCTGTGAGGCCGCAGATCCACCTGGTGAATCCAGAGAGGAGATCCAGCCTGAGGGCCCTGGGAGTGAGCGGCCTTCTTGTAAGTAAATCCATATATTGCTGATTATAAACTGTATCCGCTGTATAATGATGTGTGTGAATTCAGGAATGAAATGTCTCCCAGCCATGGCAATAAGGCGATGCTTAGTCTATAAGAAGCCCCTGTGTGACAATCACCCCCTGACCACAATGACTGATAGGGAGCTTTGTATTCACCTTCTATTATACCCAGGAGTTTCCCCTTCTGACTTAACAGCCTGAGATCCCCACAGAGTCACAGTGCAGAGAATATGGATTCCTTTCTGAATTCTTTTCAGTAGCGTATGGATTATACATGCCGCGGGCGTCATTTTTCATGCACTGTCAATCAGTATGACATTTTTTTATGTGTCCAGGAACTCATGGCTGATCTGGCAACCCCACATATACACTGATGCACAATATACCGAAACCCCTCTGTGTACAATCATACTAGTGATTACAGGTAGAGATGCACCGATACCACTTTTTAAGACCGAGTACAAGTACCGATAAATTTTTCCAGGGACTCACCGATACCAAGTACCAATACTTTAAATAAAAGTCATGTGGCGCTTTCCCATAAATAATTTCGGATGTTGCTGAGAGCCTGTCCAGTTTATGTATGGCCAGACCCCCCCCCCCCATTTACCTATTGCCCACCCTGCACACACAGACACCACACCTTAGATATACTGTATGTATACCTACTAAGACCTCATATGTATACCCACGCAAATACATGTATACAGACCTCAGACCAGATATACCCACACAGATACATACATATATACAGACCTCAGAGCAGATATACCCACTCAGATACATGTATACAGACCTCAGACCAGATATACCCACACAGATAGATACATACATATATACATACATATATACAGACTTCAGAGCAGATATACCCACTCAGATACATGTATACAGACCTCAGGCCAGATATACCCACTCAGATACATGTATACAGACCTCAGGCCAGATATACCCACTCAGATACATGTATACAGACCTCAGACCAGATAAACCCACTCAGATACATGTATACAGACTAGGGATAGACAATATCATTTTTCTGGCACCGCTACCGAATATCGGTCACCTTTACGGCCGATAACAGGTACCGATATTCTGTACACTTTCAGTTTTGAAAAATAAACTCAAATCTGTAAAGAATAGCAAAATGGGCGTTAAAATAAAAAATCCACTAAATGTAAAAGATGTGTGTATCAGTTTCTTTTAAATTTACATTATTTTAGTGTTTTTTTTTTTTTATTTTAACTCTCATTTTGCTATTCTTTATAGATATGTGTGCAGGGGGCTCTGCACACACAACTGTGGGCCATATTTTTTTCACTTGCAGGTTCAGGGCTGAGCTGACAGCTTGGTTGCTTATCTTTGCTTACATGGGTCCCTTATCTTTGCTAATTAGGGATGCACCGATACCACTTTTTTAAGACCGAGTACCGATACTTTTTAAAAGTACTCACCGATACCGAGTACCGATACTTTTATTTTATGTCATGTGACGCTTTTCAATAAGAACAGACCTCATATAAAAATGCCCCCAGCTCACATGTATATATCCCCCCGATAGATAGATAGATAGATATATATATATGATATATATATATATATATATATATCTATCTCTACAGAATGCTTCCAGCTCTCATGGATTATGCCCCCCCAGCTCTCATGGATTATGCCCCCCCAGCTCTCATGGATATTGCCCCCAGCTCTCATGGATAATGCCCCCCCAGCTCTCATGGATATGCCCCCCAGATCTCATGGATATGCCCCCCAGATCTCATGGATATGCCCCCCAGATCTCATGGATAATGCCCCCAGCTCATGGATAATGCCCCCCCAGCTCATGGATAATGCCCCCAGCTCAGGGATATGCCCCCCCAGCTCTCATGGATATGCCCCCCCAGCTCTCATGGATATTGCCCCCCCAGCTGTCATGGATATTGCCCCCAGCTCATGGATATGCCCCCAGGTCTCATGGATAATGCCCCCAGCTCATGGATTATGCCCCCCCAGCTCTCATGGATATTGCCCCCAGCTCTCATGGATAATGCCCCCCAGATCTCATGGATATGCCCCCCAGATCTCATGGATATGCCCCCCAGATCTCATGGATAATGCCCCCAGCTCATGGATAATGCCCCCAGCTCATGGATAATGCCCCCAGCTCAGGGATATGCCCCCCCAGCTCTCATGGATATGCCCCCCCAGCTCTCATGGATATTGCCCCCCCAGCTGTCATGGATATTGCCCCCAGCTCATGGATATGCCCCCCAGGTCTCATGGATTATGCCCCCCCAGCTCTCATGGATATGCCCCCCCAGCTCTCATGGATATGCCCCCCCAGCTCTCATGGATATTGCCCCCAGCTCATGGATATGCCCCCCAGGTCTCATGGATATTGCCCCCAGCTCTCATGGATATTGCCCCCAGGTCTCATGGATATGCCCCAGGTCTCATGGATATGCCCCCAGGTCTCATGGATATGCCCCCAGGTCTCATGGATAATGCCCCCAGCTCATGGATATGCCCCCCAGGTCTCATGGATAATGCCCCCAGCTCATGGATATGCCCCCCAGCTCTCATGGATATGCCCCCCCAGCTCATGGATAATGCCTCTAGCTCTGTGTGTGTATGTGTATATATTACACATACACACACACACAGACCCCAGACCAGACTTGAGGTGCTGTCCGAATGCTCTATCGGCATTCGGACAGACTCCTGCAGCTCTCTGCGGTCATACTTACCTTCCCGAGTGCCGCCGGCAAAGTCTTTGCGCGTGTGCGCTCGTTGGAAGGCCCCCAGCCGCGATCACGTGGGAGTTCGTGAGATCAAGGATGGGGTCCTTCCAACGTGCGGACACGCCGAAAGTTTGCCGGTGTCGCTCGGGAAGGTAAGTATGAACGCGGTTAGCAGCTGCAGTAGCCTGTCCGAATGCCGATAGAGCATTTGGACAGCCGCCCCAGCCCCTCGGATGCTGGCAAGCCGGCTCAATGCGCCCGCAGCCCTATGCTTCCTGACATACAGCTCTCGCGATTCGACCCTTAGTACTGTGAGAGCTGCTGGCCAAAATCAGGGAGCTGTGTGTGACATCACGTCTCCTCCCTATAGAGCAGGTCTGTAATAAATAATAATAATAATAAAAAAAAAACTTGGTAATGTTACATTTCAAGCTCTTGGGGCCAATCCATGACTGAAGCTTTGCATACACGCAGGGATGACCCCAACAGCTTGCATTCTAACTCAAATTATGCGCACACTACATGAGTGTATCACAGAAACCATAGCAATAAAACTCACAGTGATGTGCAGTGTGTATGAGTTCTATCGCTATGGAGCCCTGTGATGTGCCTATACACACTGCATTTTCCTGGTAGTTTTAGCGCTGTGGAGCGCCAAGATAGATACGGAATTTTTCTTTGTAATGCTCTGACTTGTGGTATGTTCTTTACTGCAACTTTAACACTCACATTTGGAAATCTGGTTTAAGTATGTCTGGTGGAACAATATGTGAGCAGACCTATAAGGCTTTTGACGTTGACCCTGATAAAAGCCATTTAATTTTGCTGTTTAGGGTAAACTATTTTATTTTGTTTAATGTAAACTACAATATTCATTTGGCGAACTGTTCTATGTTCAGTACTTGCATTTGTTGCACATATTGAAGTGTTAAGTATGCCCCTAGGCTGTTATAATTAAAGACCTCTATTTAAACACTAATTTGTTGAATTTTTTTTTTATTATTATCAGGACAAGTAGATTGGACTACCACTTAGTCCGTTGGACAAGTAGATTTTTTTTAACAATTTCCACACCCCTGAGAGGGACACGGGGAGGGGTAAATGAATGTCATACAGAGAAAAAAAACATCTGAAAATTATTTATTTATTTATAAAGTATTTTACCAGGAAGGATACATTGAGATTTCTCTCGTTTTCAAGTATGTCCTGGGTTCAAGAACATTGAAGAAAATGGAAGAATCTGGCCAGGAGTAGATCAACCTTAACAAACCGCTCAGTAAGGACAGAGCAATGGGGCTTTAAAGAGTCAGTTTAAAGACGTGGGAGGAACTTAACTTTCTGCAGCTAGTGGTGGTAGGAGGCAGTGCTGAATAAAAGGACCAGGACAGAGCATCAGCACACCTGTGAATGTCCCTAATAAATTGGCCATTGGATTTTAAAATATATGGGTTGCTGAGTTAGGCTGGGGTCAGACCAGCGCACGTTTAACGTGCGTTCTGGCGCACATAATTACGGGCGCACTAGCAGCAGATGACGGGCAATGACGGCCAATATACGATGTACGGCCGCACAAAAGCGACGCAAGTGGAATTTGAACGCATTTTTCTGAGACCGCTGAACCGCTAGTACTGACGTACTGAGTGCGCAGCTGCGGCATAGCGGCGTGTTTGCGTGATTAGGAGATGTCAGACACAGCTAATGTCCAGCCTACATAACGTCCAGACGCCAAAAGAGTTTTATTGACGATCCGTACAAAATCACGCCCGAAAATGCACGTCGTCTGACCGTTTTTGCGCATTCCGTGAAAAAATCCGTCAATGCGTTCGGACGCACTTTTTCACGTTCGCGGGGAAAAATGCTTTCGTCTGACCCTAGCCTTAGACAGGCAGGCAGCCCGCACATGCTGCGCTGCCTGCAATATTTTACAGGGAGTGGCCGCACGTCTCGGTGTCTTACCTCGCTCTCTCCCAGGATTCCCCATGGGAGGCTTCCTTGGGAGAGATGAGAGGATGGCATGAGGATCATGTGGTGGCCAGTGCAGCTCCTCATTGGATGGCTTCTGCTGGCAAAGGAATCAGAACACCGCATGCGCCTCACAGTTACTGGGACAGACGTGCCGTAAGCAAGGAGAAACATAAATATCGGGAATATCGGTGAATTGAACACCGATAATCTCAAAAAAGCCAAATATCGGCCATAATTATCAGCAGATCTGATAATCAGTCAACACCCCCCACTAATACAGACCTCAGACCAGATGTACCTACTCAGATACACGTATACAGACCTCAGACCACATACTCAGAAATGTCGTTAGCAGACAAATACTGCTCAAAATGTTCCACTCAGGAACTACAGGAGTCAGTGTCTGGATCAAAATAATGCAGGATACCAACAAGTGCCATCATGTGCATCCATCAGCCTCTTCGCCACTATAGTGTTCAGGGCCAGACTGGCTGGCCACTGGGTCCATATTTGTACGATTGTCTGTCGTCCGTCATTGTCTAACCAATCTCACAACCTGCAGGAGATTCAGCCCTTGTCCACTGCCTCCTACCTCCATCGGACGATTTCAGACAGTGTTTGTTGGACTACATAGCGATCTTTCCCATTTGAATGGGATTTGTCCGATGAAGCCAGACGTTCTAGTACAAGTTAAATGAAAAAAGATGAATTGTATAGTTAAACCGATGTTCCAGGGCAGGGAAATTCTCCCACAGAGAAGGGAATCAGTTTGACAGGCGAATCCCGTAGGATTTAGTATAAACAAATCTTTTTTTTTTTTTATTATTCAACTGTTTATTATTTTCATCCACAGCAAAAAGCCTTTTTATTTATGTTTTTTTATTTTTGGAAGTTTGTATTTTTTTGGGTGAAATTTTTGATTCCCAATTTTTTAAAAAGATGGTGTGAGGTTTTCCTTACTGAATGCGGCATTTTATTTTTTTATTCATCCAGCTGCATTCAACGGTGCCATCCTAGGTGCTGAAACCCCTTTCAGCACCAGTGACATAGTTTGTTCTCCCTGCTGCATTTGGCAAAGTGGTTTTTTTTTTGGGGGGGGGGTTCTGCATTAATTCTACTTTTTTTTTAAATTCGAATTCCCTGCTAAATGCTGTGATTTCCTTTTGCATTCGTCACAGTGTGCGGTTTAGTGAATAACCCCCCACTCCGCGCACTCTCTCGCTTCGCCTGCTTGTGTCATTTCGGGTAGTTTATTAGATAATTTGGGACACACTGAGAAGCTAATCGAAATCTGAAAATTTCCCATTTAAATAACCTCCTGCTTGAACCGAAAGGCTGAAATTTTTACTTTTTGACCTGAAATGTGTTAAACATTTCTCCAGGATTCTGCATTTAGTGAATAAGCCCCCAGGTGAAGTTGGCCTGTGTCCATTGCTTGGTGGCTTTGTGTCCTCCCATGCAGATGAAGGGTTAAAGTGCAGCCCCTATTGACGGGTAACTTGAGCAGTGCGTTGCCGCTGCGGCTGCTCTATGATGCAGTAATATCCGAGGCGCTGCAGGAGCTGAATCAGCAGAAGCTCCTGACCTTTCCTTATACAAATTGGAAAAGAGACTTTTTCCTTTTAGCGGCGTGCGCCCACTGACTGCTCCACTCTGCTGCTGTGACTCTCTCCCGCACCGCGCTTAGTTAGGCTTCAGCAAGGTCAGAGTGATGTGGAAATCCAATCAGCGCAAATGGACCGACAGACTCGATTAATGAGGGAACCAAATCCAGTGTCGTCACCAGCACCGAGCCTGTCACTTTGCTCTACTAGCAAAGTCTGGACTGCAGGTACTATCCATGCGCTCTTTATCCCTGCGCGATGCAGTGTAGCAGCGCTCTGCAAACACAAATAGGTCTGTTACCCCTTGGAACATCCCAGCGCTGGACTGAGGGAGCAAGGCAGAAGATGGAAGTGAGTATGATGGCCGCTCAAGGAGCCCAAGCGATGGCCCTTCTCTTCCGGTGGCTCCTGGAGAGTGCCGCGAAAATTTCCTGCTCCCGTGGCTCCGCCCCCCGTCGACATCTGGCTCGTTGACGTAACGTCCGCCGCGATGGCCACGCCCCCAACATGGCGCCCATGCCAGTGGTGGCCAGAATGGGGATCCTTTGGTTCCTGGCACCGCGGATGGCACCTGGCTGGTTCCGGAGGACGGGGTGGAGAGGGTGCCCTGCTGCGGGTCCATTCCTTTGTTCCTGGCTCGAATGCACACCGCCAGATGTGGAATCTGGTGGGTTTGGCGGTGGGGGATGGCGGCCAGCCGCTGGAGGATGGTGTTGATGGTGGGAGAAAGGTGGGTACCCCATGGCAGCCTCGATTTCAGGTTAAAGACTCGGCTGACCGCCCTGTGGCTCTCCATGGACTGGCGTAGGACTCAAGGGATCAGCGCTCTGGCAGGAGTGGCTCGATGGCTGTGTCGCTGGACCTGGGGAGACAGGATGCAAGTTATTCTGTGGCTGCTGAGGCTCCGGGCGGCAAGTGAGTTTGATTTGGGGCAGCTTTTCGACTGCAGGGCCACGCTGGCGCTCTGCTGGTGTTGACTCGGGACTGACGGGGTTGGTGGATGCCCTGGTCACTGCTCTCCAGCGCTGGAGGGATGGCTGGTGGCTCAGGGGGATGTCTGTGTGCCGGCTCCTGTCGCGCTGCCTGCGCGCGTTTCAGCGGAAGTGCAAACTGAGGCTCTGGCAGTTGTTGGGGTTGGTGCTGCCGGGGTTGTTGTGGTCCCATGCGGGTCTGGGGGGGTCCTTTCCTGACTTACTTGGTGTGGCTTCTTGTGATTTGTCGCCATTGGGATTGCAGGTGATTGCATTGTGGATTCGGTGGTACATCGACGGGCAGGTGGGAACTCCGTGGTACGTTGCCTGGTTGACTTCCTGTTCATGGGATCGGAGGGTTCTATGGTTTGCGCGGAGCTACTTGTTGTAGCTGTGTTTTGGAAGTCATGACGGATTTTGGTATCCCGTTGGTGGGGACGAAGACTGAGGGCTTCTGTAGATGATTGTCCTTTCTAGGGATTGTGATTGACACAGTGCATATGGTTTTCGATTGCCAGCGGATACGATTGTGGTTTTGCAGGCTTCGGCACTTCCAAGCTGCGGTTGCAAGACTTGCAGTCGCTATTGGGCCGCTTGGCATTTGCCTGTCGTGTGATGCTTATGGGGAGGGCGTTCTGTCGCCGGTTGTCCTTGGCGATGGCCGGTGTCAGGATGTCGCATCCATTGTCCGCATTGCGTGGTCATTGGAAGAGGACCTGGCTGTGTGGTGCACATTTTTTGGCAGCCAACAATGGGCATACGTGTTGGCGTGCAGCTGAGGTGGTGAGTGGTTCCCGGACGCTTTGGGTTCAGGTGGATTCGGGGCCTGTTTCCAGGGGAATTGGTGCTCCGGCTTGGCCCCCGACATGGGCTGCTTCTTCTTTTGGTTCGCCATTTGACGTTCTTCAAGCTTTTCCGATCGGGGTGGCATTGGAGCTGGGGGGTGAGAAGCTGGCTACTCGGCGTGTGTTTTGTGGGTCTGATACACACAGTGCACTGCTTATTCTTTGATTACGCCCGGTTTTGGCTATGCTGGGCCTTTAGGCCCTGCGGTGCCTTGAGTGTCATATCTGTTTTCAGGCAGCGCATGTGCCGGGGGTCGTCAATGTCCTTACTGATTCTCTCTCCCAGTTCCGATGCGACCGTTTTTTGGCAGGTGGCTCCCAGACAGCTGCGACGGCAAAAATTTTTCCATCCTGATTGTCGGGCCTCGTTTCGCCGGATCGATGAGGGCGGTAGACGGGCATTGACTGAGTCGCCCTGGCGGTCATACACGCAGGTGTGGCGATCGTGGGCATCGGTAGCGTCGGGTGAGAGGGGTTGGTGGTCCCCAGAGGGTCGACGGTGGGCCTCGTTGGTTGTTGTTCCTGGCTTACAGGTGCGGGGGATTCCGCAGCGGGGGGTTCGGAAGCTAATAGCTGATAGCTAGTCATGGGGGGGGGCTCCTTTGTTTTCTAACCACTCCAAGAACCGCCATTATACATTGTGTTGTTATTGTTCAGGGCTCGCTGGCTGTGTGTTTTATAGACCATATATAAGCGGTTTCTGTTCATTCTGTTTATCTGTCTCTGTGCTATATCTATACCAAGCCTTGGCTGTATCTGGATACCTGGGTAACATTGACCTGGCGTCTGAGCAATTCTAGGCAGCGCTAATAGCGGAGGTACACAGCCAGGGAACCAGAGTCTGTTACAGTCTGTCCCTCTCTGACCCTGTGCTTCATGTCTGTCCCTGTGTCTCAGTCTGTCCTACCCTTTGACCCTCATGCTAGTTCCTGTGCCTCTGTCTGTTCTCTCTGTCCCTGTGCCTCTGTCTGTTCTCTCGGTCCCTGTGCCTCTGTCTGTTCTCTCGGTCCCTGTGCCTCTGTCTGTTCTCTCTTCCTGTGCCTCGGTCTGTTCTCTCTTCCTGTTCCTCTCTCTGTTCTCTCGGTCCCTGTGCCTCTCTCTGTTCTCTCGGTCCCTGTGCCTCTGTCTGTTCTCTCGGTCCCTGTGCCTCTTTCCTATTGTCTGACCACCCTGGCTAATTGAGCGATGATGACGGAAAAACGAGTTGTCCAGATGCTGAATCAGGAAGTGCTAATACTATTTTCTTCTTGCTCGTTCTTGTCTTCTGTTAGTGACTTTTCATATTCCCTTTTGTATCATTAATCCCTTTACCCCTGGACGAGTTTTCCCTGGCGGGTGGGTATAAACGCTGGCGGGACGTACTAGTATGCCCTGGCTCTCCAGCTGCTGCTGCAGAAGCCCATGGACGTCAGAAGGGCCTGCTATCCTGCCCCCACAGAGTTCAGACCCACCTGCCACAATGCGTGCCATTTAAATTGTTAAAATGTGTTTTGGTTTTGTATATATTGATGTGGAATTATACCTAACTCCTGCATCTCCTTTATCCCCTGTAGCTCCATCCCCTTTGGGTCCTGAGCCCTGTGAGGCAGCAGATCCACCTGGTGAATCCAGAGAGGAGATCCAGCCTGAGGGTCCTGGGAGTGAGTGGCCTTCTTGTAAGTAAATCCATATATTGCTGATTATAAGCTGTATCCGCTGTATAATGATGTGTGTGAATTCAGGAATGAAATGTCTCCCAGCCATGGGAATAAGGTGATGCTTAGTCTATAAGAAGCCCCTGTGTGACAATCACCCCCTGACCACAATGACTGATATGGAACTTTCTGGCAGGGAATGGGTTATTTGTGCCCTATTAGTAAGTAAAGGGTTAATTGTTTCAGGAAAGCGCTGAATCTTTGCCAGACAAGAGGTTAAATGTCTGGAGTGTGATATAGAGCACTAGTGAGCCTCAATCAATTGTGACAAATTGGAAACCATAGGCGTGCACAGGGGGTGTGACTAGTGTGCCCAAGCACACCCTAATGGTGGGTGAAGAGGTCCTCTTTCATCTCCTACACTGATGTTTTATATTTCCCTTTATCTTATTCATAATGAATATCATAAAATCTGACTGTATCTCTGTCTTACAGGCTTGTTATTTCTAGGGTTGCATCTTTACTTCTAGGGTTGCATCTTTTTTTAAGACCGAGTACAAGTACCGATACTTTTATTTAATGTCATGTGACGGCTTTCCAATAAGAACAGATATATGCACACTCACTGTGGGTGTGGGTATATGTATATATGTTGGGGGGTATGTTTCCAGTGTATACTGTATACATACCCCAACAGACCTATATATACTGTATTTATACCCCCAGACCTATTTATATGGTGTATACATACGAACAAAGACATCTGAGCACTCTGCCAGCCTCCATCTAACAGGCCCCTCCAGGTGGCATTGTTGCTTCGAGCGGCTGCCGGCAAAGGTTGCTACCAGGCCGCTTGCTTCACTTGGGAACCGCCAGCCGCGACCTCGCGAGATCCCAGAGTTCACGAGAACCAGCTGTGCCTGCCCCTCGGACACCAGCTGGAAAGCCTGTGCTGGCTTCCGGTATCGTGGGCATCTGCATGGATATCAAGTACACGTGCAGGACCCGGTATCGGTGCATCCCTAGTTATTTCTAATGAAAAATGTGCATTTTGTGCAAAATCTTCTAAACATAAGGTTCCAATGAATAAATGGTCCATGGGTGCACACCCTAGCGCAACGGGCTGCGCACACTAATGTTGAAAATCCTGAACCTCTCACCCCTCTGAAACACGGATCCAAAATAGACTTAAAAGGAGAGGGTTTTTCTCTGGTACTGTCAGCTCCAGCCAGGCTGAGTGGGTGAGGGTGCGAGTGACACAATGCAGGCAATAGGTTTCAAATAATAAAGGGTTTATTTGGTGTATAACAAATACAGTGAGCCATATTACGTAGTTGGTGCTAACTTAACCAGAGCTGTTGTAAACTTAAAGCCTCCATAGGCTATAATGGCTCTGGGAAGTTTACAACAGCTCTGGTTAAGTTAGCACCAACTACGTAATCTGGCCCAGGGTAAGATAGGAAGAAGGCTGCCTAACATAAGCAAAGGGAGAGCTGAGAATAGACAGGAAGGGGTTAACCAGGGCCGGCCTGTTCATTGGAGCACAATGGTGCGTTTGCTCCAGGTGGCAATTTGGCCAGGGTGGCATTTTGTTTGTCACTGTCAGCGGTGGGGAGCGTCTAACATGCTGCTCCCGGTTGCAGCAAGTCTCTCCACACAGCCGCTGGGTGTAACACCTCTCGGCCATGAGGAAGGGAAGAGTGAAACATCTGCAGGAGAGGAGACCAGCCTGTGCAGCAGCTGCCTGGACATCCCATCATCACGTAAGTTATTGATTTCCCCCGGACACCCATGCAGCATTTTTTTTAAATTACACAGATAGAGAGGGGGGGGGGGAGTCAGAGAGAATTGAGAGGGGGGGGTTCAGAAAGAGATGTGAGAGAGTGGGGTGGGGGTCACAGAGAGAGAGGGGGGTCACAGGGTATCACAGACAGAGGGGGGTCACAGTGAGAAAATGTCAGGGGTCACAGGGTGTCAGAGAGATGGGTGTCACAGAAAGATGGGGGTTGCAGGGTGTCACCGAGGATGTGACAGAGAGGGGTCACAGAGAGAGAGGGGGTTCAGAGAGAAAGTGAAGTCACATTGAGAGAGGGGATCACGGAGAAAGAGAGGATGTCAGTGGGGGGGGGGGTCACAGAGAGAATGAGATTGTAGAGAGAGACACCACACTGAGGGGGTCACAGAGGGGATCACAGAAGCAGAGAGAGACTACTCATACACACTGCACATTACTTTGAGTTTTATTGCTATGGAGCTCTGTGATACATTCATACATGCAAGTTTTGTTTTTTGGGGGGCAGCATTTCATCCTTGGCTCCAGGCAGCACAGTGGCTTGGGCCTGCCCTGGGGTTAACCATATAATATACAGGTTCAGGGGCAGAGAGGGAGTAAACTAAAGACAAAATGAACAGGACTGGAGCAGGGCTGACAATGGATACACAGAGGAATAAACAAACAGGACACAGGAGAGGGAAGAGGTTAACTTACAGATAGAGGGACAACACGGGAACAGGGCTGAGAGCAGGGTTCACTGATATTTGGTAGGAGTCCGGTATGCAGGGAGTCAGGCAGCTGGATAAGCGATAAGCAGATGGTGAGAGTCTGTAATACAGGATGGAGTCCTTGGATGAAATGGAAGACACAGATGAAAGCAGGGTTCCAGATAAAGCAGTGAGGGAATCTTGCGTGGTATCAAAGGGGTGATCCAGAAGAGTTGTCAAATGAGGTCCACAGGTCCAGAGATATAGAAGGCGGCAATCCGGTGAGTGAGCAGGGGGTCTGGTACACGTTTAATCTGAATGCTGGTTTAAACAGGACAGGTTCCTGGCTGTACAAGCTCCACTCAGGAGTGAAAACTGATAATGGAGCCGCACCCCTCCCTAGATGCTTCAGCAAGTAGAAGCAGTCAGGCTGAATGATTAGGAGCACCTAAGAGTCAGTACAGAGCTGGCTGAGGAGTCAGTTATACCTGGGGCAGCACCTTTCCTGTACTGCCCAGGGAGGTTCAGATCACAGCAGCACCGGTTTTACCTTTTGCGGCGCCGCCAGCGGCGAGGGCCATGACAGGTACCTGTTGGGGTCATTGACATCGGCCCCTACAGGGAAGGTGACGTCTTTGTCACCTCCATTACTGTGCTTTGCCTTCTTTACTTATGCCCCTCCCCCTTTTTTCTTCTTCATTCGGTGGCTGCCTGACACTACTGGAATTGAGGGGTAAGATACCATCAGTATAATGACCAAACCTGCCCTACCCTCAAGTTAATACACAAAGTCTATACCGCTACTAAAAACTGTATTCTTTTGCAGGAGTACGACAAGAGTCTGAAAATGTCTGCAGGAATAATTTTTGAGGAATCGGTATCATATGTTGAAGAAAACCTCATGAAGCCTCTGTCAGTAAAGCAAGAGGAAATAATCAAAGAGGAAACTCTTGATTTCCATGAAAATCAAAGAGAACCAGAGAATTTCGAGCTGTCACATGGGACTGTCCAAAAAAATGATCATTATTTAGACATGTTGGTTCTTTCTGAATTTACAAATTCTGTCTCTTGTGAGTCAGAACTTCCTCAAACTCACACATCTCCTATTGGAAGAAAAATAATTCAATGCCCTGGAAGTGGGAAATGTTTACGCACAAATGCATGCTTCGGTATACACAGGAGAGTTCACATAGGAGAGAAGATGTTTGCATGTTCTGGATGTGGGAAATGTTTTAGTACAAAGGGTACCCTTAGTAAACATAAGAAAATTCATACTGGAGAGAAGCCGTTTGCATGTTCTGAATGTGAGAAATGTTTTAGATCAAAAAGTGAGCTTACTTTACATGAGAGACTTCATACAGGAGAGAAGCCGTTTCCATGTTCTGAATGTGAGAAATGTTTTAGAAGAAAGGATGAGCTTACTTTACATGAGAAAATTCATACAGGAGAAAAGCCGTTTGCTTGCTCTGAATGTGAGAAATATTTTAGAACAATGCGTGAGCTTACTTTACATGAGAGACTTCATACAGGAGAGAAGCCGTTTGCATGTTCTGAATGTGAGAAATGTTTTAGATCAAAGGGTGAGCTTACTTTACATGAGAGAATACATACAGGAGAGAAGCCGTTTCCATGTTCTGAATGTGAGAAATGTTTTAGAAGAAAGGATGAGCTTACTGTACATGGGAGAATTCATACAGGAGAAAAGCCGTTTGCTTGCTCTGAATGTGAGAAATGTTTTATAACAAAGCGTGAGCTTACTGTACATGAGAGACTTCATACAGGAGAGAAGCCATTTGCATGTTCTGAATGTGAGAAATGTTTTAGAACAATGCGTGAGCTTACTGTACATGGGAGAATTCATACAGGAGAGAAGCAGTTTGTATGTTCCGAATGTGAGAGATGTTTTAGAACAAAGGGTAAGCTTACTGAACATGAGAGAATACATACAGGAGAGAAGCGGTTTCCATGTTCTGAATGTGAGAAGTGTTTTAGAAGAAAGGATGAGCTTACTGTACATGAGAGACTTCATACAGGAGAAAAGCCGTTTGCTTGCTCTGAATGTGAGAAATGTTTTAGAACAAAGCGTGAGCTTACTGTACATGAGAGACTTCATACAGGAGAGAAGCCGTTTGCATGTTCTGAATGTGGGAAAGGTTTTAGAACAAAGGGTGATCTTACTGTACATGGGAGAATTCATACTGGAGAGAAGCCGTTTGTATGTTCTGATTGTGAGAAATGCTTTAGAACAAAAGGTAAGCTTACAGTACATGAGAGAATTCATACAGGAGAGAAGCTGTTTGCTTGTTCTGAATGTGAGAAATGTTTTAGAAGAAAGGATAAGCTTAGTATACATGAGAGAATTCATTCATCTTTTCATTCACATTGATGCAAAGTCATTTTCATGGCATGGATGTGGGAAGGGTTTTGGAACAAAGTAAGCAGAGTTACACATCTGAGCTGTGCAAACAGAAGACAATGACTATCGGCGAGAGCTCTCTAGCGGACTTCCCAGCTGGGATCTATAATTGCATCCCCCGCCAGCTTCCTGACCCCTGATTGTGGCATTTCCCTCTCAGGCGCACAGACATCAGAGCGATTGGATGTGGGGGGCCTTCCAGACCACGTCCATACCTAATTCAGGACTCCGGCCTATCCCTGCGTCCTACATTCGGCAACCATCTTTGCAGCCTTCTGGGAGGTACTGTGATCCCGCGGTGTGGGAAGCCCGGCTCTGCACCTCCTCGCCGGAGCATAATGGACAAGAAGTCCGTCCGGAGGCTCCTTCTGGCGGAGGGGCTCCGTCAACGCGACATCTGCGAGTCACTGGGGGAAGATTGGAGGAGACGTCCGTTTTCCCCAGCTCTGGGTACTTTGCATCACCCGGTGTCTTCTGGAGAAGAGAGCTCAGGCCCTGACTTGGGGAATCCCCCCCCCCCCAGCAACTGCCTACTGTTACTGAGGGTCCAACACCGAGGAAAGTGAAACCTGCGGGAGGAGCGACCCCTGCACGCCCTGCGATGCCCCCTCTGTGGTCAGTGGCCTCTGCAATCTCCCAGGGACAAGGGGAGTCAGAAGCCCACCAGCCTATCACGAAAGGCGTCCTCCGCCTGATGACTGCGGACCTGAAGGCCACTTGGCTTGCTGACGTCTGCGGGCATAGGTAGTCGGGATCCGGACCCAGGTGACTGCGGTGCAGGACTGGACGGCTAACCTGGAGGCTGACCAAGACCGTCTCGCAACCCATGTGGATTCTGTAAGGTGGTCCACTTGGCCTCATAGAAAGGCGGTGGAGCTGTTGGAGTCGCGACACAGGCGCTGCAATATCAGGGTTTGCGGTGTCCCTGAAGCAGTCTCCCCTACAGACCTCCTGGACCTTGTTAACAGTATGGTGACTCACCTGCTCCAACGTGGTCTGGACGACCCCGATGTCCAGAGCCGTAGCTAGCTCCTTTTGCACCCGAGGCAAGAACAGAAAATTTTGGCCCCCCACACACATTATTTTTAGATAGGCTATTTTGAGGAAAGTAGGTAATAAATAACAAGAAATTTAATAATATTAGAACTGTTTTTCAGTAGGGTGATCTTTTATCTTATATGGGGACGTTTTGTCCGGTGGGGGGGAGATGAACTCTCCTGTCAGCACAGGGGGGGGGAAACACACACTCTCAGGCCCCGTCACACCTCAGCGAGGTGTGAACCCAACCTGTCTCTGAGAAACACACACACTCTCACTCTCCTGTCAGCACAGGGAGGGGGGACGGACACACACACACACTCTCACCTGTCAGCACAGGGGGGGGAGAAACCCACACACTCCCTCTCCTGTCAGCACAGGGGGGATAAACACACACACACTCTCCTGTCAGCACAGGGGGGGGAGAAACACACACACGCTCACTCTCCTGTCAGCACAGGGGGGGAGAAACACACTCTGTGGTGAGGTTTGCATCTTTGCCCCTGTGCTTGCAGCCCGAGACTCTGCACGGACAGACACTGAGTTGAAGGCAAGGCAGCCCACAGGACAGAGGAGGAGGCAGCTGGAGGAGACCTGGGACCTCTGGCACTGTGACCACTGGCCTGGCTGCCGGCTTGAGTTGCATTCCCTGACAAGCAGGGGGAGTCCGTGACCGCCCCTGACCCACGCGGGTGACTCCTTTCTCTGCACCAGAAAAGTATAGTCTGGGTGATCCTTGTTGTGCCCACCTGTAATCTGACACGTGGTACTGGCTGCGCCCCTGTGATATGCAGCCATCAGACAGAACACCAGCAGCAGGGCCAGGGCGCGGCTTAGAATGGGAGATCTCCCCTTCCCACGGCTCCCGGTAAGTTATTGCCTCTTCCGGGACTCGTGCGTCACACAGACCACCCAGGAAGCTGCGTGCAGCCCCTGGAGACATGTGACTCCGAGTCCTGCGGCCTAAAAAAAAAACCCACACAGAACAGTGAGCCACCATAAAACGGCCCAAGCGGCCAAAAAAAATAAGCAGCCTGCCGGGATTTATCCCGGTAGGCCAATCCGGCCCTGGCAACGAGGAGCTGCCGTCACTGACTGCGCCTCCTCGCAGCTGCGCCCGAGGCAAGTGCTTCACTCGTCTTGCCCTTCCTACGGCCCTGCCGATGTCTTTGGGTCAGCGACGCGCCTTCAGAAGTCCCCGATGGCCCTGAGTGCCGCACCTCGTGATATCTTGGCAGTGGCCAGGGACGCTCAGATGAAGTCTCTGCACATGGCTGTGCCTGAGTCACGTGGACGGCTGACTTTCGAGTCAATGTCACTGTCTCTTTTTTTACAACCTTGAAAGCAAGACGACGCTTTAAGGAAATAACAGCTCGTCTACGGACGACGGTGATTCATTATTGATGGGGAGCTGCTGGTTCCCTGGTGATCACCCACAATGGTGCCCAACACGTGGACAATACACCAGAGGATGGTTGCTCCCTGCTGACTACATTGGGGGTGCCTCGGATGCCGGACTCCCCCTGCTCCGGACTGAACCCTCAGTTTTGTGACCTGGACAGCTTGCAGCCTTGATCCCTGTTTTGTTATAGCTTATTTTATGTTTATGGTGGCGATAATGTCTTCAGCTGACTCTTTCGTTTTGTTGTTATTTACATGCAGTGTCGTTTTCATGCCTAGTTATTATTATCGATGACCTTTCTCGTGTTTCTCCCAGCTGACAAGTTTTGGCCCTGCGTGGCCAACCTTCTTTCCCTTATGCCGAATTGTTATGGCCCTGCGAGGTCATTATCTTCTGTTTTGTTCTGCTGACTCTCTTACCAAATAAAAATTATTAATATAAAAAAAAGAGAATTTACTCTCCTCTACTATATGGATAAACGTATTTGGACACTCGTCTTTACTTGTGAAAGGCTGTCACTTTAGACTTGGGGTACATGGACCTAAAGATGCTGTTGCATCTATAATCAATGAATCACTGGCGACTGGATACATACCCTAACTCTGGAAGACTGCGAGAGTGGTACCTATCCATAAAAGTGGAGACAAGACTTTGGTATCCATCTACTGCCTGATATCACTGCTCCCTGTAATGTCAAAAATTCTGGAAAAATGTATCTACACTTAATTACGTGATTATTATCAGTATTGGAACTATTTAACCTCAGATCAATCATGCTTTCGCCCAAATCATTCAACTACAACCGCCCTTTTAAAAGTCTGCAATGATATCCAAGCTGGGATGGAACAAGGAAGCCTAACTGGAGCTATCAAAAGGCCTTTGACACAGTAGACCATGGCATCCTATTACAAAGTGTAAAAACTCCGGTATTGGGTGATCGCGTACTAACCTGGTTTCAATCATACGCCAGGCGATGCAGAGTACCCAGACCCGGGGAAAACGGACGTCTCCTCCAATCTTCCCCCAGTGACTCTCAGATGTCGCGTTGACGGAGCCCCTCCGCCAGAAGGAGCCTCCGGACGGACTTCTTGTCCATTATCATGCTATTCACAATATTCATAAATGATCTGCCCAACATCTGCAAAGCCTCAACTGTACACATGTACGCAGACGACACTGTAATCCATACCAGCAAACCAAATCTCCCGCAGCTGGAGGCCGTGCTGCAAGAACAATTCACAGAGGTAGAAAAGTGGATCAGAGATAACAAACTTTTTCTAATACTGTTATGATGCTCTTTGGTACAGCACCTAAACTACACAAATTGCAATCGACCCATCTAGGTGTCAGGATAAGATCAAATGACCGGTTGACCACAGTTACTTCTCTCATATCTAGGTATGTGGTTAGCCCCAAATCTATCCTTTAGCCCCCACATCGAAAAACTCTCATCTAAACTTTACCCCAAACTAGGTGCCCTGTACAGAAACAAATCCTGCCTGAGCCCCGCGGTAAGAAAGCAGATTGTACAGCAAATGCTTATGCCAGCTTTTGAATATGGAGATGTAGTGTATGCAGCAGCCCCGCAAACACACCTCCAGAAACTTACTACATTGTATAACTCATTCTGCCGCTTTGTGCTACAATGTAACTACATGACCCACCACTGTGACATGTTAAAAGAGCTAAACTGGCCGTCGTTGGAATCTAGAGAATCTAGATGCACTCTTCACCTTTCCAACCTGGTGTTTAAGAGCTTTTCTGGGAAGCTACCACCCTACCTGAATAGACTGCTTCCCCCAGCAGTTTCCTCATCCTATAACCTCCGATCCAGGACCAGCACCTTACTTGCAATACCACAATACAAAAAGACAGTGGCTCGGTCCTCATTTTCCTACAGAGCACCACAATTATGGAATAACCTCCCAGACGCCATCAAATCTTCCCCCAGTCTAAAGTCACTTAAGAGCTCCCTATTAACATACCTCAATACGGAATGCACCTGTAAACATGTAACATAGTGAATATATTTATTTTCTGTTAACCTCCCTGGCGGTCTATTTATTTTGAAATTTCAGGTCTAAAAGCGGTCAATTATTTTGTTTGTTTTTCCCCCACTAGCGGTATCCCGAGTGTGGCTCGGGGTTAAATTCCTATGCTGGAAGTGGTAACCCTGAGCAACACACGGGATGCCGCTGGATACATCACCTCTCCCTGCGCTCCCTCGAAGTCCCCAGCTGTCTCCTCCGGCGATCGCCTCCCTCATACTTCCTAGTTCCATCCTCGCGAGAAGGAATCCAGGAAGTATGCGATCGCCAGAGGAGACTGCAGAGATCAGCGAGGGAGCGCACGGAGAGGTGATGTATCCAGCCCGAGTGTGTCTCGGGTTACCGCTCTCAGCGGTGAAATTTAACCCCGCGACACACTCGGGAAAGCCATCAGGCAGGTTAATCTGTATATTTTTGATTTTTTTTTCTTTTTTCATTTTATTACTTTGTTACAGTGTTACAGAAATACAATTTAATGTTGCTGAACACAGGACATACTTGAAAACAAGAGAAATCTCAATGTATCCTTCCTGGATAAAATCCTTTATAAATAAATAAAGAGATAAATAAATTTGTGAGTTGTGTGGCTGATATGTTCTATTGTTTTCCTGCCCTCTCCTACAGGACCGAACCAAGACCTTGTGCTGCCTGGAGCCAATGGTGAAATACTGCCCCCCCCCACACCACCCAAAATACACCCACATCCAGGCAAGGTTGGCACTGTTTCTGTGCCAAACGGACCATTGTGCCAGGCTAAAGACAAGTATTTAATAGAGGGCATCAAACTCTATATAAAGCCATGTTGAAATCCCTTTTTTTGATATTCCAACATGCCTTTATTCTGTATACAGCGATGAAATTAAACCGTTAAACAAGAAAAAGAATAAAACGCCAGTTTCTCGAAGTCATTTAATGCTACGCTGCATCAGAAGATTCAAAAATAAAAAAGACTAAACCACTAGTGCAGTGGTGGCAAACCTGGGCATCCCAGCCATTTCTGAACTGCATGTACCATTTTGCTCTGCCAGTCGTAGGTGTCTAAGCATCATGGGACATGTAGTTTTGAAACATCTGGAGGTTCAAGGATCACCTGAACTAGTGTGTACATTGTAGACATATGTTCACTAACGTCACACCATGCACAGCTCTACACTCACAACTAGCACAGAGGATGCCCGTGCACTGATGTCTCCTACAAACACATTACAAAGAATATAAAGTCCCAATAATAGATAAAACATTAACAGGGTTATTCAGAGAGCGTGAAAAGCAGGAGAATGACTGGAGAATGAAAAATTCTAGATCAAAATAGCCGATTTGGAAAGTGAGATGAAAGGGAGAATTTTTATGGTTTGGCTATTTTGACCTAGAATTTTTCATTCTCCAGTCATTCTCCTGCTTTTCACGCTCTCTGAATAACCCTGTAAATAATAATGTAAAAAGAATACAAAATGTATATGTCACAGACCTGACATGGCGATCCCCTGCTTGAAGCCACAGACAGACTTCATCCCGTTTATATTCCCCTATTTTAGAACCCATTCCCTTTCTTTAGACAATGTTTTAATGGAGATGTGTTTGAGGTGTCAGGCTCTCTTTGTGCAGAATGTTTGTGTGATCTGTGATTATGTAAGAATGCTATTGTCTATCTGTTTACCTGCTGCATGTTTGAGGAGTTGTTAATCTACCCTTGTCAGGCAAACACTGTCCCAAATTTATTTATTGGGACAGTGGTTTATGTAAATTATTGTGTGTGATCACTGATTGCGAATTTGTGTGCTTAACCCTGGAGTACCCGGATGAACTCATCTGCATAAACCTGACGGACTCACAAAGGGGACCAGAGCAAAGCCTGCAGTAGTCTTGAACTGTTGGGGTGGGTGGGAAGTTTGAATACGGTCACCATAAATACCCGTGTTTCTGTGCTGAATAAAGCATATCAGATCTCCTGTTTGAATATACAGCTACCCTGGTGTCTCATTCAGAACTACATCACCTACCCTGGAAGGCACTCAGCGGTTCTTCCATTTCATCCAGCCTCAAGGAGCAGCGGGCCTAAAGAGCGGATTGGCTGCTCAGGGCAAAGTTATCCGGAGCGATTCAAAGGCCGGGCCAATTTTGGTGAGTGAGTGTCTGGAGAGCCGGACAGGAGGGGGTAAGTGACAGTATATACATGTAATTCATATATATATATATATATTAATCTAAGTATACAAGAAGAGGAGATTAAAATCCATGTCTGCAGCAGCAGGGTGATTAAGGATATCATGTGCACAGCTCAAGTGCCCTTACTGTGGGCAGTGTACGATAAGTGCTGCCATGCTATACACTTGGATAAGTAATAGGGCTGCCGTGTTGGACCAGGCAGTCTCAGTTTAATGGAAGGGAGATCCTCATTTAACCCTTGATTAGCAGATTTTCCTGCGTAAGGATGGGTTTCAGCCCAGTCACATTGCTGTGCACCCGGATCCCTGCACCCTGTGTTGTGGTTAAACTCAGCCTGGCATATGAAGGAGAGTCTCCAGTCTCATTGAGCAGACCTGATCACTCAGCAGGCAGACAAGCTCCAAAAATGAGAAAATAGCCAACTCCCCAAGTGTTATTTACCTGGTGATGGTGGGAGGAAAGACAAGCTGCCGCTGCCTAAGAAGAAGCATCCACCCACACGCACCTTAATCCTGCTCTTCAACTCCTGGCCCGGCTGGCTGCATGTGTGTGGGCGAGGTCAACCGGCAGCAATGCTCCAAGATGCCAGTGCTGATAAAAAAATAATGCGGCTGTAACCGATCTCTGTGCCCAGACAGGGTCACATCTGTCAAATGCTGCTTCCTTGCTGGACACCCAGGTTCTCCTCGTGACTCTCACGCCTAAGGACAGGTGCATGTAGAGAGAATTGCTAGCGTCCCCCCAGAAATAAGCCAAAGCTGTAGAGCTGGAGCCTTTCATTGCCACAGCAAGCAGACGATGGCTGCTACCCCAAAACAGGAGTCATGAATTCAAGATTGGTCAGAATAGAACTGTTTATTCACTGAGACACACCGGTACAGTCAAGGACCAACCTAATTTGCATACAATCAAACAGACTACCTCATAGATCAGATAACTGCACAGGACCTTCAAACAATGGGATTTCCTAGGAGGAGAAGGGGGTGGGAGAAGGCAGGTTAAACAAAAGGAATTTCTTATAGAGAGAATGTACACAATAGAGAGAGCAGGTACTAATACAGAGGTCATACTATACAGAGAGTAGGTACACAGAAAACACAAACACCCTGCATCTAGAATTGTAGATACAGGGTGACTTTAACAAAGGAAAGAGCAGGAAAACAATATAAAACATCAGGCCCGCACTGTTACGATGGGCTAGGCCTGGCATGAATGCAGAAGGGTGTGAGCCTACGGTGCAGTGAAACACGATCCAGGATATATGACAAAGATATTTATTATAAGTTTTTTTTGAAAACTGAATCTACACCAACAACAGGGATCCAGCACAAAAGCACAATAGACAGACACAGGAAATTAAACCTAAGAACTATGAAACCAAATGTACGAATAAACCAAATGCAAAGATATAATACCAATACAGAGGACCGGGGCACAAGCACGGTTAAATACAAAAAGTAAGGATGCACACAGACCAGAACTAGTACAATAGACTAAACCAGAATAGCAAAACCAAATAACAGGAGGGGGCTGGACACTAAAGAAATTAAATAGATCAGAGGAGAGATACAGAAAGGGGCTACGTAAGAGGGGGATGGCTGAGTGATAGGAATGAAGGAGAACCTAAATATAGAAGCCGCAGGGAAGCATGAGAAACAAGATGCGTTAGGAGGGACTGAACCTAGAGGGAAGGGAACCTAATAAAACACAATATGCAATTATCAGAAAGACACAACACATATCCAAGAAAGCAATATCAGAAAGAACAGGCAGAAAACAAAACTAAGCAGGAGGTCAAATGCACAAGATCTATGAAACAGAACACGAGGGCAACTGTAAGGGGTGGAGTAACGCCCACTAAAGAGTAGCGAAGTTGAGATCCTTAAGGACTGTTAAATCTGCTTGACGTTTACACACTGCTTGGTAAATTCAGACTTATACACTCGAGGCAGGGATGATGAGCGAACAACTGAGTTGCTACTAAGCACTAAAGGTTTAGAGACCGATAGACAACTTAGAGCACGTTCAGAAACACAAAGATATGTCAGACAGTTGGTGAATTGCGCGTACTGCAGGGCAGTCAGGAAATGTGCAGCGTTAACGTTTTCTGATAATCTGGAGCAGGTCAATGGTACCTTATGATATTCAGAGGCAACACTTACACATAGGGGTCTATCGTTGGTACAGTAGCGAGTATATATGGCGGTGAGAGGACACTGAACTTGGACCGCATATAAACAGTACCTTTCGATCGCAGTTTTCATAGAAATGTGTGGCAAGAAAACATGAGCCCAGGGTTGGGTATAGGAACCTAATGCGGCCACAGACGATACCCACAAAGGAGAAGGGACAACACCCCAGTAACGTGTAAACACCCCAGCGGCAAACATGGGGTTATACCACCAAAGCACCACACAGGCGATCGTAATCGAGCCGTCAGAATGGTTAAAAACAAGCTGGGTCAAAAATCAGGAGCAGGGATCGTATCCAGAAATGGGTTGGCAACAAAATCAATACACAGAATCAGCTTAGTGATGCGAGAACAGAACTCAAGGACAGGGCGACGAGGCAACTCCTCGCGCCCTGTTTTAAACCCGGCGGCTCCTCGTGACCATGCCAGGCCCCGCCCCCTCGGACGCCGCTCAGCCATTCCCCAGTGCTGGCAGTCAGACCAGCTCTTGGCACAGGACCTTGCCCAGACCCCCCAGGCAGCACAGCAGGGGCTGAGGATATGACAGCAACAGAAAGGTACTAACAAATAAACCTGAAAATAAAAGTCCTATGATACTCAGGTACAGACAGGAGATCCTAGAAGCTGAACTGCAATCAACCAGGGCAAAAGTGAAATGAATGAATGAGACCGCACCCTTCCTAGGGTGTTGTCTCTTTTTAAACGCAGTTCAATAAGTTCAAGGTGTCTTCAGGTGAGTTCCAGGGCTTGAACCTGTGAAGAGAATAACGTCCAGAAACCTGCATCCTCAATGCAGGACATAGCAAAGTTTATATACCAGAGGGGGTGCAAGATGCACATAATCAGTCCAGATCGTAACACGCACCTCCCAAATACATTTCTAGGCCCAAGTACTTCGAGTCCAAAGTGACGCAAGTCACAGCGACAACCCCATGGAATTTGCCGCATGGAGCCACTGCTCCAATCCCCCTGCTCTCCTATGTTGAAAACACCCTGTATATGCAAATCTTGTTGCAGGGTGTTTGTGTTTTCTGTACCCCATCCCCCTGATGTTTCTGTTATATATTATTATCCTTATGTGTTTATTGTAGTGTCATGTTGTATACACTGTGTTGTTTCCCTTATGTGTATCTGTAAGTAATGGATTCCTTTGTTTCCCCTGATTCCATCCAACCCCCAGGATCTGGTTTAAAACCGTTTTCTCTGCGTATGGGCGTATGTGTGGGAAGTTCTAAGTTGTCTATCGGTCTCTAAACCTTTAGTGCTTAGTAGCAACTCAGTTGTTCGCTCATCATCCCTGCCTCGAGTGTATAAGTCTGAATTTACCAAGCAGTGTGTAAACGTCAAGCAGATTTAACAGTCCTTAAGGATCTCAACTTCGCTACTCTTTAGTGGGCGTTACTCCACCCGTTACAGTTGCCCTCGTGTTCTGTTTCATAGATCTTGTGCATTTGACCTCCTGCTTAGTTTTGTGAAACATTGCGCAGATAGGAAGCGGATGAGGGTCAGACTACACAGAGGCCCACTACTTTCAACGCGTTTACCTGCAAACGACAACCTCTAAACAGTTAAACCATGACCTGAAGCCAGACGTCTTGATACAGGACAAGGTCACAAACAGGCTTCTCCTTGAAATCATCTGCCAGTGACGCAGCCGCCATTGCCCATGCTAAAGCCGAAGTCGCAAAAGCATGCGCCGCCTTCGCAGAGAAGGAGATGCAGCTAAAAAGAGAGACAGCTCTTTCAGAGGCTGCCTCCGCAGAGAAGGAATTGCAGATAAAAAGAGAGACAGCAGAACTCGAATTGCAGATGAAGAGAGACAACAGAACTCGAATTGCAGATGAAAAAAGAGACAGCTCTTTCAGAGGCAGCCCTTGCAGAACATGAATTGCAGATAAAAAAAGAAAGGGCTCTTCTAGAAATCAACCTAGAGAAGCTGGCAGTAGAAAAGGAGGCGCAGCAGCCATAGCCGAAGCAGAGGCTCTGGAAGCAGCTACGCACCTCAACAAAGAACGCAGCAGATGCAGCAGCGTGCTGGGTCTAGGAGAAGATCACCAGGACACGCTACAATGAACATCAGAGTACGTATATCAACACTCAAAGCCAAGCACCAATCTTCAACCTGCACAAGAATCAACCAATGTCATCAGACCGACAAGCCAAGCACCGCAAATAAAGCAGCAAACCGCCAACGCGAAGTTCAGCGCGTCAGACAGGAGAATGAAGAGCAGAGTGGCACTGCCCGCGGCAACTTCTCTACGCAACAAAGAGGCCAACAGTCATTTCAGCGCGCAGAGATATCCTTCACGCCGAAACGGTATGATGCTAACCTGCTCGAATCAGAGACTCCTAAAAGGTATGGTTACACACCCCACACTCCTAACAATGCCCTTATCTAGTAATAACCAAGCTACTATGGACTTTGCAAGGTTCCTCTCACACCGTGAGCTAATTACCAAAGGACTTGTAAAGTTCAGCGATCGTCCAGAAAACTACAGAGCCTGGCGGTCTACTTTTCAGAACGTGATCAGAGACTTAGACTTGTCATACAGCGAAGAGTTAGATCTCCTAGTTAACTGGCTCAGAAATTAGTCCGCAGAACATGCCAAATGTATAAGAACAATAATATAAACTACCCAGAGACAGGCCTTAGAATGATCTGGGAAAGACTTGAAGAGGGCTATGGCTCAATAGAAGCAATAGAGAACGCCCTGTGTAAAAGAATTGATGACTTCCCCAGAATACTTTTAAAGGCTACCAGAAGCTTAGAGAACTAAGTGACCTACTAATGGAATTGCAGGTAGCAAAAGCAGAAGGAGATTTGCCTGGACTTACATCCCTTGACACAGCTAGAGTTGTTAAACCTATAGTCCAAAAATTTCCCTACAACCTCCAGGAGCAGTGGGTCACACAGGGCTCCAAGTACAAACAAATTCACACATTACTATTTCCCCCCTTCGATGTGTTTGTGGACTTTGTAAATCAACAAGCAAGAATTAGGAATGATCCTAGCTTTGATTTTATACTGTCTCATGCTGCTCCCTCTCAGGTACCAGAAAACACCAGTGACAGTCTATAAAACTAATGTTTCCTCTACAGATTCTTTCTACAGGCCAACAACCTCTCTCCACCCGGAGGACAGAGTCAAAGATCCTAGCCAACATTGCCCCCTACACAGGAAGCCACATCCTCTCCTCAAATGCTGAGGCTTCAGAGAGAAACCCATAGAAGGCTGCAAAGCTTTCCTCAGGGAGAACAATATCGGCTACAAGTGCTGCTCTTCAACGTCTCATTTCACCAGAGACTGTAAGGTCAGTGTAAAATGCACAGAATGTGACAGCACAAGTCATAACACAGCCCTACACCCTGGGCCACCTTCACAGATTCTAACTCACGCTGACAGTATCCAAGAACATAGTGAAGAAGGAACGAACACTGAAATAGGTACACAATGTACCGAAGTTTGCAAAGGAGTCATAGGCGGTAGGTCCTGTTCCAAAATCTGTCTAGTCAAAGTGTACCCATCAGGCTGCAAAGATAAAGTTGTACGAGCCTACACTATCCTAGATGATCAAAGTAACA
Organism: Leptobrachium leishanense; assembly: GCA_009667805.1. Classification (NCBI taxonomy): domain Eukaryota; kingdom Metazoa; phylum Chordata; class Amphibia; order Anura; family Megophryidae; genus Leptobrachium; species Leptobrachium leishanense. Next base: position 144,456,642 of record CM019068.1, on the reverse strand, counting down.
AATCCCTGGCGAGATCCACTTTCTTCGACATCTTCAACATTAAAAGCCCCAGCTCTCCTTACTCCTTAATGACTTGTGCAGGTACAGTTGAGACATTGGTGACTGGGGAAGAGAGCTACGGGCTTCCAAGTTGAGTCTATCGATGGCCAGACACGCTTAACGCTATTAACCATAATAGAATATAATCAGATTCCAGATAATAGAGCTGAAATCCCCACCCCCGGTGCTGCAGCACATCACTCTCATCTGAAACGCATATCTCACCTCATTCCAGTACTAGACCCTGAAGCTCAGATAGTCCAGTTCCTCGGGAGGGATATTTTACTAGTCCACAAAGTTAGAGATCAGATTAATGGCCATCACAACGCTCCCTACGCCCAAAGACTCGACTTAGGATGGGTTATTATAGGAGACGTTTGCTTGGGAAACGTGCACAAACCTACCTCAGTTAGCAACATGCTCACTAAGACTCTAGAAAACGGATGCCCCTCCCTTTTCCAACCATGCCAAAACTGATTCCTTGTAAAAGAGCTACCACATAGCACTTACCTGCCTGAACCGACTGTAGACCCTCCCTGTGACAGTGACCAAGACCACCTAGGGTCCTCAGTATTTCACAACACCAAAACAGATTACCAGGTAGCTATGTCCTTTGAAGATAGTTTGTGCTTAGAAATCATGGATCAGGGAATAACTAAGGATGACTCCAACAGTTGGGTCGTGCCTCTACCCTTTAACCCCCAAAGACAACGTTTACCTAACAACAGAGAACAAGTTTATAAATGTTTTGTGTCTCTTAGGTGCAGTTTCCAAAGAAAGCCAGAAATGAGAAACCACTTTTTCACTTTTATGGAGAAAATATTTAAAAAACGGTCACACAGAAGTAGCACCTACCTTAACAGACGGTGAAGAATGCTGGTACCTACCCCTATTTGGAGTATACCAGCCAAAGAAACCAGGTCAGATTAGAGTAGTGTTTGACTCTAGTGCACAACACGAGGGTGTTTCCTTAAATAATGTCTTACTGTCAGGTCCTGACCTGTATAACAGACTCTTAGGAGTGCTCCTCCGTTTCCGTAAAGATTCCATTGCATTCATGGCCGACATCCAGCAGATGTTCCATTGCTTCTTCGTTAAAGAGCACAGAAATTACTTGAGATTCCTTTGGTTCAAAGATAACGAGCCTTCCGAAGCTATCAGAGTACTGCATGCGGGTACACATTTTTGGTAACAGCCCCTCTCCTGCAGTCGCTATCTATGGACTCAGACAGTCCGCTAAGGAGGGAGAAGCAAAATACGGAGCAGACGTTAGACACTTTGTAGAAAAGGACTTCTACGTAGAAGACTGTTTAAAATCACTGCCCACAGACTAGGCCGCTATTAGTCTCCTAAAAAAACCTCAAAATATGCTGGCCCACTCAAACTTGAGACTCCATAAAATTACTTCCAACAGCAAAAAGATAATTAAAGCCTTCCCTCCCCAAGACCATTCTGACAATTTAAAATACTTGGACTTAGGTACTGACGTCCTCCCTACTCAACGGAGCCTTGGTCTACTTTGGGATTTAAATAGTGACACCTTTACCTTCCAAGTCAGTCTAGAAGAAAAACCTTACACCCGCAGGTGTACCCTGTCCGTCATAAATAGCCTTTATGATCCCTTAGGATATGCAGCTCCCGTCACTATCCAAGGTAAAGCAATACTCAGAGATTTTACCTGGGAGACAAAAGACTGGGATGACTCGCTCCCTACGGAGAAGAGATTTGTGGATGGAGTGGAAAGACTCTTTGACAGCATTAACTAGAGTACACATTGCACGTCCATATGCCCCTGTGCCATCTTCAGAAGTCTAAACACAAAACCTCTGTTTTCTCTGACGCATCCGTCAAAGCAATTGCTACGGTAGCTTATTTAAAAACCATAGACATGAAAGGACAATGTCACAGGGCTTGAGTCCTGCGGGAACGAGCGGGAACGGCGTTCCCGCACTTCTCCCGCAGCGGGAATGCTGCGGGAACGCAGGTTCCCGCTGTGGCCCAAGCCCAAAACGATTGAGCAGGCCGCCGCCGCACATTGCCGGCGGCCGCGTGCTTCCTGCTACGAATGGCCGCTGACAGGAAGTGCAGCCGCTCGCCTGAGATCTAACAGACAGCCGTGATCTCGCGAGATCGCGGCTGGCTGATAGATCCCTTCCCAGGCGAGCGGCTGCACTTCCTGTCAGCGGCCATTCGTAGCAGGAAGCACGCGGCCGCCGGCAATGTGCGGCGGCAGCGGCCTGCATCGTTTCAGCCCCACAGATAGGTGAGTTGAGCAGCTGGGGGCAATATAATATCTATAAGACCTGGGGCATTATCCATAAAACCTGGGGGGCCATATCCATGAGACCTGGGACATATCCATAAGACCTGGGGCATATCCATGAGAGCTGGGGCATATCCATGAGAGCTGGGGGGCATATCCATGAGACCTGGGGCATATCCATGAGACCTGGGGGGCATATCCATGAGAGCTGGGGGGCATATCCATGAGACCTGGGGCATTATCCATGACCTGGGGCATATCCATGAGACCTGGGGCATATCCATGAGACCTGGGGCATTACCCATGAGACCTGGGGCATATCCATGAGAGCTGGGGGGCATATCCATGAGACCTGGGACATATCCATGAGACCTGGGGCATTATCCATGAGACCTGGGGCATTATCCATGAGACCTGGGGCATATCCATGAGACCTGGGGCATATCCATGAGACCTGGGGCATATCCATGAGGGCTGGGGCATAACCCATGAGACCTGGGGCATATCCATGAGAGCTGGGGGGCATATCCATGAGATCTGGGGCATATCCATGAGACCTGGGGCATATCCATGAGACCTGGGGCATACCCATGAGACCTGGGGCATTATCCATGAGACCTGGGGCATATCCATGAGAGCTGGGGGGCATATCCATGAGACCTGGGGCATATCATGAGACCTGGAGCATGTCCATGAGAGCTGGGGGGCATATCCATGAGACCTGGGGCATTATCCATGAGACCTGGGGCATATCCATGAGAGCTGGGGGGCATATCGATGAGATCTGGGGCATATCCATGAGACCTGGGGCATATCCATGAGACCTGGGGCATTATCCATGAGACCTGGAGCATATCCATGAGAGCTGGGGCATATCCATGAGGGTTGGGGGCATATCCATGAGAGCTGGGGCATTATCCATGAGAACTGGGGCATTATACATGAGACCTGGGGCATATCCATGAGAGCTGGGGCAATATCCATGAGAGCTGGGGGGCATATCCACGAGACCTGGGGGCAATATCCATGAGAGCTGGGGGCATATCCATGAGTTGGGGCATATCCATGTGAACTGGGGCAATATATACCCATATGAGCTGGGGTCAATAATATCCATGTGAGCTGGGGTCAATAATATCCATGTGAACTGGGGGCAAATATATCCATATAACCAGTGCTGGGTATATTATTCTGGGGCTCAGTGCTGTGTATCTTATTCTGGGGGCTCAGTGCTGTGTGTATTATTCTGGAGGCTCAGTGCTGTGTATATTATTCTTGGGGTTCAGTGTTGTGTACATTATTCTGGGGCTCAGTGCTGTGTATATTATTCTGGAGACTCAGTGCTGTGTATATTATTCTGGGGGTTCAGTGTTGTGTATATGTAATTCTGGGGGGTCTGTGCCTGTGTAGATAATTCTGGGGGGTCTGTGCCTGGATATATATATATATGTATATAATATATGTATTATATATAAAACGCGTTAGTCCAGTTGCCAAAATCACGAGTATACCTGTATGTAGTGATACCTTTCACTGATCAGTATAGTTTCCAGACCTGAAGAGGAGAGGTTACACTCTTGAAAGCTTGTCTTTTAAATGTAATCTTAACCCAATAAAAATGGTATCACCACGTACTGCTATACTCGTGATATATATATTTTTTCTTCAGGTAATAGGGGTTGTGGAATTCGTGGGTGAGTTCCCTCACTTTTTTTCCCAGGACTTGACCCCTGCTATGTCACATAGGATTTGTCATGGGCAGAGCAAAACTTGCACCACTCCCAGAACATACAATACCTAGACTAGAACTCTGCGCTGCTGTCCTAGCAGTGTAACTAGCTGAACTGATCACCACAGAAATGAACATAGAGATCAAAGACACTGAGTTCTACACGGACAGTAAAGTAGTCTTAGGTTACATCTGCAACGAATCCAGATGTTTTTATGTTTACGTCAGTAACAGAGTACAGAGAATCAGAAGATCTACCTGCCCAAAACAATGGCATTTCGTAACTATGGACCATAATCCTGCAGACCATGCAACCAGATCTGTTGCCGCTAACCTTCTAAAAGAGTCAACATGGTTTATAGGCCCTGCATTCTTATACAAATCTCATAATAACACTACTGACTGTCACACATTTGAACTGATAAGTGCAGATACAGACGAAGAAGTCCGCCCTCAGGTGTCTACACGACATACATTGACATTTAAGCAACCCGCTTGGATCTCTCCGGTTCAACAAGTTGTCTACCTTACAACCAAGGAAAAACTTGCACACCGCCAAACCTAAACTGAAACCTGGCAACGTCGTGCTTATAGTCTTAATAATAAAAGCAGGGAGGCACACAGATGAATGGAATTATTAGCAATTGGTAGTGGAATTCGTACCAATGCACTCACACAGCATATTAGTTGATAAGCTTGTAAAGGTATCTTTGCTTGTATGTTACCGCTTCGCTGATTCTAGAGCATCGTATTCCTGGTCAACCCCGCCGCCATAGGATCACCAACAAGAGGACGATTCCAGTAAAAAGTGATTTATTCGTAACACAGCTTAATAAAATTCCAACTGGTTTCGTCCAAATATACCAAGGACTTCATCAGGGAAAATAATAAATGCATACAACCACTCTTAAATACAGAAATTCTTTGAAAAAATCAACAGGACGCGATTGAACACAAGTAAACGATCGACAGCTTCTGCGGGTCCGTCGTCACCTCCAGTTCCGTGTGTTCCAGCTGGTGCGCATATCCGGAAGTCTTTCAAGACGGAAATGACGTATCAGGCCCTCTCCTTCCTTGTAGTCCTCAAAGCGAGAGTACCAAACGAACACAAATCTTCTCCAATTGGCGGCGCGTACTCGCGCTGGCAGCAGAGTCGATTCGGGGGAATCAGTCCATACGCTTTTTATCCCTTCAGTATCCGGGAGTGAGGATCACCCTAAAAATACTCTCCCGGTGTCAGCAGGGAAAACCATGCAAAAAATAATAAAATAAAAAATGATTAAAATATAGTAAAATAAATAAAAAATACACATGAAATCAGAATGCGCCAATAAATACAGAATGCAACGATAAGAAAAAATATATAATTCTTAGCAACAAACTACAGCCTCAGTTCATAAACAGTTCTTAATATTCAAGTCTACATTGAGACCACCCAGCTTCCATGTACCCATTTTGTGGATCCATGCCGTCTCCTTCCTTGCCAGGGTCCTCATGTAATCACCACCTCTCCAATCCTTTTTTACAAGGTCAATCCTTATCCATTTAAGTTCATTATTCGTAAAACTTGGACAGTTGTTACAGTGTACTGGAACGCTGTGATACATTTTTCCTCGTCTTATATTACCCAAGTGTTCTAGTATTCGTACCTTAAGTACCTGGGTAGTTCGTCCTATATATTGAGCCCCACAAGGGCATTCTAGTAGGTAAATGACTCCACTGCTGGTGGAGGAAATGAATTGATCAATGAAATACTGTTTATTGGTGACATTACTTTTAAAACCAACTATTTTTCTTTCTTAATCAACACACGCTCTGCAGTTCCCACACTTAAAAAAACCTTTTGACTTCTCAGTATTGAAAATACCTTGGGGTTCCGCTTTTATTTCAGGCAATAGACTAGGTGCTGGACAATTCTTAAAATTCTGAGCTCTTTTAAAAATTAATAATGGTGACTTGGGGATTACATCTTTTAATACCGGATCTACCTGTAGAATGGACCAGTGTTTCTTCAAAATCTTTCTCAATTTATCAACCTGTGGATTGTATTGTGTGATAAAAGCATATTCAAAATAGTTTTTTCTTTTATCTACCTTGCTTTTCTCTTTTCTTCTAAATAGATCCATTCTATTTCTACATCTTCCATCTTCCAAATCTCTTCTTAATCTATCTTCTCTATAGCCTTTCTGGTGGTATCTATTACAGATTAATCTGGCTTGACGTTCAAATTCTAGATCTTCCGAACAATTTCTCTTAACCCTTATAATTTGACTTTTAGGGACATTATACAGCCATTTATTTGCGTGGGAGCTATGCCTGGCAAGTGCAGTATTTACACTTGTTTCTTTGAAAAAAGTCTTTGTTTCAAGCTTCCCGTTCTTAACATAGATATTGAGATCTAAAAAATCTATATTATCTTTTTCCATCCTTAAGGTGAAAGATAAATTAAACTCATTATCATTCAAGGTTTGAATGAACACCTCCAGCATACTAAGATCTCCTTGCCAGATGAGAATAATGTCGTCAATAAATCTCCGCCAGAGGATGAGGTCACCCCCGGCCACGCCAGACCACACATGTCGATGTTCCCATCTATCCATGTATAGGTTGGCGTACCCGGGGGCAAACCTCGTCCCCATGGTAGTCCCACAGACTTGTAAGTAAAAGATCTTACTAAAACAAAAATAATTGTGTGTCAGCACAAACATCATGGCGTCAGATAAAAAGGCAATCTGGCTTTCAGGTAGTTGACTTCTCTCCTTTAAGCCAGAAGAAACAAAGTGGTCTTTCCATTAAATTTTCTGTAAATCCTCTAGAATATGGCCTGTATCTCTAATGTACGATTTTTGCTCCACAGCAATAAAACTCACTCATACACACATTGCACATTACTGTATTGAGTCGTATTGCTGTGGAGCTCTGTGATACAGTAATGTGCAGTGTGTGTGAGCGTATCACAGAGCACCTCAGCAAGAACTCATAGTAATGTGCAGTGTGTATAAGCACCAGAGCTTCACATATCCCACCACAAAGTTGCACAGCCATATACCCACATATCCATGCACACAGTCGCACATACACACATACCCTGAACAGGGGTAGTTGAGGTCTAGGTGGGCACCAGGCTGAGCCAAGTCGAGTTACCCTTGGCAGCCCGGCCTTTGACAGGGTGGCAAAATTCCGCTGCTAGCAAAGGGCTCCGTGGAGTCATGGCCCCATCTGGCCCTATGGATGAGCCGGCCCTGTCTGGGATCTACACTGTGACACAGCGGTCTTTCTCTTCTAACATGTATTTCATCCAAACTAAGGTTGATCCTTTGAATAGGAAGTACCTGGTTTGCTTGTACGAGTCCTTTTCAACTCTCCTAGGGCTGCCTACATCCCAGTACATAGAGAATTGTAGTGGGCCAAACAATCTTTAGTGCATTTGGGGAACTCTGGAGGACAATAGTCAGGCTTTAGAACAAAAAAATTATTTAATTTTTATAAGCACCATGGTCATGTTTGGCATCATTGGGAAGGACAGACTCTGGCCTTTCCCCTGATACCTTATAGGACTTAGGAATTGGCCATTGGAGTCATTGGTGTATTACCTTTCGCCTATCCAAAATGAGAAATCATAACAAATGAGCGCAGATGACAGCTTTTTTTCTTGTTTTGTTTTATACATTAACTGGGTTGGTTACTCCCGGTAATTGCAGCCGCCCTGGGACGAATGGCGACACAGTTTTTTTCTGTATGTATGCCTATCCAAAATGAGACTGGAAGATAAAAGAAGGGGTATTAGTTCTAGACATCCAAGATGTCGGCCAGCTCCGGGAAAGGATCACGAAACGTCGCTTTTCAGCGCTGAATCGTGATCCGGCCCCATGGGGTTAATGCCATGTACCGTTTGGAAGGGCAGGCTGTGCCCTTCCAAATGGTGCCTGACATTAAGCTCAGGCCCCCGGCGATCGGGAGGGAGAGAGGTCCGAAGGACCTCCCCGCTCCCTTTCAGGCACCTCCTCGCACACGTGGGGGGGCGCCTGAAATAGATGTCATGGCGGTGGCGCGATGACATCTATTGTGCCCACGGGGGTCCCGGAGTGCCGGGCTGACATCAAGGATGTCAGCCCGCGCCGGGGGGGGGCACAGCGATCGGCCGGAATCCGGCCAATCGCTGGCTGCGAAGGGAGGACGCGCTCAGCGCGTCCTCCGCAGCCAACCCTTCCCGCGGGAGGACGCGCTGAGCGCATCCTCCGCAGCAAAGTGGTTAAAAGCCCAGATGCGCAAGACCCACTCAGAGCCAGTGTTGGGCTCTTTATTTGTGAGTGTAATGTCACACACCTTTACAGCATTTGCATAGTATATGATATACTGCTAGGGATGCACCGATACCACTTTTTTAAGACCGAGTACGAGTACCGATACTTTTTAAAAGTACTCACCGATACCGAGTACCGATACTTTTCTTTAATGTCATGGGACGCTTTCCAATAAGAACCGACCATATAAAAATGCCCCCAGCTCACATGTATATCCCCCCCGAATATATATATATATATTATATATATAAATTTCATACTGCCCCAGCTCATGGATTTGCCCCAGCTCACACATGGATATGCCCCAGCAGCTCATGGATTTGCCCCAGCTCACACATGGATTTGCCCCAGCTCACACATGGATTTGCCCCAGCTCACACATGGATTTGCCCCAGCTCACACATGGATTTGCCCCAGCTCACACATGGATATTGCCCCAGCTCACACATGGATTTTCCCCAGCTCACACATGGATTTGCCCCCAGCTCACACATGGATTTGCCCCCAGCTCATGGATATGCCCCAGCTCACACATGGATATTGCCCCAGCTCACACATGGATTTGCCCCAGCTCACACATGGATTTGCCCCCAGCTCATGGATATGCCCCAGCTCATGGATTTGCCCCAGCTCACACATGGATTTGCCCCAGCTCATGGATTTGCCCCAGCTCACACATGGATATTGCCCCCAGTTTATGGATTTGCCCCCCCAGCTCACACATGGGTATGCCCCCCAGCTCACACATGGTTATGCCCCCCAGCTCACACATGGTTATGCCCCCCATCTCACTCATGGATATGCCCCCCAGCTCATGGGTATGCCCCCCAGCTCATGGGTATGCCCCCCCCAGCTCATGGGTATGCCCCCACAGCTCACACATGGGTTTGCCCCCCAGCTCATGGACCGGACCCCCCCCCCCCGCGACGATACTTACCTTCCTGGGCGACGCCGGGTATGTCTCCGCGCGTGCGCTCGTTGGAAGGACCCCAGCCGCGACCACGTGGGACCATGTGATCATGGCTGGGGTCCTTCCAACGAGCGCGCGCGCGGAAACTTTCCCAGCATCGCCCAGGAAGGTAAGTATCGTCGCGGAGAGCAGCTGCAGGGCCTGTCTGAATGCTCTATCTGCATTCGGACAGGCCCTGCAGCTGCTCACTGTGTTCATACTTACCTTCCTGGGCGCCGCCGGGAAAGTTTCCGCGCGCGCACGCTCGTTGGAAGGACCCCAGCCGTGATCACATGGTCCCACGTGGTCGCGGCTGGGGTCCTTCCAACGAGCGCACGCGCGGAGACATTCCCGGCGGCACCCAGGAAGGTAAGTATCGTCGTGAGCAGCTCCAGGGGCGACTGTCCGAATGCCGATAGAGCATTCGGACAGCCGCCGCAGCCCCTCGGATGCCGGCAAGCCGGCTCAATGCCGGCTTCCGGTATCGGAAAAAATATCGGGGGTACTGCACGAGTACCAAGTACTCCTGCAGCACCCAGTATCGGCCCCGATACCGATACTAGTATCGGTATCGGTGCAACCCTATATACTGCACAATCATTCTTATTTGCCTCTTTTATGTAACCGACATTTGGGCTGTAAATTGATGATCTGCACCTGGACCTCGAGGGCAATTAAGTTTGCGCTGATCAGATACGTACACAGAATTGCTATTTTTGGTATAGGAGAAACCACTGTTTTTCTGATCTAGCATTTGGGGTTCTGTTGGCGTGTTGTGTGGCGCTTACCATCCATTCACTTTAGATCATATTGAGTTTCCTTACACACAGGTACTGGGGGAGGAGACATTCTGTTGCTCGGTTCCTGCTTTTCCTATGGGAGTCGGACGATATTTGGAAAACTGTATCCTATACGGTGTGTGAAGGGGATTCATTCCTTCTCTAGTTCAACATGGAGTATTGTCTTGTGAATGGGGGAAATCCCTTCTAGAACACCTATAACCGGATTTCAAGATGTCTGCAGCAGCTGAGGTAGATGGTTCCAGTGGAGATATTTGTAACAGAATACTGAGCTCTGTTAAAATAGGGAAAAAATGCTGCCCCGCCACTCTGCCACCAAGGCCTACGCAAGATACAGCCCTACTCTAATTTCATCATAATTTGTCAGAGTAAGGCTGGGGTCAGACTAACGCATTTTTTTTTTTAATTTAAGGTTTTTATTTTGAAATAAAGTCAGCAATACAAGCAAAGAAAATGGCCTCGCAGGGCCAAAGCGAGTCATCTGATAGTAAAATAAAATAAAATGGCCTTGCAGGGCCATAATGTCATAGGAAGGAGAACGTTCAAAACAGTCAGCATTGGCATAACATACAATAATATATCAGCAAAATCATCCCCAAAAGGGGGTCTCATCTAAAACATGCATATATAAAGTCATCCGACTACAGCTACGTATCAGCAATATCATCCCCAATCGGGGGGTCTCATCTAGAACATGCATATATAAAGTCATCCGACTACAGCTACGTATCAGCAATATCATCCCCAATAAGGGGGGGTCTCATCTAGAACATGCATTTATAAAGTCATCCGACTACAGCTGTACGTCAGCAAAATCATCCCCAATAGGGGGGGGGGTCTCATCCAAATGTAAGAGGTGGAAAACAAAACAAAAAAAAAATACCCAAATAATATTCCAGGGAATACGCAGCCGGGGGCATCAGAGTGGGGGAAAAAGGGGGTGGAGAGGAAATGGGAAAAAATGGCAAAGGTCAGTATTGTGCCTGCTCTGGCGGGTTTCCGCACAGATACAACACCGTGGGTGGGGGCCAGAGGGGGTAATGGCACCAGGCCCGGGCACTCGGGGGTCCTCACTGGGCACCAGGCCACTGTAACACCTCCTGAGACATCCCGATATGCCAAAAAAAAATCTGAAAAAATAAAGAGGGTGGAGGGGACAACATCGGCTTTAGATTTGGGGCCACACTAGACCACCCAAGGCACTAACGCATTGTTAACGTGCATTTAGGCGCACTTAATCACGGCCGCAGTAGCAGCAAATGACAGGCAATAATGGCCAATATACGAAGTATGGCCGCACGAAAGTCCGGCTGCGCAACGCAAGTGCAAAATTAATGCATTTTTTCGAGAACGCAGATCCGCTAGTACTGACGTACAGAGTGCGCTGCAGCGGCATATGTGATTAGGAGATGTCAGACGCTGCTAATGTCCAGCCTACATAACGTCAAGATGCAAAAAGTGTTTTATTGACCATTCGTATAAAAATCATGCACGAAAATGCGCGTTGTCTGACCGTTTTCACGCATTCCGTGAAAAAATACGTCAATGTGTTCGGACGTGTAGCGGAATGAGTGTTGTCCGCCTGCGGGTGTGCTCCTATCTGCGTACCCCCACTGCTCTTACCACTGGCCCGACTACGAGTGACCGGCACTCGGCGTCTCGTGCGGCCTGGAGTGACCCTGGGGAAGGGTTACGGGCTGTGGAGGGGACCCCTGCGTGAACCAGCCCGACACTGAGCAACACGGCACTCAGCGTCTCGAGCAGCTGGTTCACATGACCTTGCTGGTGTATGAAACGTCTGCGAACGGCCGCGGGTGTGGGAACGGATTTCCCTCGGGTGGCGATCGGATTTCCCTCGAGTGATTATTCGGTTCTTACGGCGATCGGAACCCCTTCGAGTAATTATTCGGATCTTACTCTGTCATGACGCTCGATAGACCGAAGCGCGGAGGTTGCGCCGCGGCTTCGGATCGGATGTCGGAACGGGGCCTGGTCGAATCTTTAGCGGTCGCTGCCCATACGATGCACCGCTGTCCTGATGCGAGCTGCAGGCACAGGGTGTTCGGATCTTATCTTAGGATGCCGCACTCTGAAGACCGCGCTGGATCTCAGAAAATACGGCCGAAATAAAGGACACCAGGCGGAGCTGAATGCACTAGATAATCTGGCTTTATTTTTACACACCACATATATTATAAACAATACCACAGAGTCAGAACAATGGAATCCCTGCCCGCCCCACAAGCCCCATTGGCCTCGCTGGCAGGAGGCACCCGGGACCCGATTCGTATTGGCGGTACGAATCGGGGAGTTGCCGATTCGGGACCGGATGGTCCGAATCGACCATTTACGATTCGACCGGATGGTCCGAATCGGACATTTTCCGATCCGATCGACCCGACCGGATCCACGAGGCGCTGGGAAGATGGCGACGAGCAAGGCACACAATGGATTTACATACATTTCGCAATACACATACGGGAACACTTTTATTACACCACACACAAAACCACATCTAGATAAAATAACTTGCGGAACACCGCGGGTGCAACGGCACCTAAGAGTCTATGGAAGAAACCACGTCACCATGAACCGCCCCTGGCTGAGGGTGTTGGGCCATTCCGTGACAGGATGCACTATTTGACGGTCGTTGCAAATAATGCGTTCGTTTCACCCTAGCCTTAGCCATCAAAAGCAAATGGACAAATATATAGTACGACTCGTTCCTGGCTCCTCCTCATCCTGCTTGACACATCCTATCCCTTATCTCAGCAGAGAATTGACGTGTACAGTGTGGCCTGGGAAAAGACTTACAGTGACCTTTCTCAAAACAGGTCACTACCTGAGATGAGTAATGGCAGAGTAAAATCATATATAGGAGGGGGGGGGGTAGGTATGTGAACCCTTTAGAAAATGACTATATTTGTGTATAAATTTGTCTCCAGATGGTTTGTTGTTACAGTAATCACCAAACACAATCTTCTTTTACTGATAACACACTTTATTGTTCTTGTACATATTGAATACATCATTCAAATATTCACATTATAGGTTGGAAAAAGTATGTGAAACCCTAGGCCAGTGGTTCCCAACCACGGTCTTCAATACCCCCAACAGGCCAGGTTTTAAGGATCACCTTGGGGAAATGCAGACAATCCTGCAATCACTGAGCAGCAAATCATATCACCTGTGCAGTGCTTCAGACACCTGGCAAACCTGGCCTGTTAGGGGTACTTTAGGACCGCGGTTGGGAACCACTGCCCTAGGCTAATAACTTAAAAAAAAGCCAATTAAAGCGAGATATTAGCAAACCAGGAGTCCAAGTAATGAAACGAGATTGGAGGATTGGGTTAGAAATACTTTTGACTTATAAAGAGCGCTCACACATTCTGAGTTTGCTATTCACATAAAGCATCTGTTGATGTGAACCAAACCTCACAAAAAGGATTCTCAGAAGACCTGCGATCAGGAATTGTTTCATGAATCTTGAAAGGGTTATAAAGATATTTCAAAAATGTAGATAGACAAATGGTCTATAAAGGGAGACAATTTAGGACTCCGGCTTCCCTCCTTAGCCGTGGTCGTCCAGCCAAGATGACTCAAAGGGACCATCACAAAATTCACAATGAGGTGAAAAAGGAGCCGATAATGACAGCTTAAGACTTGAATAAATCATGAAACTGGTTAACATCTCTGTTACCTTGACTACTATATGAATATATAATACAGATATATATAGTTTCAGGATTTAATTTACGTACATCCTATACAGATTCTCTGGCATTTTGGACTGTTTTGGGTAACATTCAGCTCCTTCTGCAGTAGCAGCCTGACCAACCCGGACCATGCAAAAATAATGACTACACAGAGATACTGCACCAATCCCCCTGGGAACAGGAGCACAATCCTCACAATCCTTTGTGCAGTGGGTTTTTCAGCCAGTTTTGGCATCCCACTCCCTACTTTTTCCATAGGAGATCGTCAATATCAGCGCATCTTACAGAGGGAGGAAGTTTTGTTTTTTGGTAACAGCAGAGATCATAAAATATGTTAAATTACTCATAATAAAGCAAGACTTGAATGTGTTAATCACAGACCTCGAATGCTCCCATTACAAAAGCCTAAGGCAAGATGCCAGTGAGAATAATTAAAGAGAATATTATATGAATAATCCAGGGTATTATGATCCCCTTCCTTGTTCCAGATTTCATAATTAGGATATTTTCCTTATCCTCTATTATTGTATCTGAGCAGGTACTAAGGTCTTATGCCCGGAGAATGTATTTACAATAGCATTTAAGTATTCTATGAAATAACTACTTGGACATTGTTAATGATGAAAAATGGTGTGTGTGTTAAATCTTTGAATGGCGCCTATTCAAGGATATGTGGTTGAATGGGCTGCTGCCTGTCCTAGATAGAGGAGCAATGCTACGCTCTTGCTGGTAGTATATTGTGAATGGGTTGTATCTAGGAGGGGGCCCGGCTTTCATCGATGTCTGCGTGGCACATTAAATGGATGTGTGGCTCAATATGCTTGTTTCCTTGTAGTATGGGAGCATAGAATCCCTGTGGTATGTGTCGTATTGGATGATCTGGACACTATTAACAAACAGACAAGTGTTGTACAGACTGTTCTGTAAAGTGGATGATGGATATTTATACAAGTGAACAGTTCCTGTAAAATAGAGGTGAATAAAGCGTTCTCTAGATCAAACTAGACCACAATGCAGAAAATATTCTTGGTGCGGGTTCAGATAACTTTTTAAGATGTTCAGTGTTCTGCTGCCCCTGATGGGTGAAGTCTGTATTGGTGCTACTGATCTTTGGGGAAAGAGGAGAGAAGAAAGCCTGGTCTCCAGTTCTCTGTCTTTCTTCCGCTCTTATGGGTCTTGGCCTTTTAGGATCATAAAAAGTGGGATACCCATAGTGCACACTGTGTAAACAGACTTAAAGGTAAATGAAAAGCTGTTAAACTCACTTGGTTTAGAGCCTATGGTGACGCCAGGCTCAGACTTTTTCACTTTCCCAGTCCATCAAGGTGACTGGATCCCTCCTTTTATGCCTCCTATGTCGCCAGGCTGCGGCCTCCAAGTCCTCTCAGCTGGTTACCAGTGGTAAGGTACGGGGCGTTAGGTGATCTATCCTGGTTCTTTATAAATCACAGGATGCGGGTAGCAGTGGAAAAAAGGTTCATTAAGGGATAATTAACAATACATTATAAAAACAAAGAAAGGGGTAATCCAGGACGCGTTTCGCCTTCTGGCCTCTTCTGCTGGATAAATTCTCATTCTCTGAGGTCCGTCTTTTATACTTTATTCGGTAGGCTTTGTTAATGATGACCCCCTGTAAGCTGCTAATACATCAGTTCTATAAAAACACAATATTAATTGCTTGTTTACAGTATGTGGGATTATTTAGTCTAGGCTCAGATTGAGAAAGGGATTCTCTGCAACGACATGTGAGGAAAAAATAAAAAGAAAAGAATATAAGTAGTCTCACTGTAAGACAAATGAAAAAAAACATAGGGCAGAACTGCATATATAAATGATACAGAAACATCCCTTAGGAGTCTTCTCTAGCAAGCTAGTATTTACGTTTACTTGCTGTTTTTTCCATTAACCCTCACTGCTGTTTTTATACTGAAAAAATAAAAACCCACGAGGCCTTAAACGATAAAGAAAATGAAGTAAATGTAATATTATAGAATAGGAAAATGCAGCAAATATATAGAGCCTAATAAAATACATACAATATATCACATGATCTATGGCACACTAATTATGAATAATGAATGAATCTCTACTAAAACATCCATGAACGGGGTACTACTGCTACTTTGTGCTAAAACCGGTCAGGCCCGAGCCAGGATGGAGCCATGGCAGGACCTATTAGGTTTTTGTTTATTTACCCAAGCGCTGGAGGTGAGCAAAACAGGAAGACACAGGAAGCTGTATACGTAATAATAAGTGTATTCAAAAGGTAAGCACAAATTAACAGTCTTTGAACAGATGAATACAATCCATCCATCCAATACAACACAAAACAGGCAATGAATATATGGCAGTGAATGATGGGCTATGCAGTCAGAAACATCACAGGAGATCCTCTTTGTGCAGGAACCAAGTCCTCTGGCAATAGTACTTTGAAAGAAGGTCAGTTTGGATGACTGGCAGCCACAGGTGAGTATCCAGGCACACAAGATTGTGGGCTACGCAGTAGTAACTGTAGAGAGGATTAATTTGTTCTGGAACCAGCAGCAATGGCACTAGATCACTGGAATCAAGGTGGTAATAACAGGAAGCCAGGTAGCCACAGACGAGGTGTAAACTGCAGTCAGGAACCCAGGTACGAGGTTCAGACAGAATAATAAACAAAAAGCAAACAGAATATAAAACAAAAACCAGAACTAAAAGAGACCAGAAAAGTATCAGACAGAACACAGACACAGGTTCAATCCCGGCAAGAGCACCTCTCCAGTAAGTGACCTTTGGCAAGACACCTATCGGTACATACTCGCCACCCAGAGAATACTTGAAAACGAGAGAAATCTCAATGTATTCTTCCTGGTAAAATACGTTCTCAACCCATAAGACAAAATGTAGGCTGGACTTAAACAGGAACAAGGAACTATAGAAAGAATAGAACTCTCAAAACCTCAACAGGTAGGGGGAACGAAAAAAAAACAGAATGAAAGAGCATGGTGAAGGGGAGGGACCAGAATAAATAGTTTGGTGTACAGGTGTGATAATCAGACACAACCAGTCAAGGGAAACTAGAAGCCTGGAGAGGGAGTAAGGAGAGCAGGAGAGAAAAAGAGGAATGGAATAGAATCCAAAAGATGGAACGGAGCAAATGAGAGACGAACAAACAGGCTAAACAGAGGGAATAGAGGAGAGAAGGGGAGTAAGTCTCCCAAAACCCTCCCCACATTCATGCCATAAAAAGGACTTTGCATCATTGTGAATGAATAGATGAATGAATTCTTTTGTGACTAGTAAGACGACTCTTTATACTAAAACATTTCCCACATTCAGAACATGCAAATGGCCTTTCTCCTGTATGATTTCTCTCATGTACAGTAAGCTCACCCTTTGTTCTAAAATATTTCTCACATTCAGAACATACAAACGGCTTCTCTCCTGTATGAATTCTCTCATGTACAGTAAGCTCACCCTTTGTTTTAAAACATTTCCCACATTCAGAACAAGCAACCAGCTGCTCTCCTGTATGAATTCTCTCATGTATACTAAGCTCATCCTTTCTTCTAAAACATTTCTCACATTCAGTACATGCAAACGGCTTCTTTCCTGTATGAATTATCTTATGTTGAGTAAGCGTAGCCTTTAATCTGAAACATTTCTCACATTCAGAGCATGCAAATGGCTTTTCTCCTGTATGACTTAGCTCATGTGCAGTAAGCTCACGCTTTGTTGTAAAACATTTCACACATTCAGAACAAGCAAATGGTTTCTCTCCTGTATGAATTCTCTCATGTAAAGTAAGGTCACCCTTTCTTCTAAAACATTTCTCACATTCAGAACATGCAAACGGCTTCTCACCTGTATGAATTCTCTCATGTACAGTAAGCTCACCCTTTGTTGTAAAACATTTCCACATTCAGAACATGCAAATGGCTTCTCTCCTGTATGAATTCTCTCATGTATAGTAAGCTTACTCTTTGTTGTAAAACACTTCCCACATTCAGAACATGGAAACGGCTTAACTCCTGTATGAACTCTCTCATGCCCAGTAAGCATACTCTTTGTTCTAAAACATTTTTCACATTCAGAACATACAAACATCTCTCCTGTATGAATTCTCTCATGTACAGTAAGCGTTCCCTTTGTTCTAAAACATTTTCCACATTCAGAACATTCAAACGGCTTCTCTCCTGTATGAATTAGCTCATGTGCAGTAAGCTCAAACCTTTTTGTAAAACATTTCCCACATTCAGAACAAGCAAACGGTTTCTCTCCTGTATGAATTCTCTCATGTAAAGTAAGCTCACCCTTTGTTCTAAAACATTTTTCACATTCAGAACATGCGAACGGCTTCTCACCTGTATGAATTCTCTCATGTACAGTAAGCTCACCCTTTGTTGTAAAACATTTCCCACATTCAGAACATGCAAATGGCTTCTCTCCTGTATGAATTCGCTCATGTATAGTAAGCAGACCCTTTGTTGTAAAACATTTCCCACATTCAGAACATGCAAATGGCTTCTCTCCTGTATGAATTCTCTCATGTATACTAAGCTCATCCTTTCTTCTAAAACATTTCTCACATTCAGTACATGCAAACGGCTTCTTTCCTGTATGAATTATCTTATGTTGAGTAAGCGTAGCCTTTAATCTGAAACATTTCTCACATTCAGAGCATGCAAATGGCTTTTCTCCTGTATGACTTAGCTCATGTGCAGTAAGCTCACGCTCTGTTGTAAAACATTTCACACATTCAGAACAAGCAAATGGTTTCTCTCCTGTATGAATTCTCTCATGTAAAGTAAGGTCACCCTTCTTCTAAAACATTTCTCACATTCAGAACATGCAAACGGCTTCTCACCTGTATGAATTCTCTCATGTACAGTAAGCTCACCCTTTGTTGTAAAACATTTCCCACATTCAGACATGCAAATGGCTTCTCTCCTGTATGAATTCTCTCATGTATAGTAAGCTTACTCTTTGTTGTAAAACACTTCCCACATTCAGAACATGGAAACGGCTTAACTCCTGTATGACTCTCTCATCCAGTAAGCATACTCTTTGTTCTAAAACATTTTTCACATTCAGAACATACAAACATCTCTCCTGTATGAATTCTCTCATGTACAGTAAGCGTTCCCTTTGTTCTAAAACATTTTCCACATTCAGAACATTCAAACGGCTTCTCTCCTGTATGAATTAGCTCATGTGCAGTAAGCTCAAACCTTTGTAAAACATTTCCCACATTCAGAACAAGCAACGGTTCTCTCCTGTATGAATTCTCTCATGTAAAGTAAGCTCACCCTTTGTTCTAAAACATTTTTCACATTCAGAACATGCGAACGGCTTCTCACCTGTATGAATTCTCTCATGTACAGTAAGCTCACCCTTTGTTGTAAAACATTTCCACATTCAGAACATGCAAATGGCTTCTCTCCTGTATGAATTCGCTCATGTATAGTAAGCAGACCCTTTGTTGTAAAACATTTCCCACATTCAGAACATGCAAATGGCTCTCTCCTGTATGAATTCTCTCATGTATACTAAGCTCATCCTTTCTTCTAAAACATTTCTCACATTCAGTACATGCAAACGGCTTCTTTCCTGTATGAATTATCTTATGTTGAGTAAGCGTAGCCTTTAATCTGAAACATTTCTCACATTCAGAGCATGCAAATGGCTTTTCTCCTGTATGACTTAGCTCATGTGCAGTAAGCTCACGCTCTGTTGTAAAACATTTCACACATTCAGAACAAGCAAATGGTTTCTCTCCTGTATGAATTCTCTCATGTAAAGTAAGGTCACCCTTTCTTCTAAAACATTTCTCACATTCAGAACATGCAAACGGCTTCTCACCTGTATGAATTCTCTCATGTACAGTAAGCTCACCCTTTGTTGTAAAACATTTCCCACATTCAGAACATGCAAATGGCTTCTCTCCTGTATGAATTCTCTCATGTATAGTAAGCTTACTCTTTGTTGTAAAACACTTCCCACATTCAGAACATGGAAACGGCTTAACTCCTGTATGAACTCTCTCATGCCCAGTAAGCATACTCTTTGTTCTAAAACATTTTTCACATTCAGAACATACAAACATCTCTCCTGTATGAATTCTCTCATGTACAGTAAGCGTTCCTTTGTTCTAAAACATTTTCCACATTCAGAACATTCAAACGGCTTCTCTCCTGTATGAATTAGCTCATGTGCAGTAAGCTCAAACCTTTTTGTAAAACATTTCCCACATTCAGAACAAGCAAACGGTTTCTCTCCTGTATGAATTCTCTCATGTAAAGTAAGCTCACCCTTTGTTCTAAAACATTTTTCACATTCAGAACATGCGAACGGCTTCTCACCTGTATGAATTCTCTCATGTACAGTAAGCTCACCCTTTGTTGTAAAACATTTCCCACATTCAGAACATGCAAATGGCTTCTCTCCTGTATGAATTCGCTCATGTATAGTAAGCAGACCCTTTGTTGTAAAACATTTCCCACATTCAGAACATGCAAATGGCTTCTCTCCTGTATGAATTCTCTCATGTACAGTAAGCTTACCCTTTGTTGTAAAACACTTCACACATTCAGAACATGGAAACGGCTTCTCTCCTGTATGAATTCTCTCATGTACGTAAGCTTACCCTTTGTTCTAAAACATTTTCCACATTCAGAACATGCAAACGGCCTCTCTCCTATGTGAACTCTCCTGTGTATAACAAGACTTGCATTTGTGCTTAAACATTTCTGACTTTCAGGGCATCGAAATGTTTTTGTCCCAATGTGAGCTGTGTGAGTTTGGGGAAGTTCTGACCCACAAGAGACAGAATTTGTAAAATGAAATCGTACCAACATGTCTGAATAAGGATATTTTTTTTGCACAGTTTTATGTGGCAGCACAGACTTCTCTGTTTCTTTTTGATTTTCTTGGATATCTACTTTTTCATCTTTGATTATTTCTTCTTGCTTTACTGACAGAGGCTTCATGAGGTTTTCTTCAACATATGATACCGATTCCTCATAAATTATTCCTGCAGACATTTTCAGACTCTTGCTGTACTCCTGCAAAAGAATACAGTTTCTGGTAGTGGTATAGACTTTGTAATAACTTGAGGGTTGTGCAGGTTTGGTCATCATGCTGATGGTATCTTACCCAACAATTCAAGTAGTGTCAGGCAGCCACATAAAGGGGAGGGGGCATAAGGAATAAAGGAGAAGGGCAGTAATGGAGGTGACAAAGACATCACCTTCCCTGTAGGGGCTGATGCAAATGTCAATGACCCCAACAGGCACCAGAGAAAAACCTTTTAAGTCTATTTTGGTGCCGTGTTTCAGAGGGGTGAGAGGTTCAGAATTTCCAATACTAGCGTACACAGCCCGTTGCGCTGCGGTGTGCACCCATGGAACATTTTTTCATTGAAAACTTATGTTTAGAACAATTTGCAGAAAACGCACAATTTTCATTAGAAATAACAAACCTGTAATACAGAGTCAAATTTTATGCTATTCATCATGAACCAGATAAAAGATGGTGCAAGAATTATACAGTGGGGAATCATGGAGTAAGCCGATAGGCTTCTCTAAAGTAATGTTTTCAGAGACTTATTGAAGGACTGGAGAGACAGGGAGAGTCTGATGTTGTGGGGGAGAGAGTTCCATAAAAAGGAGGCAGCTTGGGAGAAGTCCTGAAGGTGGGAGTTAGGGGTGCGAATCAGTGGTGTATTTAGGTTTTGTGCTGCCCTAGACCTGATTAACCGTGTACCCCCTAATTTAAATTTGACACACCCCTGCCTGTCAAGGTCACACCTCTTCCTGGTTAAACCATGCCCTTTCTCTAGGCTTCACCCTTTCCTCTTTGAGCTCCGCCTCTTCCACTCTGTATATTAAAAGTGGATACCAAGTTCCTACTTGTATCTATTGAGATAATCAAATACAATTATGAAATATTTAAATTAAACCATTTTTACAAAGATCAGACATGCATGTCAAGTATACTGGATCACAGCCGCTCTAATTAGTTGAACAATAAAACCCACAGAAATGTACACCATGTATGAGCGTATCACAGAGTTGCACAGCAATAAAACCCACAGAAATGTGCACTGTGTATGAGCTTATCAGAGTTGCACAGCAATAAAACCCACAGAAATGTGCACCATGTATGAGCGTATCACAGAGTTGCACAGCAATAAAACCCACAGAAATGTGCACTGTGTATGAGCTTATCAGAGCTGCACAGCAATAAAACTTTCATTTCACACCAAACCCCATGTCACGGTTCACCTGGGGTACTTGCTGAAGTACCTGTATTGCACACCTGGCTCTAAGCACTTTGCCCTGGTCGGGGGTAATGTCAGGATCTGAACCCCCCAGACCCCCGGTTTTCCTTTTTGCCATGTTCTGCATGATATATGCAGATTCTAGGACTTCATGCTGCACATGCTCATTCCTGGACTCTGATCTGCAATCTGGACCTGAAACCTCACCTGCAGTTGATCCAGCCTGATGAGTCCTGCTTAAGAGGAAGCTACGCCCCTTATCCCACGCTTCCTCATTGAAGTTTCCTAGCTTAGCTAGTGCAGACCTGCCTCCCATAGATCCTTGCCTGGAACCCCTCCTGCTCTTGATCCATAGACATTCCTGCACACCCTCTGCTATTCCTGGACATTCATTACCGGTATCCTCCTTGTCCCCCCCTGTATCCCTCTGTTATATTGCTATTACCTGTGTACCAGACCCTTGCATAACCTGACCACTCTTTTGCCTGCTCCCATTGTACCTCAGCCTGATTTCTATGTTATATGTATCCAACTACTATATAAAAAGCAGAAGATTAGAAGTTTAATTCTCGATATTAGGGGAGGATTCACTAAATAAGTTTATTACTTATCTTTCTAAAAATAGAATAAGTGATAGCTTATCTTTTGTTGATCCAAGTAGTATTGAGAGATACATATATCTCTACAAGAACTAGCTTGTTAAACATTGGTTTGCTGGGAAATACATGTTTCGTTAAGCAGAAAAGTTTATTAACCATTTGTGTATTAGTTACTAACTGATAAGGTAAATGATATTAATCATATATGCAGTTACTAACAGAAGATACATATATTGTGAAGCTAGTATCTATGTGCTGATGGATTTTGTGGTTTATAAATTTTTGTTTATGATATGAGATTTGAAACTTTTTTGTATACGTAATAAATATATATATTTTTATCCGATTAGTGCATTCTTCAAAGCAAAACACAGACAATTAAAAGAATTTAGGAGAATTTCTAGGAAATATAAACGATTGATATTTGTGTCTTGTATAAGTTTCTTATTGAATAATAATCCCTGACAACCCAGGCGGCTCAAGAGCCGTGCTGTACCCAGGTCGCTCAAGAGCCATGCTGTACCCAGGTCGCTCAAGAGCTGTGCTGTACCCAGGTCGTTCAAGAGCTGTGCTGTACCCAGATCGCTCAAGAGCCATGCTGTACCCAGGTCGCTCAAGAGCCGTGCTGTACCCAGGTCGCTCAAGAGCCGTGCTGTACCCAGGTCGCTCAAGAGCCGTGCTGTACCGAGATCCAAGCCCCAACGTGCCTCGCCAAGGGTGCTGCCCCACCGAGCCATGCCAAGGGCGCTGCCCCATCGAGCCTTGCCAGGGGCGCTGTCCCTCGAGCCTTGCCAGGGGCACTGCCCCCTCGAGCCTGGCCAAGGGCGCTGCCCCATCGAGCCTTGCCAAAGGCGCTGCCCCACCGGTCATCGCCGAGGGTGCTGCCTTGCCGAGCCGTGCCAAGGCGCTGCCCCACCAGTCATCGCCGAGGGCGCTGCCCCACCAAGCCTCGCTAAAGGCACTGCCCAGCCGGTATACATATATCTCTACAAGATCTAGCTTGTTAAACATTGGTTTGCTGGGAAATACATGTTTCGTTAAGCAGAAATGTTTATTAACCATTTGTGTATTAGTTACTAACTGATAAGGTAAAGGATATTAATCATATATGCAGTTACTAACAGAAGATACATATATTGTGAAGCTAGTTTCTAGGTGCTGATGAATTTTGTGGTTTATAAATTTTTGTTTATGATATTAGATTTGAAACTTTTTTTGTATACGTAATAAATATATATATTTTTATCCGATTATTGATTAGTGTATTCTTCAAAGCAAAACACAGACAATTAAAAGAATTTAGGAGAATTTCTAGGAAATATAAACGATTAATCTGTGTCTCGTATAAGTTTCTTATTGAATAATAATCCCTGACAACCCAGATGGCTCAAGAGCCGTGCTGTACCCAGGTCGCTCAAGAGCCGTGCTGTACCCAGGTCACTCAAGAGCTGTGCTGTACCGAGATCCAAGCCCCACCGACCCTCGCCAAGGGCGCTGCCCCACCGAGCCTCGCCAAGGGTGCTGCCCCACCTAGCCATGCCAAGGGCGCTGCCCTATTGAGCCTTGCCAGGGGCACTGTCCCCTCGAGCCTTGCCAGGGGCGCTGTCCCCTCGAGCCTTGCCAGGGGCGCTGCCCTCTCGAGCCTTGCCAAGGGCACTGCCCCACCGGTCATCGCCGAGGGTGCTGCCTCACCGAGTCGTGCCAAGAGAGCTGCCCCACCGGTCGGCGCTGCCCCACCAGTCATCGCCGAGGGCGCTGCCCCGCCGAGCCAAGCCAAGAGCGCTGCCCCACCGGTCATCGCCAAGGGCACTGCCCCACCAAGCCTCGCTAAAGGCACTGCCCAGCTGGTCCTTGCCAAGGGCGCTGCCCCACCGAGCGGCACCAAGGGCGCTGCCCCACCAAGCGGCACCAAGGGCGCTGCCCCACTGAGCCGCGCCAAGGGTGCTGCCCTACCAAGCCTCACCAAGGGTCCTTAGCCCGTTGTCAAGGGAATCTTAGCCTGCGGACCCCCTGAGCCACCCATTGTATATCTTGCTCCCGAGGGCTGCGTCTAGGCATCCAACGGCACGTTGGTCTACAAAAAAGACCTGGCAACTTTTGAGCAGGACCTACGTGCATATGGTAACGTTTATAGCGATCCAGACTCCGAGGACGATAGATGGTGGTGATCTGTGCTCCGTCCCCTGTTCCAGCCTCGGTGCCCGGAGTGCACCCTTCAGGGGGGGTACTGTCACGGTTCACCTGGGGTACTTGCTGAAGTACCTGTATTGCACACCTGGCGCTAAGCACTTTGCCCTGGTTGGGGGGTAATGTCAGGATCTGAACCCCCCAGACCCTCTGTTTTCCTTTTTGCCATGTTCTGCATGATATATGCAGATTCTAGGACTTCATGCTGAACATGCTCATTCCTGGACTCTGATCTGCAATCTGGACCTGAAACCTCACCTGCAGTTGATCCAGCCTGATGAGTCCTGCTTAAGAGGAAGCTACGCCCCTTATCCCACGCTTCCTCATTGAAGTTTCCTAGCTTAGCTAGTGCAGACCTGCCTCCCATAGATCCTTGCCTGGAACCCCTCCTGCTCTTGATCCATAGACATTCCTGCACACCCTCTGCTATTCCTGGACATTCATTACCGGTATCCTCCTTGTCCCCCCTGTACCCCTCTGTTATATTGCTATTACCTGTGTACCAGACCCTTGCATAACCTGACCACTCTTTTGCCTGCTCCCACTGTACCTCCGCCTGATTTCTATGTTATATGTATCCATTGTCTGTTTATTTGTATTCACAAATAAACCCTGTTACCTTGTATCCTGCCTTCTGCTATAACTACCGCATCTTGGGCTCACACTCACACTTCTGCACATATGCTAGGCCAGGGCCTTGACACCCCAACTCTTCTCATTACCCCCACCTCTTTTCACCCCAACCCCCCACTCTTCATTTCATTAAAGCACCCCCCTCATCTCATTAACCCTCACCCACTCATCTCATTAAAGCCCCCCACTCACCCATCTCATTAACCCTCCACCCTCTCATCTCATTAACCCCCCACCCACTTATCTCATTAACCTCCCTGGCGGTCTAATTTTTTCTAAATTTTGTGTCTAAAAGCGTCTCAATTTTTTCTTAAAGGAAACGTGTTTTTGTACATAGTTAGCCTGTAATAATTAGGAATCACGCACTGAAATCCGTGCAATCAAGAGTTCTTACTCTTACTCTAAGGTAAAATCCTTTATAAATAAATAAATTAATTAATTTAAAACTAAATAGTAAATACACTGAGTCCGATAAAGTTTGAAACACGACATAAGTTATTATCCCAAAAATAATTATCCAAAATAATGCAAAATAATGCAAATAAATGATGTACAAGGGTGAGACGATGTATGTGAGAACAAGGGTGAGACGATGTATGGTCTATTTCTTATCCTGTACTGCCACCTAGTGGCCGTTCATAAACTTTGCCATTTGTATTCAGTGAGTATTATGAATGAAGTTTGCTGCGTCCAGCCCCCCTGCATCATGTGACTCGCAGGGAGCCATCCAGGAAGCAGCTCGCCGCGATCACACTGCGGGGGACAGCGAGGGAGCCAGGAGGAGGTGAGTATGTATCCAGCCTGAGTGTGGCTCAGGGTTACCGTTCGTGGTAGTAAAATTTAACCCCGAGTCACACTCGGGAATACCGCAAGGGAGGTTAAAGCCCCCCTGGTCCCCCCACTCTTCATTTCATCACCCCCCCAGAGCCCCCCCCATTCGATTCACCTACGGTGAACCTGGGGGCTGGCTGGGTCCTCATCACGGCACCTTGGTCCTCCTCGCAGCTGTTAGATTTTAATTTTCTTTATGAATATAAATATCCTGTAATTCAATTAGGATTTATAAAAACCTGCTCTAATGCAGGGCTGTGGTTTCCACCCGTCCTTTCCCCCCTCCTTTTATTATGGCATGTGATCTTGTTAGGAATGCTGATTTTTGAGAAAGGATTTTACCAGGAAGGATACATTGAGATTTCTCTCATTTTCAAGTATGTCCTGGGTGGCGAGTATGTACTGTTAGGTGTCTTGCCCAAGGACACTTACTGGAGAGGCGCTCGTCGGGATCAAACCTATGACTCCACAGGCTCTCTCCACGCAGAGCAGTGATGTTACCTCTACTCCACCCAGCCAGTACACTGAATTCAGACTACATCCTGGCATAGTGAGGATCCTTTTGTTATCATAACAAGGACAGAAATAGAAAAGTGCGCAAAAGTTATAAGCCAGGAAAAACATATTTTTCCTATAAGTGCTTGTGGGATTGGTCAACTTTGATGTTGTAATGTATCTGTATGCTGATTGGCTATAAGTTCTTTGAAATCTAATAAATTGGTTTGTCTGAACAATGAAAGGCAGACATATTGCAGCTATATCTTCTGTGTGGCTGGTTTAACTGTCTCCGCTGATCAGCATGAGCGCGTGTCTTTTCTTTGTATTTTGTTGCTTTGAGAAGAAACTTAAAAAGGTTTATGGCATTCCATATATGGTAATTATAATAGGAATATTGAATTTTTTTATGGTTATTATTTAACAGTTGGTGTCAGAAATTAGATCTAATAATTCAACTGTCTGATATGATTTTTTTCATGTTAAACAGTTGCTTATATAGACAAAGTAACTTTGCTTCCTGGTGAGACTCTGGCTGTGAGAGTCACTGTGTTGTTTTTGTTGCAGGAAGATTTTTATGGACGCTCTGTTTGTTTTTCTTTGTTTACACTCACCCGAAGGGATTATCTAGGAATCTAGGATCATGCCTTAAATTGTTCGAGTTGCTGTTATACTATGTTTGTTTATCTTAACGAGTGAGTCACCGCTCATTAACAGCTTTCTATCGGGCGAATTATGTTGATGTACCCTGTGAAGCTCTAATGCTGAGTCTGTGTTGGAATATTTGTTTATGTGTCACTCACCCGGGAAACAACAGATGTTTCTAGCGTTTGAGTATGTATGTGTCTGACTGTCTTTCTTTATCTGTCTGTGTCTGTATTGTAGTTCTGTTGTGTTTTGGAGTTGTGACTAGTCTATCTGCTTGTAATTGAGCATTTTATTTTAATTGATTAGGTCTGTAAGTATTGGATCTGTCTGGTTTCTTCTCGAATAACAAAATAGTTTTGTCTCCCATAGACATTTATTTTGTGTTGCTGTATGTTTGCGCTGCTTTCTTATTTTATAACCTAATTCTAAAGGATTTTCAAATTGTTTTTTTCTTTCAGATTTCACATTTGTTTTTGTATTTTATTTTATATTATTTTTATTGTTTCTTGCCATTGATTACAATCTGTTTATTTCAATGTTTGTCTTTACTATTTATTAATGTATGTGTTTATATTTGATGTTTTGTATTTCCTAGTTCTGATATTGTGTTTTTTCATATGTATTCAATGTATAGGGACTGCCTCTCTTACCTGTTACATCTCGACCCTGCCCCCTGGTGGTGGGAGCAGGGAGTTGCCAGTATACTGGTTTTCATGTTCAGGCTCTGCAGACCATCTCCACTGGGCTAATGGTCTGCAGTCACATGTTCTGCTCAGCCTATATATAGGGCCTGCCATGCATTTGATCCTTGGATTAGAATAGTCTAAGATCCACTGAGCTCCTGTTCCCTGTGTTAATTCTAGTTCTGTATCTGGATTTTTTGTGTATGACTTCTTGCTTTGGTTTCTGATTATTCTCTTGTCTGACCCTTGAAGTATATCTGCATTTTGATTATCACGTGTATGACCTGGCTTGGCTTCTGGAATGTCTCTTTTTGTATGTCCCTTGTCTGTTCAGTAATTATCTGTCTGTTTATTTTACTTTGCTTTCACTCAACAGGCACTTGGCCACGAAGCCATTTGGTGTGAGTGATACTCAGGGCTTTGTTTTGAACTCCCTGGCTGGGAGTGTTAGGATCAGCAGTGTACTGTATTCATCATATTTCAAGTTTCGAGTTCTGCCCAGCACTTTGCTGAATTCATTGTGTTTTCTAGTACTGCGTTTTGCCTTGCATTTTGCTGCATTTATTGTCTACCCCAAGTCCTGTGAACTGTCTGTAGCTGAGAAATTATACCCAGTGCAGGGCTTCCTCGTGTGTCTGTATTCCTGTACTGTCTTCCTTGTTTTCCAAGTACTGCAAGTGTATGCTGGAGTCTGCTATACTGCAACACAAATCATATACCTGCCCTAAAGGCTTCAAACCACACAGATTAAAGGTTCCCCATCACCCTATAGGGGGCCTACCGTTACATTACCACATGTTGCTTCATTTCTATGTGGTTTTATTGCTTTGCCTCGAGTAAAAAATAAAAAAAAGACCAAGAGAACAGAAGCTCTGGTTTCACATTAACATTCCAATAACTGCACTTGCTATATGCTTTAGTTTTTGTTGTTCATATAACCAACTGCTGTTTTTTTTCTCTCCATTATTCCTGCAAGAGGAGTTATCTTTCTTTGTTCTTTGTTTATTAATATCTCTTTTTATTTGTAATATATAATGTTATTATAAGTTTGTATAAGGACTTTTTTTTCCTTTGAATGCCAGTAGTTTTTTCTCTCTGTTCAACTATTCTCCTTATCTATTCTAAGAGCGATTTAGCAGTGCAAGTTGGATAATGGGATATGTAGTTATTTTTGTTGTTCTGTTAGGATGCTATAAAGGGATAATTGGACAGTATATAACAAATAACACATATCTAATGCATTAAATAAATATATAATAGTAATTAAATTCTGGAACTGTTAGTGCTTTATAAAAAACTAACTGTTGTGGAGTTGGGCGCTGTTTGAGCACGCTCGGCGTGCGTGCGGAGCAGATGTGGAACAGACAAAGGAATTGTGAGAGCTGGACTTAGTGTGAAGGGATGATACAAGTTGATGTATGATATAAAAAATTATTTTGTGTATCAAGGTGCTGGGCGTCGTCCATCTGCCACGGGCTTTAATATAAGCTATAAGTTTTCCTAAAAGAGGCGTGGTCGGTTATTTTTCTCTGGTCTTTGAGTCCAACACAAAGGATTGACCAGACCTTAAAGGGATACTCTAGGCAACATGACCACCTAAGCTTTTTTAGGTGGTCATGATGACCTAAGTATGTCCTTTTCTTCTGCTGCCCCTCCGCTGAGCCGATTGGCTGAAACAGCTGAGAGATGTGGAGGACTTTACTCCGCCCTCCCAGCTGTCAGTCAGCAGAGCGGGATTTGTATTTCCCACTTCTGCCAACTATTGCCGAGTAGGAGACGTCATCGCGCTTTCAGTGCGATGACGTCTCCAACTCGCCGCAGTAGCTGGCGGGAGTGAGCCGTCAGCATAGTCAGCGACTGTGATTAGTGTTATGCGCAAGAGGATATGCGCAACACTAATCAAAGAAGGTGAAGCAGGCAAAGAAGGTGTGGCTTGCGCAGAGTTCTGGGTACAGAAGAAAGAGGAGGGAGGCGCGGGAGAAAGAAAAAAACCGCTGTGGGAAAATGCCTCCGTTTTAAGGTAAGTATATCATTAAAAGAAAAAAAAAGTAGAACGACTAGGTAGGGCATTAGAATTTATATACTGTAAAAAAAAGTTGGGGTAATTTTGAGCTTAGAGTGTTGCTTTAACCCCTTAGTGACCGGGCGGTTTTACACAAATCCGTCCTTTAGTGACCGCTGCTGTTTTTACGTTTCTGTGCTGTTTGTGTTTACGTCAAATTTTCCTCTTACTCGTTTATGCAACCCACACATATTTTACACTGTTTTTAAATGGACTTTATAAAGATACCATTTTTTTCATCATTTCATATAATTTACTATAAAAAACATTGTGAAATATGACCCCCAAAATTTCTTATGTATCAACAACCGTCAAAAAAATTTAATTCCTTAGTAGTTTCTAAATTTAGTTCTGAGTTTAGCAATACCCAATGTTTACATATTCCTCGCTTTTCTCCTTATCTTATGCAACAATAAGTGAAAGTAGCACTTTGCCATTTACAAAGGGTTTACTTTTAAAAGTAGTCATAGTGACACTGTAACACTATCTGTCACTATTTCCTGAATAACCCTCCACATATACATATTTTTTTAAAGTACACAAATCAAGGTATTAAACTTGGGGGATTTTGACTCTTTCCATGCAAACCATTTTACCACAAATCTATGCCAAAGTTTGAGAAAAAAAAAGTTTTGGTGATTTTTTTTTTCTGAATGCAATTTAAGAGTACATGTACTTTGAACTTTAAGGTTTACTGCCAAAAAGCACCCCAAAATATGTTCAGCAACATCTTCTGAGTAAATTGATACCACCCATGTCGGGTCATTTGGGGGCTAATAGGCCTTATTTGGGGGGTGCACATTTCAGTTTTCCAACTTGGAATTTTCACATTTCGTCATCATGCACCCATGTCCTATTTCGGACATTTTTGAAGCCGGCCAAAGTAATTTACCCCCATCAAACCATATATTTTTAGAAAGGGCACACCCTAGGGTACTTCAAAGAGTTGTAGTTTAACACTTTCCATGCACTAGCTCTTTGTCAAACTTTCAGGTAGTCACTTTTTGTGTTATTTTTTCACACATCTTGTACTTTAGGCATGAATTGTCAAATCCAGTTATGGGTTACTGCCAAAAAACACCCCAAAATATGTTCAGCAACATCTTCTGAGTAAAGTGATACCACCCATATATAGATTTGTTCTGTTGTTTTTAGGGTGCTACGCCAATCGTTTGACATGTGCTTTTCATTTTTCTAATTTGACATATCTTCTTTGCTTATCTTCTTTTTAGGGACCTTTTTACATACCCCAATTTTATGAACGTGCATATATTTGGTAAGCTAACACCCCAAAGTATTGTAAATGGAGTGTTTTTATGCCATGGATGCAACCGTTTGCTCCAAACAAATTGGATACTGTTTGGTGGTCATTTTTCATTTTCACACCCACATCAGTTTTGGACTGTGATTTAGGAGACACTGTTGTCGGTTACTGCATGAAAACTCTCCACGTTGTTTTCTGCAAGGTCTCCTGAGTACACCCATGCCCCCCATGCATAGGTTTGCCAGGATTTTGGGAAGGGTCAAATACAATTTTTATTACTTTGTCATTGGAGTTGAAATTGAGATTATTTCTTCAGATAGGCCTATCTTGGTTTTGGTCTACCGCATACCCCAGTTTGAATTATTGCCAGAAAATTGTTTATATTTGACATGTTGACACCCCAAGGTATTGCATATGGAGTGCTTTGATGCCATGTATGCAACGGTTTTAGCCCAAAACATTTGAGAAGGTGTGTGGCGGTAATTTTTCAATTTTTTATTTTTATGCCCACATTAGATTTGGACTGTGATTTAGCAGACACTGTTGTCGGTTACTGCATGAAAACTCTCTAGGTTGTTTTCTGCAAGGTCTCCTGAGTACACCCATGCCCCCCATGCATAGGTGTGCCAAGATTTTGGCAAAATACAGCACCAATTGTAGAACATAAAAATGTAGGAATAAAATGTAAAAGAAAAAAAAAAACTAGGGATGCACCGATACCACTTTTTTAAGACCGAGTACGAGTACCGATACTTTTCTTTGATGTCATGTGACGCTTTCCAATAAGAACAGACCATATAAAAATGCCCCCAGCTCACATGTATATCCCCCTATATATATATATATATATATATATATATATATATATATATATATTCATACTGCCCCAGCTCACACATGGATATGCCCCAGCTCATGGATATGCCCCAGCTCACACATGGATACTGCCCCCAGCTCACACATGGATTTGCCCCAGCTCACACATGGATACTGCCCCAGCTCACACATGGATATGCCCCAGCTTACACATGGATATTGCCCCAGCTCACACATGGATATTGCCCCAGCTCACACATGGATTTGCCCCAGCTCACACATGGATTTGCCCCAGCTCATGGATATGCCCCAGCTCACTCATGGATATGCCCCAGCTCACACATGGATTTGCCCCAGCTCACACATGGATTTGCCCCAGCTCACACATGGATTTGCCCCAGCTCACACATGGATTTGCCCCAGCTCGCACATGGATTTGCCCCAGCTCGCTCATGGATTTGCCCCAGCTCGCTCATGGATATGCCCCAGCTCGCTCATGGATATGCCCCAGCTCCCTCATGGATTTGCCCCAGCTCACACATGGATATGCCCCAGCTCACACATGGATATGCCCCAGCTCACTCATGGATATGCCCCAGCTCACACATGGATTTGCCCCAGCTCACACATGGATTTGCCCCAGCTCACACATGGATATTGCCCCCAGCTCATGGGTATTCCCCTCCAGCTCACACATGGACATGCCCCCCCAGCTCACACATGGGTATGCCCCCACAGCTCACACATGGGTATGCCCCCACAGCTCACACATGGATATGCCCCCACAGCTCACACATGGATATGCCCCCACAGCTCACACATGGATATGCCCCCCAGCCCCCCCACGACGATACTTACCTTCCTGAGCGACGCCGGGAATGTCTCCACGCGTGCGCTCGTTGGAAGGACCCCAGCCGCAACCACGTGGGACCATGTGATCACGGCTGGGGTCCTTCCAACGAGCGCGCGCGGAAACTTTCCCGGCGTCGCCCAGGAAGGTAAGTATCATCGCGGAGAGCAGCTGCAGGGCCTGTCCGAATGCTCTATCAGCATTTATGGAGCTCTATGGAGCTCTATCAGTTTCAGCTCCAGGTCATTTTGGGGTTTTTGTACCAGGATGCACCTGCTCCCCGGGCGGTGATGGGGGACAGAGTTGGGGCTACACATTTTATTTTTAAAATCCCCCCTACTGAGGGCAAACAGAAACCCCAAAAAAGATGCAGGGTGTGTTTCAAGAGGGGGCAGAGGAGAGACACAATCTTTTACTGCCCAGAATGCCCTGGACAACCCGGTCTGTGTCTTGGGGACTGTTTCAAGATGTATCACACTGTGCGTGATCTGTGATTTTTTTACTCGTGCAGTACGCCCTGATATTTTTCCTGATACCGAAAGCCGGCATTGAGCCGGCTTGCCGGCATCCGAGGGGCTGATAGAGCATTCGGACAGGCCCTGCAGCTGCTCACTGTGTTCATACTTACCTTCCTGAGCGACGCCGGGAAAGTTTCCGCGCGCGCTCGTTGGAAGGACCCCAGCCATGATCACATGGTCCCACGTGGTCGCGGCTGGGGTCCTTCCAACGAGCGCATGCGCGGAGACATTCCCGGCATCGCTCAGGAAGGTAGGTATCGCAGAGAGCTCCAGGGGCGGCTGTCCGAATGCCGATAGAGCATTCGGACAGCCGCCGCAGCCCCTCGGATGCCGGCAAGCCGGCTCAATGCCGGCTTCCGGTATCAGGAAAAATATCGGGGGCTACTGCACGAGTACCAAGTACTCCTGCAGTACCCAGTATCGGCCCCGATACCGATACTAGTATCGGTATCGGTGCAACCCTAAAAAAAAAAACTGAACTAACTAACTAGACTGTAAGAAAAAAAATCACAGATCACGCACAGTGTGATACATCTTGAAACAGTCCCCAAGACACAGACCGGGTTGTCCAGGGCATTCTGGGCAGTAAAAGATTGTGTCTCTCCTCTGCCCCCTCTTGAAACACACCCTGCATCTTTTTTGGGGTTTCTGTTTGCCCTCAGTAGGGGGATTTTAAAAATAAAATGTGTAGCCCCAACTCTGTCCCCCATCACCGCCCGGGGAGTAGGTGCATCCTGGTACAAAAACCCCGAAATGACCTGGAGCTGAAACTGTAAAAAGGACAGTGTCACTCCGGGGTTTGCCTTTTTGCAGAGCAAAAAGGCATTGTGGGTTGCAATTTGCATCAGGTAAATTGCAACCTTTTTGTACCAGGCCCTTGACTTCCGCATAATCTGGTAGGGCTGGAGCAGCTGATCTGCCAGATCAACCCCACCCATATGCCGGTTATAGGCTTTGATGCACACTGGCTTCCTGATGCGCTCAGCTCTGCCACGTACAGAGACCTCCACAGACCTCTCAGTGTGGATGGTGGATAGAAGGTATACATCCTTCTTGTCTCTGTACTTGACCGCCAACAGCTCCTCTTGGCGCAGAGCTGAGGTCTCCCCCCTTTTTAACCGGGTGCAGACAAGCTGTGCTGGGAAACCTATGCGGTTCTTGCGAACAGTACCGCATGCTACTGTATCAAAACAATACAGCAGCTTGAACAAAGGGACACTCGTATAAAAATTATCAACATGCAAGTGGTACCCTTTGTTCATCAGGGGAAAAAGTAGGTCCCACACAATCTTGCCACTGGTTCCCAGGTGTTCTGGGAAACCTGGAGGGTCAAGGCTACTATCCTTTCCCTCGTACACCCAGAAGGCCTGAGTATACCCACTCTCGCTGTCACAGAGCTTATACACCTTCACTCCATACCTGGAACGTTTGGAAGGAATATACTGCTTGAATCCCAGCCTTCCCTTGTATTTCATTAGGGATTCATCCACGCAGATATTCCTTCCAGGTGTATAAGCCTCTGCAAACCTGGCGGCGAAGTGGGTAATCAGGGGGTGGATTTTATACAGCCTGTCAAACTGGGGATGCTCTCTAGGAGGGCACAGGCTGTTGTCACTGAAGTGCATGAAACGCAAAATGTTTTCATACCTTCTACGTGACATTGATTGGGGGTAAATGGGGGTAGAGCAGATGGGGCTACTGCTCCAGTAGGAGCGAATTGAGGGCTTCTTCATGATGCCCATCAGCATAGTAAGTGCCCAGAATTTCAGAAATTCTGGCACATCTAGCGGGGTCCATTGCTGCCTTGCCAAGTAGGAGTCTGGTTTCGCAGCACAATGCTGATGGGCATACAGATTTGATTGGGCAACAATGTGGCCCAACAAATCATCCCCCATAAACACCCGCAAAAACTGTGTGGCGGTAAATCCTGCAACATCAATATTGATGCCAGGATTTGCCGTGAAAAGAGGGATATCTGGCCTCTGGCGATGAGGCACTACCCACTCCTCAGCTGGAGCTGTGCGTCTCCTGCTGGCAGGTGGTGGCCCAGGATCTGCATCAGAAACATCACTAGGAGATACATCAGCCAGCGTAGATGATGTATCTAGCGAGGTCTCTGAGCACTTAGCGGGGTCAAAATCTGGGTCGGAGTCCGACGCAGATGCCTCAGATTCTGACGCCAGGATGGCATATGCCTCCTCGGCGCTGTACACCCTCTCAGACATTATATATAATAGATTATAAAATTTTATAATTATTATATATATATATATATAAGCGGATTATTGGTTCTCAAAAGAACCGTTGGGTTTCACAAGAAAATACAAATAAACACCTAAATCTCTCTAAATCCCTCTAAACCTGCCTCAATTGTTCTAAATCTCTCTAAATCCCTCTAAACCTGCCTCAATTGTACTAAATCTACCTAAAATCTCTAACCTGTCAAATCTGATCTCTCTCTCTCGCTCACCAAAACACAAGTGAGGAGAGGGAGGGAGAATCACAGAGGTCACGGCCAATATTTACAAAATATTGACCTGACCTGACAAATTAGAAATTTTATTTTGATTTTTTCTTACTTCTGATTGGATGTTGCTAGCCTGCCTCTCTGATGCAGGCTAGGAACATCCCACACAGCCCCAAGATGACCCTGCCCTTAGATGGGCAGCGCCATCTTGACTGTCACTTTTATTTTATTTTATACCTTTTTTTTCTTTTTTTTTACACTTTTTTTTAGTCTGCTGGGTGCCTTGATCCCTCGAGGCACCCAGCAGAGCACCTGATCACTTATGTGATCTTTTTTGTACTGAGTGCCACGATACCTCGTGGCACTCAGTACTTCCTGCCGCTACCGGAAGTGATCGCTCGGGGGGAGCGATCACGGACGGACCGGCGGCAGGTAACCATATTGCAAGGATGCCTCGATGTCGAGGCATCCCTGCAATATACTCAGAGCAGCTGGAAGCGATACCGATCTCTTCCAGCTCTCTGTAGAAGTGTGGGGCACCTTTCCGGTGAAACCGGATGTTGATCGCTCCCGGGGAGCGATCACAAGGGGCCCCGGGACTTCTAACTGCCATTGCACGGATGCCTGGACTCCCAGGCAGCCTGCAATGGCGTTTGAGCTGCTGGAAGCGATCCGATCGCTTCCAGCGCTCAAAAGACCGCAGGACGTACCATGTACGTCAGCGGGTCTAAAAGAGACCCGCGGCCGTGACGTACATGGTACGTCCGAGGTCCTTAAGGGGTTAATATAAGTTATATCTTTTGCATAAGGGACGTGCATGCTTGTGTAGTCTTCTTTGTTACTGATCGAATGATAATCTCTATTAAAGACATAATAATAATAATATTTGAATCCCCTATTAAGTAATTGCTAAAATGACTGAAGTCATTTACAGGTTTTGTAACCTGTACAATGGAATATATATAGGTTCATTATAACACAGTAGGCCAAGAGATCCTGTTTAAGAGCTTACAATCTAAAAGAATAAAGTGATATTGAAGGATTAAAGTTTACGTAGATTGTGTGGAAAGCGCCTACAGATTCTGTAGCGTTGTACAAAGGAATGCTAAAGTATGTTCGAAATAAGGAAATCAGGCAGATTTATTTGGTATTCAGGTGATAAGTGGTGATCTGAACAATGAAAGGCAGACATATTGCAGCTATATCTTGTGTGTGGCTGGTTTTACAGTCTCCGCTGATCAGTGCGTCGTTTCTTTGTATTTTGTTGCTTTGAGCAGAAACTTGAAAAAAGATTTATGGCATTCCATATATGGTAGTTATAATAGGAATATTAATTTGTGTATGGTTATTATTTAACAGCGGCACCCCTCTCCTCCGTGTGGCACCCCTCTCCTCCGTGTGGCACCCCTCTCCTCCGTGCTTCAGCGCACAGTAGCAGGCTGCAGGAAGAGGAGGTCATGTGGCAGAGCTCGGCAGCAGCCGGGTATTCAGTCACCGGCGGCCGGGTATGCAGTCACCGGCGGCACGGACAGCGCGTCCCACAGGTCACATTGAGCAGTGGGGCGGCCGCCCCCTGGAAAGTGCCACCCTAGGCCTAGGCCTTGTCGGCCTAGGCCAAGATACACCACTGATGCGAATACCAGGAATGGATAGCATCAGATCATTGGCTGAGCGAATTGGTCGGGACGGGATGTACCTGTTAATAATGGGGGAGATGAAGGCAGGGGTGCGGTTATGGAGAGCTTTGTACATGAGCACCAGTATTTTGAATTTGATTCTAAAGGAAACATGGAGCTAGTGTAGAGATTTACAGGGGAGAGGTGCATGAGCTGGGGTGGATGAGATTAGCACAGGCATTCATAACAGACTGCAGAGGGAGAATCTAGGACCTTTTAAACACCAGACAGAAGGAGGTTACAGTACTCAAGGTGGGAGATAATAAGAGCTTGGATGAGCTTTTTAGCAGTCCTGATTAAGACAGGGACGAGCGCGTGCCACTAGTAGGCATACCCCCTGGGCACGCCTATGGTTTCCAATTTGTCAAAATTGGTTGAGGCCCACTAGTGCTCTATATCGCACTCCAGACATTTGCCCTGTTGTCTGGCAAAGATTCAGCTCTTTCCTGAAACATTTAACCCTTTACTTACTAATAGGGCACAAATAACCCATTCCCTGCCAGAAAACTCCATATTCAGGTCATTGTCACACAGGGGCTTTTTATAGACTAAGCATTGCCTTATTGCCATGGCTGGGAGACATTTCATTTCTGAATTCACATTCATCAATGGATACAGGTTATAATCAGCAATATATGGATTTACTTACAAGAAGGCTGCTCACTAACAGGACCCTCAGGCTGGATCTCCTCTCTGGATTCACCAGGCGGATCTGCGGCCTCACAGGGCTAAGGACACAAAGACAAAGGGGATTGAGCTACAGGGGATAAAGGAGATGCAGAAATTACATATAATCCCACATTAATACAAACAAAACCAAAACACATTTTAACCACCTAAATGGCACACCCTGTGGCAGTTGGGTCTGAACGCCACGTGGATGGCATAGCAGGCCCCTTTGTCTATGGGCTGTCTCCTGCCTGCACACCAGCGAGCACGTACCACACATCATCTGTGTAGGAGGGCCAGAGGAGGGGCCGCAGCAGCAGCCAGAGAGCCGGGACGATTAACACGCCCTGCTGGCATTTACACCCGCCCGCCGGGCAAAACTTGTCCAGCAGTAAAGGGATAATGATACAAAACAGAGTATAAAAAAGTCACTTACTCAAGACAACAATGAGCAAGAAGAAAAGAGACGTAGCACTTCCTGATTCGGCATCTGGACAACTTTTGTTTTTGCTGTCATAATCACTCTAAACTCCAGACTCCAACATTTCCTGAACACGTCAACCTTCACCTACCCTGACGCTGCCACTGACCACTATAACGCTACTCTTATCTCGGCTTTAGACATGCTTGCTCTTTCTCAATTCTGTAAGGCCTCACACTGCCAGCTTCAGCCCTGGCAGACATGCTACCTGCAAAGAGGCGCACACACTGCAGAACGTGCCTGGAGGAAATCCCACTCTGAAACGGATTTCATTCAATCAAATTTATTTGCAGTCATGCAAGTAACTCTGCCCTTTACTTGGACAAACAAGCATTATTCTCATATCTATTCTGTCCTCCAACCCTAAACATCTCTGGTCCACTTTCAACTCTCTCCCCTACCCACCAGCACCTTTCCCCCTCACCTGCCTTTAGCGCTCAGGAATTGGCAGATTACATCTTAAACAAAACTCTCACCATCAGAAACAACATCCTGACACAAACCAGTAATCCACCACCTCCACTCCCAGAAGCCCCCTCTGCTGCTTCCTCCGTGCCACTGAGAAGGAGGTCAAGTCTTTACTATCCTCACATCTCACCACGTGCCCGCTCGACCCCATTCCCTCACATTTAATACCTCCACTTTCCTCCTCTCTCGTCCCTGCCCTCGCACACATCATCAACTTATCTCTCTCCACCGGCTCCATCCCATCCGCCTTCAAACACACGCATGTTACCCCTATACTAAAGAAACCCTCCCTAGATTCCAACTGTCCATCCAACTATCGCCCTGTATCCCTGCTTCCGTTTACCCTTACGCTCTTGATAAAACTAGTCTTCAACTGCCTCTCCCTCTTCCGGTCCTCTAAATCCCTACTGATCCCCTGCAATCAGTCTTCCGTCCCCTACAATAAACTGAAACTGCCCTCAAAGTCACCAATGACCTCCTAACGGCTAATAACCACGGCCACTATTCTATTCTCATCGTGCTTGACATCTCAGCTGCTTCTGACACTGCCGACCACCCCCCTCCTTCTACAGACGCTCACCTCTCTCTGTCTCTGTGACACTGCACTCTTGGATTGACTCTTACATAGAAACATATGTCGGCAGATAAGAAC
Source organism: Leptobrachium leishanense (assembly GCA_009667805.1). Classification (NCBI taxonomy): domain Eukaryota; kingdom Metazoa; phylum Chordata; class Amphibia; order Anura; family Megophryidae; genus Leptobrachium; species Leptobrachium leishanense. The sequence continues at coordinate 144,416,580 of CM019068.1, read as the reverse complement.
CTTTGCGGCCTATATAGTCTGCCCAATTATATGGATACTTTCCCTGGATTTATCATATTTAGAATAGCCTTATGTCTATCCCATGCCTGCTTAAACCCAGTCACTGCTTTAGCCTCTACCACTTCTACTGGAAGGCTGTTCCATGTATCCACCACCCTCTCAGTAAAATAATACTTCCTGATGTTACTTTCAAAACTTTGCACCTCTAATCTAAGACTATAACATCAGGAAGCATTATTTTACTGAGAGGGTGGTGGATACATGGAACAGCCTTCCAGTTGAAGTGGTAGAGGCCAAAACAGTAATTGAATTTAAGCAAGCATGGGATAGGCATAAGGCTATCCTAAACAAAAGATAAATCCAGGTAAAGTATCCATGTAATTGGGTAGACTAGATGGGCCGAAAGGTTCTTATCTGACGACATTCTCTATGTTTCTATATCCTTTTGTTTTGCTACTTTGTTTCCTTTTAAATATACGCATATAAGCGGCCAGCTTCCCTAGCATTCGATATAGGTCTGTGAGACCTGGGGGCATATCCAAGAGGAGCTGGGGGCATATCCAAGAGGAGCTGGGGGCATATCCAAGAGGAGCTGGGGGCATATCCAAGAGGAGCTGGGGGCATATCCAAGAGAGCTTGGGGGCATATCCATGAGAGCTGGGGGCATATCCATGAGAGCTGGGGGGCAAATCCATGAGAGCTGGGGGCATATCCATGAGAGCTGGGCGGCATATCCATGAGAGCTGGGGGGCAAATCCATGAGAGCTGGGGGGCAAATCCATGAGAGCTGATGAGAGCTGGGGGGCAAATCCATGAGAGCTGGGGGGCAAATCCATGAGAGCTGGGGGGCAAATCCATGAGAGCTGGGGGGCATATCCATGTGAGCTGGGGGCATATTCATGAGAGCTGGGGGCATTCTGTATATATCTAAGGGGGGATATATACATGTGAGCTGGGGGCATTTTTATATGAGGTCTGTTCTTATTGGAAAGCGTTCACATGACATAAAATAAAAGTATCAGTACTCGTACTCGGTCTTAAAAAAAGTGGTATCGGTGCATCCCTAATTTTAACTGTATGCACAACTGCTGCACTCACAGCAACCACATAGACACTCTACACACCATAATACATATGCACACACACTATAGAGATCCCATGTGATATATATATACATATATCTACTACAGAGATTACATACATAGATCATTTTCATTGCAATGCATACAAAGCCAAAGAGCATATAAACTCACTATACACATATATAGCACTTATACAGACTGGGCAGCACATATACATTGCGCCATATACGCAAACACAGTACATACAGTCAGGTCCAAAGGTATTGGGACATCAACACAATTCTAACATCTTTGGCTCTATACACCACCACAATGGAGTTGGAATGAAACAAACACAATGTGCTTTAACTGCAGACTGTCAGCTTTAATTTGAGGGTATGTACATCCAACTCAGGTGAACGGTGTAGGACTTACAGCAGTTTTCAGATGTGCCTCCCACTTGTTATTATTATACAATCACTATGCTGTCAAACACTGAATAATAAAATATATTACCTTGGTCGCAGCACATTGGTTTTCCTCCGGGCCTCATGCTTCCGCGGGGTCACGGTCGGGGGTGCTACCACGCAACACGTTGACATCCACAGAGTGCAGGAAGACCCGCAGGGGTGCTGGCAGACAATCAACTGTTGATCGGCAGCACGCCCTGATGGAGCCCACGGAGTTGCAGAATGCTGCCGCTCTCCCTCTCTCACTGAGCAAGGCCTGCCAGTCCCGGACAAGCCCCCAGAAATGAAGCAGCCTCCTGGGTGTAATTCAGGTTAGGCAATTGTGACTCGGTGGTAGACAAAGGAGACGGAGGCCTTCTTAAGCAGGAAAAGCATTTATTCGGTACCGAGCCTTGAATCAGGTCTAGCCCAAAAAGACTCAAGTCCCGAGCCAACAGAGAAGCAAAGAATTTATACATAGTGAGTAAAAATGCACACCCCTCCCCAGGTTACCCTCCCACTTCCCATATCAACCTTCATTATACATATTGGACTTTATTCATCATTTTGCAAGTCAGCAAGGTTCACCTCAAAGACACGACCCTTGAGCCCACCGCAGACAATCCATAACAAATATGGCCAGCTGCAGGATTTACTGACTTAGTTATTCCTTATGCGGCCTTGGTATATTAAGCAACTTTTATGGCTTGGCTAGGAATATTTAGAGACCTGGAGGGGGGGGGGAGAAGAGGTGATTCTTCAGTCAGCAGAAATCAGGTTTAAAACAAGATATTAGAGGCTACACTTAGAAAATAGAACTGTATAAACGATCTAAAATGGTGGACAGGGAACAGAGAGGGTGACGCTAGGTTATTCCCAGGTAACGCTCTTTCAGTGATAGTTTGAAGACAAATACGCAAGCATTGAGCAGTGTGTGCAGTTAAGTGTTTAAACCTCACCAGCAGTAACCTCCAGCATTCACACTTGTCCAGGTTGTTACTGTGCTGCTACAGATTGCTGTTGATGTGCTCTCTTTCACTGGCAGCAATCTCCCAGCAGGACAGGGTTCTCCATTATGCTGAAGGGGGGGGGGGGTCAGGCTGCAAGCAGGCATACAGCTTGAAAGGAGTCCACACTCCACAGGGAGTTTCATGGTGAGCTGCTGCCTTAGATTTAGGACTCCAATTCAGGGCTATTGGTGGACAGAGGAAGCAGACAGACATGCTGGGTGCCCTGTGCTGCCCCCCTACACCCCCCAGCTCTCACCCTTCCTCCTCCCCAGCTGTCACCCTTCCTCCTCCGGTCTCTCGGCAAGGCGTTCTCCTGTGCCCCCCCCCCTCCAAGGTGGTTCAACCCCTGCTTTCATCACTTACCTGAGGCCTGTTCAATACCTCAGCAGCTGCTGAATTGCTGCAGCGCAGCAATTCAGTTTGCTGCAGCAGTGTCGTTGAACCCTTTGGATGCGAATTTTGAATCCAAAATGGCCGACAATTTCTTAATGAAAAATTCAGATTGTTTTTCGGATCACTCGGACAAAAAATAATAAAGAGAAGCAGTCAGCACAATTCCGTTTTGTTTGCACACACCACAAATGATAGTTTTTAATGAATAAACGTTATGTTTACTTCTGAAACAATATATAAATTGAACTGTAATATATGTCTATGTGCAGGGGGAAATAATAAATAAATATTTTGTGCTTTGGTGAACAAAAACCTCAAAATTAACATTGCTGTAGGGAATTATTACTTGCTTCGAGGCGGCGGCCATCTTGCTATAGGGCATTGTTACTGGCTTCATGCGGCGGCCATCTTTAATACGTCACACGAAGCATCTCCTCGGGTCGCTGCAAGTGCTAGGTTAGCACTGCTGAGCGCTGAGCGGTTGAACGGCGTTCAATGCAAGTTGCTAACTTAGCACTTGTAGCGGCTGAGGTATTGAACAGGCCTCAGGCTTGTCTCTCCTTTCACTCACATGACCGCAATGCTCTTACCAGCTGTCTCCACGCAGCCGCAGCGTGGAGGAGCTGAGGAGGGATTGGGAAATAGCCGCCGGAAATAACGCACTGTTATATTCGGCAGACGGCTGCCTCTGAAACACAGGGATACTGTGTTCGCGTTTGGGAGCGCTCTCAGTTTAAATTACGGGCATTGGGGAGCCCAGTGCTGGTGTGACACCCTCTAAAGATTGGTACCTGGGGTACCTAATTGGCAGATGTATTCAGATTGCTTGTCTCACTCAAATTAATCTTTTGAATAAATTATCCTATATACTATTAGTGTGGTTTATTCTTGGCACCCAAAGTACAAAGCAACCCCCTCCTCCTTTACAGCTATAACAGCGTCCACTCTTCTGGAATGGCTTTACACAATATTGTGAAGTGTTTCTGCGGTAAGTTTTGAAACTCATCTAGTGAAGTATTTGCAAGATCAGACACACAGACAGCCAGCGAGCATCAACACACAGGCTCAGGTTGGCCCCCGGGGCAGGGAATCCAGAAGCGGAGCCCCATCCGGACTGCCATTCCTAGCACAGCCCTCATCGTCTACCGCAGCAACCAGACAGTCCTCAGCTGAGACCAGAAATGAGGTAGCCCCAAGCTCACTCATTTGTGGGGCCCACGCTCCCCAGCAACTCTCCAGCACAGCCACCAACTGACGCCAGACACCTCTGGTGAGAGGGCCGTCGTCCACCTCCGACAGCTTGGTCAGGCAGGAGTCCAGCCTCAAGAGCACTGCCGCCGTATCTTTCGTGGGGGGAGGGGATCCAGCCCACTACCAACCATCAGGCCCCCCCACCACACTTGCCAAACAGCCATCCAGGGTGGCTGTGAGACAGGGGCCCACCATTTCCACAGCAAGGTTCCAACCAGGGATGAAAATCTCCAAGAAGACGGTAGCAACAAGGCAGGTATACAGCAGGTGCCAAGTGGTAAGCCGCAAGATGACCACCTACTAGACACTCCGGCCAAAAAACAGCCGCTGAATGGTAAGTCTCTCTGATCCGGAGGGGGGACAGAACAGACCCTATAATATACTCCCGATGGCAAGCCACTTAGGGACCTCAAACAAGGGAAATCAACAGAGAAAGTCAACAAAAAAGCCCCAAGGAGAGAAAGAGAGACAAAGCAGATGTCATGTCCTCGGCCCCCGCGGCGCCTGGGGGCCTAGATGTCCGACGGCGTTGCTGGCAGGACTTCAGACTGGCGGATCGGCGTCTCAGGGGGCGGGGCCTGGCATGGTCACGCAGAGCCACCAGGTTTAAAAGCAGGCGCGAGTATCTGCTCATCGCCCTGACGTGGAGTTATTCTCGCATCGCCTGCTGATCGTGTATTGTCTCAGTCTGTATAGTTGCCTAATTTCTGCTTGTACGAGGACCCTGATTGTGTATCGAACCCGGCCTTTTTATTGACTATTCTCTCGCTCTTGCCCTTTTATTGTAGTTTATCATACTCTGCTTACGCCAAGTGGATATACTGATTATTGCTTTATGGTCTGTTTGTGGGTCTGCCCTGCAGCTTGCAGAATCTATCAACTCTCTGGTAGTAATCCTATGCACAAAGTATATTGCAAGATCTCTGATTGGTTCAGAAAGCTGCAGGGCAGACCCACATTCAACCCATCATGTCTACCGCAAGGTATTGAGCATACGTACAAAGTTTATCGCAAGGTCTCTGTTTGTGGGTCTGCCCTCCAGGTTGCTAAATCTATCAAACCCTCTTGGGAACTGTCAGATACTAAGCATATATATATTGCGCTCTGTGTAACCTCACATTGCAGGCCTGCCCTGCAACTTACTGAATTATCTGTACGTGCTTTATACGCTGTTGAGCATAAACATAAGAGAGTCTCCTCTGGTGCCAATGCAGAGCGTAACATTGACTACGCTTTTTCTGAACATAGTTCTATTTCAGTCTCATGATACTGTCCTGATCTGTGTATAGTTAACTAGTTTTCACTCTGCAGACATTTGATCTCGAGATCACTTGCTGCTGAGTGGTATATAGGTTTATACCTCACCTCCCTGGCTGGGAGTGTTGGGTGTGGCAGTGGTGATTGCTATCGAATCAAGTACCAGGTTAATCTGTCCATAAGGATCCGAACAACGCTGATCCCAGGTGAGCGCCATAGCGCCTGTAACAGCGGAGCTCCACCAAAACACGACCTCTCCCATCCATGGCTGGCCATGCCCCCTGTTCTCCCCGCATTTTGTATTGTTATCCCTGTTTCTATGTGCTTCAGTCTGAGCTTGGTTCCACTCCAGGTATATGCTAGAGCTTTTTTTTTTTTTTAGAGTTTTCGGGTTGTGGTCCAGGGGGCTTAATAGTCAGGCTAGAAATTCTTCCAGATGGAGGGCCGCCTCTTTTATGAGTTTGGCAAAAAGAGTGGGAGACTTTTAGTGCGGGCCATTCCCAAGTGCAGGTCGGAGATTTTTATTCCTAAATTACTCACGTCACGGGGCGCCACAATCGTACTTCTCAAAAATATGCTGAAGGCCTTTCATTCCCATTTTGACACCTTGTATAACGTAGACTCTAGTCCTTCCCCGCTCTGATTCCTACAGAAATAGAAGCATACCTTAGCGCAGGGATGTCCAAACTCTGCCAGATGTTCCTGAACTACAACTCCCAGAATTCTCTGACTGCATTAGATGGATAGAGAAGCTTGGGGGTTGAAGTCCAGGAACATCTGGGGGGCCATAGTTTGGACATCCCTGCCTTTGCAAAAATGTTAGTAAAAGATTACAACCTACTGCACATTCCCACTTAGAATCACCTATTCAAGCGGATAAGTTTGAGGCGGCACAAAAATCCAAACCCGCCAGAAAGTCACCAGGTCCAGATGGACGCTCTCGGAAATATTATAAATGTAATGAAATCACTTGTCATATAATTTTTGGTATCACTGTATATGAGATATCACTATATAAAGTCACATTACGTATCACTTTAAGTTTTATATCTATAAAAGGGATATACAGTGTGTTCATAGACATATGCACTTTGTCCTTTCCCCACTATGCGTACTCCCAGAGTCTATGCAGAGCTTAACAGGCAGCTAAACCTTTCCTATGAGTCGAATAAATGAGGCTGGTTTGCAGTCTTTATGTTTATTAACTGGTTGTAGGAACACAACTACATGCACATGCGTGATGCGTAAGTGTGTGATGTTGAGTGGTAAAACTGTGGAAAAGCGGAACAGTACAGTGTAAAAATACAGAATACACACAGATTTGTATAGCAGTAACACATAGCATTACAGAAACAAGGTGTGTGAATAGAAAACACTAGGCCATGCTGCAACCATGTGAAAAGCAGGTGGCTGCAATGTAAGAGGAAATATATATATATATATATATACAGTACATATGGTGCTTCTAAAGCTGGTAGGGACTGTGGGATGGCTAGGGGAACGTTAAGCTAAAGTCCTTACCGACTATACTTCTCATAGAGGAGAGAGATGGTTGCCAGATGTGTCTTTCAGCTCCTGTGGTAAGGAAATTAGGTTCTTCTTCCCACAATCCCTTGCTGGAGGGAAGCATGTGACTAGCCAGCCAATAGGATTCTAGGAAGGCTGGCTGAATACCAGAGTGCTATGAAATAAAACAGCCACTAGATGGCGATAACATGAAACATATACATTTCTATGTAAACCTTGAATCTATCTGCCCTAAGGCAGCACACACTCCCCGCCTGGTGTTGGTAGATACCACCATCAGAGTCTTCTGAAGAAACAACAAAATGAGTTCAGTCACTGTTCTGAGAAATAACTTTGTCTCATTCTGCTTGTGTATCTTGACTTCAGCTTTGCGGACTTTCCCGTCCTCACTCAGGAGTGCTTTCGCAACAAGACCTAAAGGCCACTCGTTTCTGTGCGACTGGTGGACTTTCATAAGCACGATGTTAAAAAAATCAATAAAATCGTTCTAGCAAAGTGGGGTTCATAAATATTTGTACAGACAGTGTTTGCACTCCCAAGTAACATTTCTTCCTATTAATGTCTCCACAAAATAGCCTTAATAATAAAAGCAGGGAGGCACACAGATGAATGGAATTATTAGCAATTGGTAGTGGAATTCGTACCAATGCACTCACACAGCATATTAGTTGATAAGCTTGTAAAAGGTATCTTTGCTTGTATGTTACCGCTTCGCTGATTCTAGAGCATCGTATTCCTGGTCAACCCCGCCGCCACAGGACCACCAACAAGAGGACGATTCCAGTAAAAAGCGATTTATTCGTAACACAGCTTAATAAAGTTCCAAAGCGTTTCGTCCAAATATACAAAGGACTTCATCAGGGAAAATAATAAATGCATACAACCTCTTTCGCTCCCCACTCTTAAAAACAGAAATTCTTTGAAAATAAAATCAACAGGACGCAATTGAACACAATTAAGTAAACAATCGACAGCTTCTGCGGGTCCGTCGTCACCTCCAGTTCCGTGCGTTCCAGCTGGTGCGCATATCCAGAAGTCTTTCAAGACGGAAATGACGTATCGGTCCCTCTCCTTCCTTATAGTCCTCAAAGCGAGAGTACCAAATGAAGACAAATCTTTTCCAATTGGCGGCGCGTACTTGCGCTGACAGCAGAGTCGATTCGGGGGAATCAGTCCATATGCTTTTTAACCCTTCCATATCCAGGAGTGAGGATCACCCTAAAAATACTCTCCCAGTGTCAGGGAAAACCATGCAAAAAATAAAATAAAAAAGGATTAAAATATAGTAAAATAAATAAAAAATACACATGAAATCAGAATGCGACGATAAATACAGAATTCTTATTGTTACAAAGTCTTAGTTTCAAGCCTCCCATTCTTAACATAGATATTGAGATCTAAAAAATCTACGTTATCTTTTTCTATCCTTGAGGTGAAAGATAAATTAAACTCATTATTCAAGGTTTGAATGAACACCTCCAGCATACTAAGATCTCCTTGCCAGATGAACGGCGGAGCTAACTGCCGACGGGACCGGACGCTGCTCGAAGAGCTCTTCTGCTGACCTCTCTATATTACCCACTTTTTAGCGTTCCCCCATTTTTTCTGGGACCCCCTTACGAACTCTTACACCCCATCCCAGTAGTGAGAAGCGGAGGCTGCACAGTGACTTCTGGCTTTGAGGTGCCCAAACCGAACTCTAGACCCCTGTTTGCGGCCTACCTCTGGCAGACATTTTTGGGACCTGAGGAGTTGCCCCGGACTTCCTGAATCCGAACCTGAGGCTGCGGTCCTGGATCCGCTCGTAAGGGCTTCCCTGCATCCACGGCCGCTTCACACTCCTCACACCTACCGTCGGCTGTCCACAGCCTGCACCCGGTGACGGGCTGTGTCCCTCAGGCAAAGTGACGCGGCCTCTCCTGGGACCTTGCTGTCTGCGATGATGGGGAAGAAGTCTATCAAGCGAGCACCTCTGCAGGGGGACACTAGTCAGCCAGATATTCATATGTCCCTTGGTGGTGGGACCCGAGTAGGCGGGGTCACTCCGCTGTACTTACCTGCTGAGATACCGGAGGTATTGGAAGGGGGCTATGAAGAGTCTGCAGGTACATCTTCTCCTATGTCCCTGCGTGAGTCTCTGATTTGTACCTCGCGGTACAGGTAGTTGACTTCTCTCCACTAAGCCAGAAGAAACCTCTTGAACGCCTTTTATATGAGGGATGGAGGTGTAGAGAGAAACCACATCTATTGTGGCCAGATAAAAGTGGTCTTTCCATTCAATTTTTTGTAAATCCTGTAGAATATGGCCTGTATCTCTAATGTACGATTTAGTAGTTGGTACCAAAGGTTGTAAATACCCGTCTATATATTGCGAGAGGTTACATGTAAGGGAATCAACCCCACTTATATTCAAACCCCCCCAGGGAGACCCAGTGGGGAGGGGAAGACGTTGTATGCATTTATTATTTTCCCTGATGAAGTCCTTTGTATATTTGGACGAAACGCATTGGAATTTTATTAAGCAGTGTTACGAATAAATCACTTTTTACTGGAATCGTCCTCTTGTTGGTGATCCTGTGGCGGCGGGGTTGACCAGGAATACGACGCTCTAGAATCAGTGAAGCGGTAACATACAAGCAAAGATACCTTTACAAGCTTATCAACTAATATGCTGTGTGAGTGCATTGGTACGAATTAACATACGAGTAAAGATACCTTTACAAGTCCATCACCTAATACACTGTGTGAGTGCATTGGTACGAATTCCACTACCAATTGCTAATAATTCCATTCATCTGTGTGCCTCCCTGCTTTTATTATTATTTTTTTCAGAGGGCCAGAATACTCGTGGAAAATAACACTGCTAAGGCTAGGGTCAGAGTGGGGCAGTCGGAACGCGCGTGCAGACGCACTAAATCACGGCGGCAGTAGCAGCACATAACAGCCAATGACGGCCAATATACGCAGTACGTGCGTACGAAAGTGCGCCGACACCACGCAACCGGCAAATGAACGCATTTTTCTCAGAACGTGAAACCGCTGCTACTGACGTACAGAGTGCGCTGCGGCCGCATGGCAGCGTGTGTGCGTGATTAGGAGACGTCAGACGCTGCTAGTGTGCGGCCTACATAACGTTCAAACAGCCGGATTTCCCTAGACTTCTTTTTACCCCACCGTCATGAAATACGTCCAGAATTGCGCATCGTCTGACCACTTAAGCGTATTCCGTGAAAAAATGCGTGCACACGCATCGACGTACATTTTGACGGTGGCCGCAGAAAATGCGCTCATCTGTCCCTAGCCTAAATGCAATGAAAATCAACCAGACATCAGCAATAAAAGCAAAATAAAATATCCTGGAAAATCAGCACCACATCATCGAAATGACGGCAATAAACTCTAAAACATCTTAAAAGTGTACAATTCACGTCAGCGAGGGCATCGGTATAATAAAGAGCATAGTAATAAATGTCGGTTTAAAGCAAGAAAAAAGACCCCATCCGGGGATCTTCGGCATAAATTCTATCAAAACGAAGACATCAAGTCTACTACATAAGATATATAACAGGGGGGGTAAACAGCTCCAACTGGGGGGGTCTCTGTAAAAAGGGAAGGCTCCGCACGTGCAAGGAGAAAGGGACGTCGACAGGGAGGGTGAAAAATAATAAGGGGGCAACTCGGCAAAGGCCAAAAGTGTGACAGTCCTGACACAAGCCCATTGACCCAATGGGTCGTGGGAGGCCAAGGAGGAAATTAGTCACAAGGCCAGGGCACTCAAGGGAGTGTCTCGAAAGGGTAAAAAAAACCACAGATTCTATCTCCATGGTAGCACCTAGCGAGGGGAGATCAAGGAAGTCCAACAGTGATACAAACACGAACTCAGGGTAAACTAAACATGGGACTAGCAATCAGCATAAAAAAAAAAAAAATTATAAAAAGGGGAAGGGGGACACAACATCATACAAATTAGGCAGTGAGGTAAAGTCGGGCACAGGGAAACAGCGAGCACTGCTACCAGAGAAAGTTTTGCCGTTCAGCCCGGTTCAGTCCCCGTCTCGTCTCGGGAGAGTCCTGCCCTGGATAATATCGGCCACGCCTCCGCGGGGTCCGTGAGGACATGCAGAAAGTTTCCTATAGACACTTCCAAGGAGCCTGCCAGACCCCAGCGATATCTGGCTCCCCTCAAGTGGAGAAAGGCCGTCACCTCCCTGAATCGACGACGTGCCAGTAGGGTCACAAGAGGCAAATCCCGGTACAGCAGGAGCTTCGATCCCTCGAAACGCACCACCTCCCTTGCTCCCGGGGCCGTCATGAGCTTCATCTGAGTCGCCACATCCACTGCAATCGCCACAGCATCCCTTGAGGCATCAGAAGGGGCGGTCGCGGCCTTCTTTATACGGTAGACCGAGGTGAACATGGCCGGGGTCTCCAGAGATGGACCCACAACCTGACTTCGCAAGCGATTCACATACTGGAGGAGGGTCGTCTCAGGAATCGACTCCGGAATACCCCGGATACGAATGTTCCGTCTACGGTGTCTAGATTCCAATGTCTCCACCGACCTAGACTTATTATTAAGACTATTTTGTGGAGACGTTAATAGGAAGAAACGTTACTTGGGAGTGCAAACACTGTCTGTACAAATATTTATGAACCCCACTTTTCTGGCAGTATGTTTTAATTATTTTTTTAACGTTGTGCTTATGAAAGACCACCAGTCGTCCAGAAATGAGTGGCCTTTAGGTCTTGTTGCGAAAGCACTCCTGAGTGACGACGGGAAAGTCCGCAAAGCTGAAGTCAAGATACACAAGCAGAATGAGACAAAGTTATTTCTCAGAACAGTGACTGAACTCATTTTGTTGTTTCTTCAGAAGACTCTGATGGTGGTATCTACCAACACCAGGCGGGGAGTGTGTGCTGCCTTAGGGCAGATAGATTCAAGGTTTACATAGAAATGTATATGTTTCATGTAATCGCCATCTAGTGGCTGTTTTATTTCATAGCACTCTGATATTCAGCCAGCCTTCCTAGAATCCTATTGGCTGGCTAGTCACATGCTTCGCTCCAGCAAGGGATTGTGGTAAGAAGAACCTCATTTCCTTACCACAGGAGCTAAAAGACACATCTGGCAACCATCTCTCTCCTCTATGAGAAGCATAGTCGGTAAGGACTTTAGCTTAACATTCCCCTAGCCATCCCACAGTCCCTACCAGCTTTAGAAGCACCATATGTACTGTATATATATTTCCTCTTACATTGCAGCCACCTGCTTTTCACATGGTTGCAGCATGGCCTAGTGTTTTATATTGACACACCTTGTTTCTGTAATGTTATGTGTTACTGCTATACAAATCTGTGTATATTCTGTATTTTTACAATGTACTGGTCCGCTTTTCCACAATTTTACCGCTCAACATCACACGCATCACGCATGTGCATGTAGTTGTGTTCCTACAATGAGTTAATAAACATAAAGACTGCAAACCAGCCTCATTTATTCGACTCATAGGAAAGGTTTAGCTGCCTGTTAAGCTCTGCATAGACTCTGGGAGTACGCATAGTGGGGACAGGACAAAGTGCATATGTCTATGAACACACTGTATATCCCTTTTATAGATATAAAACTTAAAGTGATACGTAATGTGACTTTATATAGTGATATCTCATATACAGTGATACCAAAAATTATATGACAAGTGATCTCATTACATTTATAATATTTCAGAGAGAGTCCGTCCAGACCCGGTGACTTTCTGGCGGGTTTGTATTTTTGCGCCGCCTCAAACTCATCCGCTTGAATAGGTGATTCTAAGTGGGAATGTGCAGTAGGTTGTAATCTTTTACTAACATTTTTGCAAAGGCAGGGATGTCCAAACTATGGCCCCCCAGATGTTCCTGAACTTCAACCCCCATGCTTCTCTATCCATCTAATGCAGTCAGAGATTTCTGGGAGTTGTAGTTCAGGAACATCTGGCAGAGTTTGGACATCCCTGCGCTAAGGTATGCTTCTATTCCTGTAGGAATCCGAGCGGGGAAGGACTAGAGTCTACGTTATACAAGGTGTCAAAATGGGAATGAAAGGCCTTCAGCATATCTTTGAGAAGTACGATTGTGGCGCCCCGTGACGTGAGTAATTTAGGAATAAAAATCTCCGACCTGCGCTTGCGAATGGCCCGCACTAAAAGTCACCCACTCTTTTTGCCAAACTCATAAAAGAGGCGGCCCTCCATCTGGAAGAATTTCTAGCCTGACTATTAAGCCCCCTGGACCACAACCCGCCAACTCTAAAAAAAAAAAGCTCTGGCATATACCTTCCCTTATTAATCTAATTATTATTCCCTTATAATCAAACCAGCAGATAAAGGGGGAGGCATAGTACTACAAACCACAGAAAGATACGAAAGAGAATCATATAAAATACTGAATGACGAAAATACATATAAGAGAGTCAAGAAAGACCCCATGGAAGAAATTACCATGGCTTTCCATCAGTATTTAGACAAAGGAAACATATTAGGAATCCTCAACGATAAGGAATACAAATACCTGAAAATTCAACATCCCAGACATCCAACATTCTACCACCTCCCAAAGATCCACAAAGATGCTCAGAATCCACCAGGGAGACCGATTATTTCAGGGATAGATTCCATCTCAAGCCGCATCTCCGAATATATAGACAAGTTGCTACAACCAATGGTACTCAATACTAAATCCCACTTGAGAGACACACTTAACCTTATACAAGACCTAGGAAAGCTAACATGGCAGAAAGGATACATCCTGATAACAAGCGATGTTCAGGCCCTATATAGTAACATCCCCCACGAGGAAGGAATAGATGCAATAAGTAAACATCTTGACGCCGACGATACCATACTACCTGAGCAAAAAGCATTTATTCTAGAAGGGATTAGACTTATCCTTAAGAATAACTATTTCACATTCAACCACGAACACTTCATACAAGTCAGGGGAACAGCGATGGGAACACGTTTTGCGCCAAGTTTTGCAAACTTATATATGGACATCTGGGAAAGTGACATCATGGAAGAACATAAAGAAGAAATCGTCATCTATAGAAGATACATTGACGACCTTTTCTTCATATGGAAAGGAGGAGAAGAAACTCTTACTACATTTCTTGAAGACCTCAACCAAAGAGACCCTAACATCAGATTAGACACCAGCTGGAGTAAAGAATCCGTCAACTACTTAGACCTCACGATCTATATAGAAGAAGAAAAAATCTGCACGAAAACATTCTTCAAAAAAGTGGATAGCAATAGCTATATTGGCCGAGACAGTTGTCACCTGGACAGATGGTTAGAAGGCGTCCCTAAAGGACAATTCATCAGGATGAGGAGAAATTGCTCAAAAATAGAAGACTTCAACACCCAGGCTGAAAAACTAACTAAAGACTTCTTAGAGAAAGGGTACGATGCAGAAGCCCTAGAGAAGACAAAAGAAGAAATTACACAGACTGAGAGAACAGAGTACCTCAAATATAAAGATAAGACTTTCCAGAACCCTATACAGAATGAGTTACCCTTCCTTTTCACCTACAGTCAACAAGATCCAAATTTCAAGCACATAATAAGAAAATTCTGGCCCATCCTTAGGGAAGATCCCCTACTACAAGACATACTTCCCTTGAGACCTAGATTCATTTGCAGGGGGACAAAGAATTTAAAATCTAAACGTACGACAAGTGAATACGCACCGAAGAAATTGAATAATTATTTCAAACAAAAGACAGGATTTTACGGATGCGGAAATTGCATAAGTTGCAGGAGCACGGGAAACAAAAAGAGACACATAACAAAAGTGACCAACAGAAGAGGCTCATGGAAAATAAAGGACATACTCATGTGTTTTTCGACGAATGTAATATATCTCCTGATATGCCCGTGTGGACTCAAGTATATAGGGAAAACCACTAGAGCCCTAGGCGTCAGGATCAAGGAAAACGTAAGAAACATAGAGAAAGGCCTAGAATCACATAGTGTACCCGCACACTTTAAGAAAAAAAACAACTGCGAGCCAAAAAAAATTGAATTTATGGCCATCAAAAGGATAAAAAATGACAGGAGAGGAGGAGATATAGCAAGGAAAATTGGACAAGAAGAAATGCGTTGCATTTGTGAATTCGACACATTACACCCGAAAGGTCTGAACATGGATTTTGAATTATGTCACTTCTTGTAAAGGAGCCCCGATGAGAGTTACAGATACTCCACCGACCTGGCTAATATATATCTGGACGCTCTCCAGTTAGCTTACGGCTTTATACATTTATTATCCTTATGTTAAGATCATCCCCCCCCATCTCCCTCATCTATTCCATCTACCATCCATCCATGGCCTCCCTTTACACAATCTAAAATACACGATTTAAAACCTTGTTCTAACATATCATTTCCTCCTCCAATAAATAGGGACTGTCCAGACACTAGTCTAAACGACCCTAATAGTCCCTACTTATTCGCTCGATATCGTGTTGCCCTCTACATGCTCTAAAAGACCTCTACTCATAGTAATGTAAATAAGAAGATTCAATACTCCCTTGAAATCATCAGCCCCTTTAGAAGCATACCGTCGCGATGTCTGCTTCATTCCCATACATCACCTGTACATTTCACTCCCATGGAACTATGTTAAATAGATAGACCTGCAGGCTAACAACCCACCTGAGGATTATATAACCCCTGTTTAACTGTTGTCATGATGCCTCTCTCTGCGCTCTCACCAGGCATCATCTCCGTTTTTTAAACACACTAATCAGAAATTAAACCCTTTTATTCAATTCACGTTTTATGAAGGCGTTAGACCCCTTTTGAAGAACTATAGTTCCATCATAATCCCGCTAAACAGACTTCGAAGACTGATGCACACTAGAAGCACAGCACTATATGACGCCCTGGACATACACAGCCGTCTCCTACGAACGGAGACAATACGAGAGCTTCCATTCACGTCTCACAGAATTGTTCGACTGCGATTGGACAGCGCCTCCACGTGACTGGCCCAATCGGACTCAGACCCGGGCGCATGCGCCTTTTTCGGCACGCTAAATCGAAAATGAAAGTTGCACAAAGTCTACCATATTCTGTATAAAAGCAGGCACACATAGACTGGGAAGCCATCCAGCAGAAGAGGCCTTGTTAGGTGAAACGCATCCTGGATTACCCTATCTACCATTTTATTTGTATTGTTAAACTTTTGTAATCAATCCCTTTAACCCCCTACCACCTGCTGTTTGTGGTTACTCCGGAGCAAAGGGAGGCATACCATCGGTAGTCACCCATCTACCATTGGACCACCACCCCAGAGGACCAGGAGACCACGGAAAACCTTGTTGCAGTAAAGGAGGGACCGGAAAAAAGAAGGGATACAGTCACCTTTATGGACTGGCATAGCGAAAAAGTCTGAGCCTGACATTTTTCACTAGGCTCTAGACCACGTGAGTTCATCCTACTTTTTCTTTTAACACCATACACTCTGATATAGTGTTGCACTATGTATGCCTTTTCTCTGTTTTTCTTATGAGGACGACGGGAGAAAAGAAGGAACCAGCAATATATGCTCATTCTTCATCTGCATAGACTGCGATATGAAGTCAAGCCACTAGATGGCAGCAGGATATTGAGGAACTTTTTATTCAGACTGAAAATTATGTCCCCTGCAATACCATATTGAGCCACTAGATGGTAACTTCAACCATTTCCCTTTGTGAATTCTGCTTCCCCACTGATTGTATACCACTGTACCAATACCCAAAAAAGTATTTTGTACACAGTGAATATTATCTGTACACAAGAAGCACCATTCACTTCACCACCTTCGCACCACCATTATCTCCCGCTTTCAGTATATTACCGAGGGATATTAACCCCACGAACATCACACTCTACAAAGTGTGAAAGATCTATTTACAAGCAGCGCCCGACACAGATATACCACCCCTTCTTTGACATATATTGGCAGGTGTGTAACACTGCCCTTCTATCTGGCTTAGGCAGCAGCCCGTACTATTTTAAATAGGCGCCATATAAAGGATAATTCCCCGTGAATTTGTCTACATGCTTCTATTCCTGTACGAATCCGAGCGGGGAAGGACTAGAGTCTACGTTATACAAGGTATCAAAATGGGAATGAAAGGCCTTCAGCATATCTTTGAGAAGTACGATTGTGGCGCCCCGTGACGTGAGTAATTTAGGAATAAAAATCTCCGACCTGCACTTGGGAATGGCCCGCACTAAAAGTCACCCACTCTTTTTGCCAAACTCATAAAAGAGGCGGCCCTCCATCTAGAAGAATTTCTAGCCTGACTATTATGCCCCCTGGACCACAACCCACCAACTCTAAAAAAAAAAAAGCTCTAGCATATACCTGGAGTGGAACCAAGCTCAGACTGAAGCACATAGAAACAGGGATAACAATACAAAATGCGGGGAGAACAGGGGGCATGGCCAGCCATGGATGGGAGAGGTCGTGTTTTGGTGGAGCTCCGCTGTTACAGGCGCTATGGCGCTCACCTGGGATCAGCGTTGTTCGGATCCTTATGGACAGATTAACCTGGTACTTGATTCGATAGCAATCACCACTGCCACACCCAACACTCCCAGCCAGGGAGGTGAGGTATAAACCTATATACCACTCAGCAGCAAGTGATCTCGAGATCAAATGTCTGCAGAGTGAAAACCAGTTAACTATTCACAGATCAGGACAGTATCATGAGACTGAAATAGAACTATGTTCAGAAAAAGCGTAGTCAATGTTACGCTCTGCGTTGGCACCAGAGGAGACTCTTTTATGTTTATGCTCAACAGCGTATAAAGCACGTACAGATAATTCAGCAAGTTGCAGGGCAGGCCTGCAATGTGAGGTTACACAGAGCGCAATATATATATGTTTAGTATCAGACAGTTGCCAAGAGGGTTTGATAGATTTAGCAACCTGGAGGGCAGACCCACAAACAGAGACCTTGCGATAAACTTTGTACGTATGCTCAATACCTTGCGGTAGACATGATGGGTTGAATGTGGGTCTGCCTTGCAGCTTACTGAACCAATCAAAGATCTTGCAATATACTTTGTGCATAGGATTACTACCAGACAGTTGATAGATTCTGCAAGCTGCAGGGCAGACCCACAGAGACCCTGTCTGCCTCTCTGCAACCCCCCGCTCTCTGCCACCCCATCTGTGTCTCTGCCACCCCGTCTGCCTCTCTGCCACCCCTCCTCTCTGTCAACCCCATCTGCCACCCCTCCTCTCTGCCACCCCCATCTGCCTCTCTGCCACCCCCTCTATGCAACCCCCCTCTATGTGGCCATATGTGGGGGCTGGTAGAATGCACTAACAGCATTCTGCCAGGCCCCTCTGGCTGTCGCCGCATTCCAGCAAGCGGCCGCCGGCAAAGGTTGTAAGGCGGCCACATGCTGGGCCCTCCAGCCACGCTCTCGCAAGATCTTAGAGGTCGCAAGAGCTTGCAGATCTTTAGTGCATTCTGACAGCCGCCCCATGTCTGAGGCCTGCAATATAATATAAATACACACATGTATATATGTATCGGAGGTCTGATGTGCCTGGGAATAAATGTATCTGAGATCTGGTGTGTATATATTTATATTATGAGGTCGTGTGTGTGTGGCAAGGTGTGCAGTGGGTAAATTTATTGGAAAGCGGTCACATGACTTTAAACGTATCAGTAAAAAAATGGTATCTGTGTATCTTTAGTTGTTGAATGTAAAGCTTTGTTAGTCTGATGAAAAACCTGGCTCCTAACTTTTGTAGCTGGCTCCTAGATTCCAAGCAAATTTGTCAAGCCCTGTATTAACAGTTATATGTTCTTGGGAGAAAAGGCATGTTAATATCTTAATAGAAATATATGTACCCAGCACAGACCCCCCAGAACTGTTTCCAGCACAGACACCCCAGAAATATATGTATCCAGCACAGGCCCCCAGAATTATATGTACCCAGCACAGACCCCCCCAGAAATAACTGTATCCAGCACAGACACGCCAGAAATATATGTATCCAGCACAGGCCCCCAGAGGGGTGTATGTGTGTGTGTGTGTGTGTGTGTGTGTGTGTCTGCGGGGGGTGCGCTATGTACATCCACAGTCTGTATTTCATATAAAGGGGTTATTCACTAAACGGTCAATTCGCCAAATAAAGGTGAAGTGACGGGGAAATACGGGGAAGTTAGCACAGATCGGGGATCTTCAACCGCAGCGAAATTGAACATCTTTTTGTATCTTTTTGACGAACTTTGGTGACCCTGGGGTGAAGAGTGAATTCTTTGCAGAGTTGGCGAAATGGAATCGTCAAACTGCACCAACATTTCATTGCTTTGTGAATAACCATTATAGTCTGTGTGTGCTGTATGTGCGTGCTCTGTACAGGGCCGGCCCGACCATGGTGCACAACGGAGCAGCCGCTCCAGGCGGCAGATCCCAGGGGTGCCATATTTTGACCGGCGCTGCACTATTTTTTAACCTGCGCCGGCGGCAGGATCTCATGTAGGCCGGCCCAGCTTAGAGTCAGAGCAGTGACCACGCACGTGATATGCTCCAGCCGGGCCAGTGAAGAGCGGGATAATGGCGCAGCTAGCGCATGTATGGGCAGGTCCTTCATGCTGTAGGCTGCTGAGAACACTGCCGCTTGAGTCCTGCTGGTGACTCGGGCCTGCACTGGGCCTGACTGCTCCCCAACGGATCCCCTCACTCAGGCTGCGGCAGCTCAGAGAGTCTCTTCCCGAGTCCTGATGGCACCACTGCCTCTGCACCAGGACCAGGTATGCCTGCACTGCTGTGTATAACGCTGTGAGCTCTGCTCTTACGTGCCCTGCCAGTCTCCGGCTCAGCCTCTCAACGGCCACTCGGCTTTTTTTTTTTTATTCCTAGCTGCTGCCTTTTAGCTTCCAATTATTCCCCACGGAGCCTCCAGTGTCAAGTAATCATTTAAAATCCTTATCTATGTCTGTCTTCCTGGAGCGCGCAGATCATCCACCCCCCCCTCCTGGTTTACTGTTATGTAGACAGCGGCGTAGCGTGGGTTGTCAGCGCCCGGGGCAAGGCAAGAATTGTGCGCCCCCCCCAACCTGTGGACACGGTAACACACCCAGATTCCCTTCTACCAGTAGAGTATTGAAAACCTTACCGCACAAGCACATGTATTGTAGATTAACAAAATACTGATATAATAAAAAAATGAAGCACACATGCCCCCCATGCTACGCCACTGCTACCAGTCACCTCTCCCAGTGTACTCTGGCATAGTTCCACTCACACTATACCCAGTCACTCTCTCCCAGTACCCCCCAGACACTCCTTTTCTCCAAATACCCCAGTCACTCTTTCTCTCTCCAAGTACCCCCACTTTCTCCCAGTACTCCCAGTCACTCTCTCTCTCCAAGCACCCACAGTCATTCTCTCCCTGTACCCCCTCACTGTGTGTTGGTCACGCTGCTCTGGTGTCACACAGTGTTGCATACCCGAGTGGAGTTGCTGGTGGCCTGTGGGGGAGCTGTCCAGGGGGCTTAGTGGAGACTGGATTTTAAATGTGCTGCAGGGCAGACGCCTCCCTCCTTCGTGTTCAGCGGCTGCAGGGCTGCCAGCGGCGCTGGGCTGGAACAGGGCTTCAAGGGGGGGCTGACAAGTGTGGTACAGGGTGTTCCGTCAGATAATGCTGCGTTACTTCACGTGACTCATGTCAGCGTTAAGGAGGATTCAGGACAGGACCAGAATTTTCTGTCCTGGTAATCCCTTTCGTACGCTGAGTGCTAAGTCACCACCAGCGCCGCTAAACTGGCAGCTGCCTGTGCAAGGGCCTCTCATGGACACCAGTTTCTGTGTGCAGACACCTTGCTGATACCTGCTGGAAAATATTAGTGGTTCAAATTTCTTTAGAAATTTTGCACCCCTAAGAAAATTGCGCCCGGGGCGACCGCCCCCAAGGCCCCCCCCCACGCTACGCCACTGTATGTACACTATCCCAGTCTGCAGCTTCCCTTTTATTAGAAGTGTCTAATGTGATCCTAATGATGCTCTGCAAACTTCAGCATAACTTTGCTGATTATACAGCTCAATATAACACATGGGCTCTTCTCTACTGTATTGGAAAATTACGGAGCCCCATCAGTGTCAAGCTCTAAAACATAAAAAAAAAAGTTTTTATGCGGGGACGATTTCCCATATCGAGCCAATGTTAACCCTTTGCGTGCGCACAGGGAAGCTGTTCCGTGCGCACGCAGAGATTCCTCCCCCAAAACCCTCCTGACTAAGGATGGGGCCTCAGCCTTAAATGTTCAGCAGAGCAGTGTATGTGATAAGGCAATGTCAGGGCGAGTGGGATTAATACTCCTGCAAAATAAACAGGAGTTCACATCCCAGCAGGACCTACCTGTGCCTGTATTATTATTCTAATGCTGCTATGATTATTGCATTGAATTATTCATAATATTAATGCTGCTATTATAAATCTTACAATTGTAGCAAGCTTTGTTTTATTTATTTAATTAAATGATACAAAACTTGCTATAATTATTACTGTATGATGTTGGGGGGGGCAGCATGTCATCCTTTGCTCCAACAGCACAATGTCTTGGGCCGGCCCTGGCTCTGTATATAACGGTATGTGCTGTATGTGCGTGCTCTGTATATAATGGTGTGTGCTGTATGTATGTGCTCTGTATATAACGGTGTGTGCTGTATGTCTGCGCGTGCTCTGTATATAACGGTGTGTGCTCTGTATATAACGGTGTGTGCTGTATGTATGTGCTCTGTATATAACGGTGTGTGCTCTGTATATAATGGTGTGTGCTGTATGTGTGCGTGTGCTCTGTATATAACGGTGTGTGCTGTATGTGCCTGCTCCTTATATAACGGTGCGTGCTCTGTATATAAAGGTGTGTGCTGTGTGTGTGCACGTGCTCTGTATATAACAGTGCATGCTGTGTGTGTGCACGTGCTCTGTATATAACAGTGCCTGCTGTGTGTGTGCACGTGCTCTGTATATAACAGTGCATGCTGTGTGTGTGCACGTGCTCTGTATATAACGGTGTGTGCTGTATGTATGTGCTCTGTATATAATGGTGTGTGCTGTGTGTGTGCTCTGTATTTAATGGTGTGTGCTGTATGTGTGCGTGTGCTCTGTATATAACGGTGTGTGCTGTATGTGCCTGCTCCCTATATAACGGTGCGTGCGAGTGCTCTGTATATAACGGTGAATGCTGTATGTGTGCGCGTGCTCTGTATATAACGGTGTGTGCTGTGTGTGCGCGTGCTCTGTATATAACGGTGTGTGCTGTGTGTGTGCGTGCTCTGTATCTAACGGTGTGTGCTGTACGTGTGTGCGTGCTCTGTATATAACGGTGTGTGCTGTATGTGTGCGCGTGCTCTGTATATAACGGTGTGTGCTGTATGTGTGTGCGTGCTCTGTATATAACGGTGTGTCCTGTATGTGTGTGCGTGCTCTGTATATAACGGTGTGTCCTGTATGTGTGTGCGTGCTCTGTATATAACGGTGTGAGCTGTGTGCGCGTGCTCTGTGTATTTATTTATTTTATTTATTTATAAAGGATTTTACCAGGAAGGATACATTGAGATTTCTCTCGTTTTCAAGTATGTCCTGGGTTCAAGAACATTGAAGTGTTACAGTTACAGAAATACAAAATAGTAAAATGCAAGAAATTATGTATAACTGTGTGTGCTATATGTGTGCGTGTGCTCTGTATATAACGGTGTGTGCTGTATGTGTGCGTGTGCTCTGTATATAACGGTGTGTGCTGTATGTGTGCGTGTGCTCTGTATATAACGGTGTGTGCTGTGTGTGTGTGCGCGTGCTCTGTATATAATGGTGTGTGCTGTATGTGTGTGCATGCCCTGTATATAACGGTGTGTGCTGTATGTGTGCTCTGTATAGAACGGTGTGTGCTGTATGTGTGCGCATGCTCTGTATATAACGGTGTGTGCTGTATGTGTGCGCATGCTCTGTATATAACGGTGTGTGCTGTATGTGTGCGCATGCTCTGTATATAACGGTGTGTGCGTGCTCTGTATATAAGAGTGTGAGCTGTATGTGTGTGCTCTGTATACAACGGTGTGTGCTGTATGTGTGCGCATGCTCTGTATATAACGGTGTGAGCTGTGTGCGCGTGCTCTGTATATAATGGTGTGTGCTGTATGTGTGTGCGTGCTCTGTATATAACGGTGTGTCCTGTATGTGTGCGCGTGCGCTGTATATAACGGTGTTTGCTGTATGTGTGTGCGTGCTCTGTATATAACGGTGTGTCCTGTATGTGTGTGCGTGCTCTGTATATAACGGTGTGAGCTGTGTGCGCGTGCTCTGTATATAACGGTGTGTGCTGTATGTAACGGTGTGAGCTGTGTGCGTGTGCTCTGTATATAACGGTGTGTGCTGTATGTGCGTGCTCTGTATATAACGGTGTGTGCTGTATGTGTGCGCGTGCTCTGTATATAACGGTGTGTCCTGTATGTGTGCGCGTGCTCTGTATATAACGGTGTGTCCTGTATGTGTGCGAGTGCTCTGTATATAACAGTGTGCGCGTGCTCTGTATATAATGGTGTGTGCTGTATGTGTGTGCGTGCGTGCGTGCGTGCTCTGTATATAACGGTGTGTCCTGTATGTGTGTGCGTGCGCTGTATATAACGGTGTGTGTGCTGTATGTGTGCACGTGCTCTGTATATAACGGTGTGTGCTGTATGCGTGTGCGTGCTCTGTATATAACGGTGTGTCCTGTATGTGTGTGCGTGCTCTGTATATAACGGTGTGTCCTGTATGTGTGCGAGTGCTCTGTATATAACGGTGTGCGCGTGCTCTGTATATAATGGTGTGTGCTGTATGTGTGTGCGTGCGTGCGTGCGTGCTCTGTATATAACGGTGTGTCCTGTATGTGTGTGCGTGCTCTGTATATAACGGTGTGTGTGCTGTATGTGTGCACGTGCTCTGTATATAACGGTGTGTGCTGTATGCGTGTGCGTGCTCTGTATATAACGGTGTGTCCTGTATGCGTGTGCGTGCTCTGTATATAGCGGTGTGTGTGATATTCAGTGAGAGGGGAGGGTGAAGTCGTGGTGAGGTTCTTTACCTTTATTTTCAGGTTTGAGGCTCAGCTTCTCACCATTTCCTGCAGCAAGGGGGGGGCTCTGATGTCATCACAGTTCATGTGACTGGCTGCAGGGCTCACGTGTTGCTGGGGGAGGGGAATGGGGGACACTGAGCTATGAGCTGCCTATATCCAGCACTGAGGGACAGGGAGGGAGAGACAGCACTGTGATCAGGCTATTCATTAACCTTTTATCCCCTGTAGCTCCATCCCCTTTGTCCTTTGTGTCCTGAGTCCTGTGAGGCCGCAGATCCACCTGGTGAATCCAGAGAGGAGATCCAGCCTGAGGGTCCTGGGAGTGAGCGGCCTTCTTGTAAGTAAATCCATATATTGCTGATTATAAGCTGTATCCGAAATATATATATAATGAAATGTCTCCCAGCCATGGGAATAAGGCCATGCTTAGTCTATAACAGTGGTTCCCAACTTTTTTTGGACCACCGCCCCCTTTGCAAGAGAAAAAAATTCCAAAGCCCCCTCTCCCTATAATAGTTATACCTAATATTATTTCACATTAGTAATAACCCCCCCCCCCCAACTATTACCAAAGGCTCAAAGAAATACATAACAATTGTTGGGGATTTCATTAATTTTTCTATTTACATATGTAGCGCTCACTCCCGGAGGAGCCGCTGAAAATGAACCACGGGTCAGTCTCCCCGCACTAGGGAATAAATATACTCCAACACCGTTGTGAGTTTTATAATTTAAATAGTTTACTAGAACAGTAAGCAGACGTTGAGACACGGTATTCACAGATATTTTCACAGTACTTTCGTATCGCGGTAAAAACGCGTAGCGGAAAAGAAACGAAACACGAGGCTTCGTATTTCGGAAGAATAAAATATTTGCAACCGAACAGAAAAAGGAATGCAATGCCCGATAGTTCGGAAAAACAAGGACACGTAGCGAACCCCAAAAATACAATCTCTTCGTATTACGATAAACGCGCAGCGGAAAAGAGAAAAAAATATATATTCGGAACGTATCTTTACTCCCGTTCCGAATCGTAACAGAATGAGTCCTGCACAGGTTTAAGTCCCGGAGTGTTAAAGGTGTGTATATGTGTGTGTGGTACCCGGGTACTGTTCAACTGGCCAGTGAATTTACTTAAGGAATGTCTTCGACTAGTCAAGTTGGGGCCCTGTGGACTTTAAAGAGAAAACAGCAGTGCGTTCCTTAATTACATACGGCCTTGGAGGCCTCTCACCCATCCACCGGTTGCTTTAGGCTCCGCTGACCCAGGACGTCTCTCCGCTCGATTTTGACTGGGGATCCGTTGTCTGACTCTCCGTTGCTTGTCCACGACTTGTCCAGCTCACCCCTGCTCTCCGTATCCGATCAGCTCGCGGCGACTCCTTACTCGAGGTCTTTGGTTTCTTCGATCTGCAGCAATCTCTGGAACTTGGAGGTCTCCGTCTCTTTAGGCTGAATGACCCGATAAGGAACTGACAGGTCTCCCTCGCGCTCTGGCCTAGGCCCTCCTGCGATGTCTTGCACTGCGTCTGCTCTCTCTCGTTCCCTCGCGCGCTCTGGCACGTTCTCCACGAGGTTCGGGAAGTCAGCGTCCTGTGTCCCACCCACTTCCTGTCTCTTTGCAAAGCACGCCGGGAAATGTAGTCCCAATGTCCAGTGTCTCTAATCGCGATTGTCTCCATCTTGTGGCCAAAAATAGGTACAGCCAGCAGCAAGATTTAACACAGCGCTACACTCTCCCCCTCCTAGAACTCTTGGGTCTCTCCAAGGAGGTACAACAGTTACATTACATTTCCACAATATTTGAATACAGTTTACATAACATGTACAGGTTCAGCAGCATACACATAGTGGGTTAGGAACACTTCCTCGAGTTGATTCATATTTTGGGCTACCTCAGCTAGCATAGCAGACACTTCGGGCAACCTCCGCACCGTGGTGATGGCCTCTTCAGTGCTATGTCCTGGTGAGGCGTTGGGGCGGTCGAACAGAGCGTTTTGGTTCTGGCTCAATCAATTTCTCTTCAGGTGGAAGTACTATAGGTGCTGGCTCAGTCCTTCTCTCTATCACTGGAGCAGATGTTTCTTCAGAGTATGATCCCTCCAGTGAAGGCATAGAACTATAATCGCCTGAATAAGCTTCCACTTCTGGAGCTACCGGGATCCCAACAGCCTCAGGGACTTCCAACTGAAATTCAAGAGCTTCAGGGATTTCCACAGTCTCAGGGACTTCTAGCAGAAATTCAGGCGCTTCAGGTCTCAAATTACTCTCCCAACGCTCAGGAACAACGACAATCTCCTCAGGCTCCGGTGAGCGCATCCAGTCCAGACAATAACTCTCTTCTTCACTGTCTCTTTCGCTCTCTTCGACAGCCCGAGTCTGCTGAGACCGAGTAACAGGAGGCAAACGTGGAGCAGGCGGAATTGGCAGAGGCAGTTCGTCCCCAACTGGCATCCTCACAGCCTCTCTCAAAGGTAACAAATGATTCCGGTGCCAGTTCTTGAGAGGCCCAGCCTTTCCATCCGGGCGAATCTGATACACCGGCAGACCCGGCAGTTGTTTACAGACAATGTAAACCTGGGAACTCCACCTATCCGCCAACTTGTGTCTCGCAGCAGCACCCAAGTTCTTCAATAGAACCCTATCACCGGGTTGTAGATCTTGTATTCGAACTTTCAAGTCATAGTTCCTTTTGTTTCTTTGCTCCCTGTTTTCTGAGGTCAAACGGGCCTGTTCAAACGCAGAAGCCAGATTCTTTCGAAGTCTATCCATGTAGTTTCTATGAGAAGCTACTGACGTCTGGTCTAGAGATAACCCAAATGCCAAATCAACCGGCAGTCGAGCCTCCCTTCCAAACATAAGACGGTACGGTGAGTATCCAGTTGCATCGCTCTCCGTACTGTTATATGCGTGCACCAGAGTAGCTATGTGACGACTCCAACTCTGCTTCTCCACATTCGACAAGGTCCCCAGCATGTTTAGCAGTGTGCGATTAAACCTTTCAGGCTGAGCATCACCTTGAGGGTGATATGGTGTAGTTCGGGTCTTTTGGATTCCCAACAGCTCTAGCAATTGCCCCACCAGTCTGCTTTCAAAGTCTCTACCCTGATCCGAGTGTATCCTCCTTGGCAGTCCGTAATGAACAAAAAACTTTTCCATCAACACCTTGGCCACCGTCGGAGCGCGTTGATCTTTTGTGGAAAAAGCTTGGGCGTAACGAGTGAAATGATCGGTCACTATTAGAATGTTCCCTTGCCCACTAGCATCCGGCTCTAAGCACAAGAAGTCAATGCACACCAAATCCATGGGTCCCTGGCTCTGCAGATGGCTCATTGGAGCGGTTCGGGTCGGTAGAGTCTTTCTCTGAATACACCTCAGACAGGAATGACAATAACTTTCCACTTCAGCTCTCATGCAAGGCCAATAGAACCTATCTCGCACCAGCTTAAAAGTTCTCTCAGCACCCAAATGTCCATGCTCATCATGTAGTGATCGCAGCACACTCTCCCTATGTTTAGTGGGGAGGAATAACTGTTGAATCTCTTCAGCGTTAGCTGAGGGGCCCTTCGGTAGACCACCCCATCCAACATCTACAACCGCTCCCACTCTTTGTAGACCAATCTGGCTCCACTCGGGGAGTTGGTTAGCAGAATCTCACGCTGGTTTGCAGTCAGGGCCTTTATGGTCAAGGCAATTAAAGGGTCTCTGGCCTGATCCGCTTTCAGGTCCTGTCTCGAAAAGGTAGGTAAACTCTCATCCCTTAACTGCGTAGGGTTACAGTAAAATTCAGGAACAGCCGCAGCCATGGCTCCTATGGCCTCCGCTTCAATGCCTCCTTTGACCCGGCGCTCTGTTCCTTGACACAAAGCTTGCACCCCGTCTGGAGTCAACTGAGTCCATTCTGTAGTGTAGGGTCTTCTCGATAACGCATCAGCATCTCGATTATTCACCCCAGGGCGGTACTTCAGGCTGAACCGAAACCCCGACAGAGCGGCCAACCACCGATGTCCCGTTGCGTCCAGTTTTGCGGTAGTAAGGATGTAGGTAAGAGGATTATTATCCGTCTTGATCACAAACTCGGCTCCATACAGATAGTCTTTTAACTTGTCTACCACTGCCCACTTTAAGGCTAGGAACTCCAACTTGTGGGTAGGGTAGTTCTTCTCTGAAGGCGTAAGGCTCCGGCTCACGTACGCTACAGGCCTCAGCAATCCACCATACTCCTGATACAGGACTCCTCCCAGACCTTCTCGGCTGGCATCCACATGTAGCTCATACGGCTTGTGAGGGTCCGCATAGGCCAAAACAGGAGCTCGGGTTAGACTCTCTTTCAATTTCACGAAAGCTCCTTCACATTGACTGGTCCATTCACCTTGTATAGACTCTTGAGCTTTCCTTGGCCCTGGAGCTGACGGGTTTTGGTCAGAGACCTTGCAGCCTTCTTCTGTGGTTTCTTTCTGCAGGAGTTTGTTCAGTGGCTGAGCTATTTTCGCGAATCCTCCCACAAATCTTCGATAGTATGAACAGAATCCCAAGAAAGATCTAGAGTTCAGTGACGTTTCGGGGTCTAGGCCAAGAAGCTACGGCCTCCAACTTCCGAGGGTCTGTCGAAACACCTTCTGCTGAGACCACATGTCCTAGATACGTAACAGACGGTAGACAAAATTGGCATTTCTCCAGAGACAGTTTCAGCCCCTCTTCATGGAGCCTCTTCAAGACCTTCTCTAGACGTTGCTCATGTTCTTCCAGAGTCTTTCCAAACACAATTATGTCATCCAGGTACACTAATACTTCGATTAGATTCATATCCCCGACTGTCTTCTCCATCAACCGTTGGAACGTGGCTGGAGCCCCCGTAAGGCCTTGAGGCATTCTGTTGAATTCAAAGAACCCCAGTGGACAGATGAACGCAGTTTTCTCCTTGTCTTCAGGATGCATTGGTATCTGGTGATACCCGCTTCGCAGGTCTAGTACACTAAACCACTTTGCTCCAGACAAACACTGTAGGGCATCTTCTATCCGAGGAGTGGCATATTGATCGGGGATGGTTCTCCGGTTCAATGTGCGGTAGTCTATGCATAAGCGGACAGAGCCATTTTTCTTCCGGACCAACACTATAAGAGATGCGTATGGACTCCTTGACTCTTGAATCACCTTGGTCCTTTGCAATTCGTTCAGCTGCTCTCGCAGATCATCTAAGTCTCCTAGCGGAACTCGCCTTGATCTTTCCCGAAACGGCTTGTCTTCTTGTAACCGAATGCGGTGCTCAGTACTCTTAGCTAGGCCCACATCGAACTCATCTTTCGAGAACAATTCCTTCCACTTTAGGACTTGAGACTGAAGACGTTTCTTCCACTCAGGTGAAATGGGAGCGTCCTTGGGGTAGAATCTTTCATCTGGAATCTCTTTATCCACTCCCCCTCCTGAATCTGTAGAGAGGGGTGTAGCAGACTCTACTTGCCCGATAGGCATTCGTGCTTTAAGGACTACTGGAGAATCCTTCACATTGCATACGCTGACCGAGACTCTTCCTCGTGTTCTCTTCAGAGCTTTGGTGGAGATTATTTCAGGAATTACTTCGACTCCGGTTTCACTCCCATGATTAAAATCGGTTCCCAGCACCACATAGGGACCTGGTTGCGATCCGTTCAACTTGACTGAAGCCCGGAAGCTCGCTACTTCTCCTGCTTGCAGAACCTTCTCTGTTCCACCCAGTCTCCACAGTCTTCCCATCTCGGCAGGTGCCTTTCGTTCTTCGACCATCCTCTGATAGACCGGACGTAACATTGGGTGTACTCCTTGAGTCGAACCTTCTTCCAATACAATAGGTGTCAGGAGACGCCGCACTAGGTCAGTATTCGTCCCCACTATCAGGGAGCTTCTGTTCGCACCCGAGGGTCGAGGACACACAATGGCCAATGCATCGCAACCCCCAGACTGCCCGATGACTTCAGATCCGATCTCCAACTTCACTTGCAGGTACCCGTCATAAGGGAGTCTCAGTGCCGATACCCCATATTTCCAAATCCTTCAATTCTTGCAGAGGAATGTGCTTTAAGTGTTTCTCATAGAAGTCTTTGTAGATCAATGTCACTTGAGCCCCTGAATCTAACAGGGCTTTAGTGTAGACTCCTTCCACTTGGATTGGCACAATAGGAGAAGGACCTATCAGTTGGTCAGGAAACTTGGTGGCGGTATCCGGACGCTTAGACCCAGTTTGCTGTACCCTGGCCTTTTTCTTGGCCCGTGTAGGCTTTGGGTGTGCATTGCTTCCCCATGACGTAGACCCGGATGCTAAGGGAGTGACTCTTTTAGTCCTAGCAGGTTCAGCAGTTGGCTCGGCTTTGGGCCTTCTCTTCCTCTTGGTCTTGGCTTGGTTTTTGGAGCGGGGTTCAACCTTCGGGCACCTAAGTTGCTCCTTCACTTGTGCCCCCTGGCGTTTCCCGCCGGTGAGGTAGACAACAGTCCTTCTAGGGCTTCCAACAGTCCCTCGACTCTATCCTTCTCAGGCTTTCGGCCTTTGCACTGTGCGCGGAAATGGCCCATTTCTCCACAACCGAAACATCTCTTCTTAGAGAGCGGAGACGTAGTTGCTTGTTGAGATTTGGTTAAAGGACTTGGACCAGACGCCACAGCAACTTCCGTCGTCTGCATACCTGTGAGGAATTTCTGCATTTCTGCCTGCATTTCGGTCACCTTCATCAAAACTCGGCACAGTTCCGCGTGCGCTTGTTGCAATTCAACTTGAGCTTCCTGTACTTTCTTGACGGTTTTGGACAATTCACCACGTTCAGGGAGGTTCGATTCTTTGGCAGCCCTCTCTGTAGATTTAAAAACGACTAGGTGTTCTTGTTCGTCCTCGTCAGATCCACAAGTATCTAGAGAGTCGCTTTCAGGCCGCAGACTGTCGTTATGTCTCACAGGTTGTGCATAAGCCCTTTCCCCCCGCCTGAAGGATTTCTCTTCCAGTAAGGCCTCTTCCTCTCGTACAACTCGGATCAGTTCCAGGTACTTTAACTCTTGGTTACCTGCTCTGCTTCTCAGCTGCATCATTACTGGATCTAAAGGTTGAGAGCCCCTCAGGATCTGTTTTATTCGGATCTTATCTACTTCGGCCGGTTCGGCCCCTTTCTTCAGGAGTATCTGGTGTAGAATCTTATCTAGGCGCCTCATGTACTCGGTCATCCTTTCACCTCTTCTCTGAGGTGTGTTCGTACTGATATACCAGTTCGGCCGCCTTTTCGGTTCGCCCAAAAACTTCTTCAAGAACGTTTAAGTAATCTAAAGCAGTACAATCTTTTCTACTCAGTTTCAGGTTTCTCACCGCTTCCGACGCGGGTCCCTTTAAGCTCTCGGTGATCCTTTGCTTTTTCTGGGCCTCAGGGACATCCCACTCATCCAGAGCCTGCATCGCCTGTTCCACCCATTCTTCAAAGGTTTCTTCTCCCGCCGGAGTTGGTACATTTCCTGTAAAATTCCTTAACCGTCGATAACCGAAGTTAGTGTGAGGAGGGCTTGTTTTCTGACATTTCGCCAATAGATCTCCAATAGCCACGATAAATTCAGGCCCGATCATGGCCAACGGACTAGGCGCGGGAACACTTGCGGATTCGCCACGTGGCGCCCTTGGCTGAATTAGTTGGACTTCCACCTCATCGGCCAGTTTCACGCTCGCGCCCTGAAAACATGGTGGAACACCCTTTCTCATTCAAGAAGAACATACGTGTGAGAGGTATCTGTGTTCTTTACAATGTCCAGTATTAACCCCCGATGGTCTGGTGTCAGCACGGCCACAGCCTGGCGAATCTGATCTTCGGCCCAAGTGTCTGCGGGAATATCCATGACTATACAACATTCTAACTGACCACTGTGCTCCTCACACCACTCGGCAACAGTGTCTGGATCCATATTTAACCCTTTAGATGCGGTTTTTCCAGAGACTGGATCCCAGAAACGAGCCCCCACGTGTAGCGCTCACTCCCGGAGGAGCCGCTGAAAATGAACCACGGGTCAGTCTCCCCGCACTAGGGAATAAATATACTCCAACACCGTTGTGAGTTTTATAATTTAAATAGTTTACTAGAACAGTAAGCAGACGTTGAGACACGGTATTCACAGATATTTTCACAGTACTTTCGTATCGCGGTAAAAACACGTAGCGGAAAAGAAACGAAACACGAGGCTTCGTATTTCGGAAGAATAAAATATTTGCAACCGAACAGAAAAAGAATGCAATGCCCGATAGTTCGGAAAAACAAGGACACGTAGCGAACCCCAAAAATACAATCTCTTCGTATTACGATAAACGCGCAGCGGAAAAGAGAAAAAAATATATTCGGAACGTATCTTTACTCCCGTTCCGAATCGTAACAGAATGAGTCCTGCACAGGTTTAAGTCCCGGAGTGTAAAAGGTGTGTATATGTGTGTGTGGTCCGGGTACTGTTCAACTGGCCGTGAATTTACTTAAGGAATGTCTTCGACTAGTCAAGTTGGGGCCCTGTGGACTTTAAAGAGAAAACAGCAGTGCGTTCCTTAATTACATACGGCCTTGGAGGCCTCTCACCCATCCATCGGTTGCTTTAGGCTCCGCTGACCCAGGACGTCTCTCCGCTCGATTTTGACTGGGGATACTAGCGGCCGGATCCGTTGTCTGACTCTCCGTTGCTTGTCCACGACTTGTCCAGCTCACCCCTGCTCTCCGTATCCGATCAGCTCGCGGCGACTCCTTACTCGAGGTCTTTGGTTTCTTCGATCTGCAGCAATCTCTGGAACTTGGAGATCTCCGTCTCTTTAGGCTGAATGACCCGATAAGGAACTGACAGGTCTCCCTCGCGCTCTGGCCTAGGCCCTCCTGCGATATCTTGCACTGCGTCTGCTCTCTCTCGTTCCCTCGCGCGCTCTGGCGCGTTCTCCACGAGGTTCGGGAAGTCAGCGTCCTGTGTCCCACCCACTTCCTGTCTCTTTGCAAAGCACGCCGGGAAATGTAGTCCCAATGTCCAGTGTCTCTAATCGCGATTGTCTCCATCTTGTGGCCAAAAATAGGTACAGCCAGCAACAAGATTTAACACAGCGCTACACATATTTCTGCAATCCTACTTTACTGAAACCTACATCAGGTGCCATCTTTCCCTCTCCACGCCCCTTCCTGCACAGGGGGTTAATGGAATAGGGGCTATAACTCTCATATCCATTTAAGTTTTGTTTTTTTGGACTAGTGGAAAAAAGTAAAGTCCCCTCATTAATAAATTTGCTGAACAGATAATTGTTCAAATACTTGCATGTTTGAAATAAAAAAAGAAAACCTCTATCCTCCCAGCCTGTGCCCATCTCTCTTCCCAGTATCCCCCAGCCTGTGCCCATCTCTCTTCCCAGTATCCTCCCAGCCTGTGCCCATCTCTCTTACCAGTATCCTCCCAGCCTGTGCCCATCTCTCTTCCCAGTATCCTCCCAGCCTGTGCCCATCTCTCTTCCCAGTATCCTCCCAGCCTGTGCCCATCTCTCTTCCCAGTATCCTCCCAGCCTGTGCCCATTTCTCTTCCCAGTATCCCCCAGCCTGTGCCCATCTCTCTTCCCAGTAACCCCCAGCCTGTGCCCATCTCTCTTCCCAGTATCCTCCCAGCCTGTGCCCATCTCTCTTCCCAGTATCCTCCCAGCCTGTGCCCATCTCTCTTCCCAGTATCCTCCCAGCCTGTGCCCATCTCTCTTCCCAGTATCCTCCCAGCCTGTGCCCATCTCTCTTCCCAGTATCCTCCCAGCCTGTGCCCATCTCTCTTCCCAGTATCCCCCAGCCTGTGCCCATCTCTCTTCCCAGTATCCTCCCAGCCTGTGCCCATCTCTCTTCCCAGTATCCTCCCATCCTCTGTCCATTTCTCTTCCCAGTATCCTCCCAGCCTGTGCCCATCTCTCTTCCCAGTATCCTCCCAGCCTGTGCCCATCTCTCTTTCCAGTATCCCCCCAGCCTGTGCCCATCTCTCTTCCCAGTATCCCCCAGCCTTGTGCCCATCTCTCTTCCCAGTATCCTCCCAGCCTGTGCCCATCTCTCTTCCCAGTATCCCCCAGCCTGTGCCCATCTCTCTTCCCAGTATCCTCCCAGCCTGTGCCCATCTCTCTTCCCAGTATCCTCCCAGCCTGTGCCCATCTCTCTTCCCAGTATCCCCCCGCCTGTGCCCATCTCTCTTCCCAGTATCCTCCCAGCCTGTGCCCATCTCTCTTCCCAGTATCCTCCCAGCCTGTGCCCATCTCTCTTCCCAGTATCCCCCAGCCTGTGCCCATCTCTCTTCCCAGTATCCTCCCAGCCTGTGCCCATCTCTCTTCCCAGTATCCTCCCAGCCTGTGCCCATCTCTCTTCCCAGTATCCCCCCAGCCTGTGCCCATCTCTCTTCCGAGTATCCTCCCAGCCTGTGCCCATCTCTCTTCCCAGTATCCTCCCAGCCTGTGCCCATCTCTCTTCCCAGTATCCTCCAGCCTGTGCCCATCTCTCTTCCCAGTATCCTCCCAGCCTGTGCCCATCTCTCTTCCCAGTATCCCCCCAGCCTGTGCCCATCTCTCTTCCGAGTATCCTCCCAGCCTGTGCCCATCTCTCTTCCCAGTATCTTCCCAGCCTGTGCCCATCTCTCTTCCCAATATCCTCCAGCCTGTGCCCATCTCTCTTCCCAGTATCCTCCCAGCCTGTGCCCATCTCTCTTCCCAGTATCCTCCCAGCCTGTGCCCATCTCTCTTCCCAGTATCCTCCCAGCCTGTGCCCATCTCTCTTCCAAGTATCCTCCCAGCCTGTGCCCATCTCTCTTCCCAGTATTCCCAAGCCTGTGCCCATCTCTCTTCCCAGTATCCTCCCAGCCTGTGTCCTTTTCTCTTCCCAGTATCCCCCAGCCTGTGCCCATCTCTCTTCCCAGTATTCCCCAGCCTGTGCCCATTTCTCTTCCCTGTATTCCCCAGCCTGTGCCCATCTCTCTTCCCAGTATCCCCCCAGCCTGTGCCCATCTCTTCCCAGTATCCCCCCAGCCATTTCTTCCTAGTATCCCCCCCAGCCTATGCCCATTTTTCATCCCTGTATTCCCCCCAGCCTTTGCCCATCTCTACGCCCTGCACTTCCCCCTAGTTTGTGCCCATATCTCCTCCTTGCATTCTCCCTCCCAAACTATGCCCGTTTCTGTCTCTCACTTTTCTAGCCAGTTCCACTAAATGCCAAGCACTGTTTTTCAGTCAGTGTGTGTCTCTCAGTGATACCAGTATGTATTGGTTGACTGCGAGTGATAGGCGTGTGATTATTTACAGCAATCACTCCTATTAGTAACAGCACTGTACATGCTGGGAACTCCGTAAATGTCAAGCACTGTCAGTTACATTCTCAGTGACCCCAGCATGTGCAGACTGCCTGAAAGTGATAGGAGATTTTGATTGCTGACAATGCCATTGCTTTAGGGCTGTCAAATATAATCGTCCTGCTCATGCATCGTGATGTTACCTTCCAGGATGCTGCAGCGATTCTCTCAAGCAGTTTTCATCTGGACTGTCCGTTTTTCGAGTCATTG